>JAJJWW010012659.1:0-428554 GCA_023531295.1 Papaver armeniacum
TTTGGATTGTCCTAGACATGACGAAAGTGATATTTGCTGGTATTTGAGCATGCTAAGTGCCCTACTTGGATAAAGATCAAGACGATGTGAAAGTATCTAATTGTTACCAAGTTTCCTAGTTGAACAATGATTGAGAGAAGGTTCTAAAACCCTATATAAATAGGATTTTAGATACAACTTAGACACATATTTTCTCTTAAGGAGGCAAGAGAGGAGGCCAAAGCATTAAAAATGGGGTTTTCTCACACAGTAAATAACATGGTAATTTTTCGTTTCTTTTTCTTAATGTATTTTTATGGGTTTTGAAAAATCCATGAATAGCTAATATTTTTTTTTGACGAAGGATGAATTCAATGCTTTGACAATGAAGTTCAATTAGTTATACACGTTTATTTTGAGTTTAATTTAATTATCCCGTCATATGTTTTTCTTTTATCTTACGTTTATGATTGATTTCTAGATATAAAGAGAAGAACTGGAAAACAAAGAATTCTCACTTACGAATGTAATGATACTTTTTAAATTCACAATGCATTCATAAAGCCAAACTGGTATATATATATATATATATATATATATATATATATATACTCTTTCTTAACAATTACCCGTTCATTTCATGTTTAAAGAATTTCTTTTACTTTTATTCCTTCTATCTTTTTTTTTTTCCTTGTCCGTCGCTTTATAACGTATTTATGGTACCGTTCATATACATTGTTTGGGTTACATGTAATTTATGAAATAAAGACCACCCGAGTTTAAAGCATACAAAGTTTTAGTAAACACGTACTTTTGTAAATGTGATATACTTCCTTAAACTATGCACACGGATACTTATCGACATATTGGTTTGTTTTTGTAGTTGAGAAATCTTGAAACTTGCCAATGGTTGTTGAGTACATACACAAAAAATTCTTGAAACCATGTTTTGGGGAATTCACAAAAAAATATTGTGTTCTACTGAATAGGTTAAAATATGACCATTGAATAGTAAAAAGAAAGACCCGGTATCCATCAATTTTTCATAATTAATGTTAATGTTAATGATTAGAATTGATTGAACGGACTCGATTTAGAATAAAAAAAAATAAGGAAAAAAATGAAGAGCTAGTTAGGGTTTTATTTAAGAAGAAGAATAAGAAGAAAAAGCTAGTTATTATTTTTTTTTAGATCATCGTAATTCAAGTGAAAAATATGAAGAAGGTGAACTTCATCTCGTAATGGAACCGAAGGTTTAAATTAAGCGCGAGTTGAATTAAATCAAAAAAATTGAATTTTTACAACGTACATCAATTGACCAGGATGAATTAGGCTAATCAAAAGAGAGTCGCTAAGGTTTTTAGAGAAAAATACCAAGCTTTTGACTAACATGTTATCGGTGAACCTAGGTTTTTTTTTCAAAAAAACCTTGGTTCGGTGACAAGTTTTCACTCGAACTTGGACATACCTAGGTTCGGTGGCTAGTTTTCTACCGAACTTACCTTTCTTCTTCATTTCCAAGAACAATATCAAGTTGGTGATTCGAGAAAAAACTGGACAACAAAACTTAGTGTTGTTCTTCATAAAATGAAGTTCGACTATTATTTTAGGTTTAGTTACGAGTAAGCTAGACTCGCAACTACAAAATGAAGAACAATGCTAGGTTCGGATAGGGTTTTGAGTATATTTATCAACCTAATTAATTTTCCATGTAACTACAAAAAAAAAAAGTTCTAATCTTCATCGAATCAAACCTAATTTATCAATCACGCACAAGAAAAAAAGAAACAAGTTGTGAGTTTCTAGAACGAGAGATGGGATTGTGAGCATTTAGGATCTAGCAATCAAATCCTTGGTCTTTTCTGATTAGGTTTAAGTTTTCATATGATAGGGCTATTAATATGTATAACACAAAATGTTTTCTAAATGCCCCAAAAAATGATTCTTGAAGGGCTAATAATGCCACTTTTCGATTTCCCAATGCCTAATTCCATCTAAGTATACAACTATACATGGATATGGTGGTAGTTTTTTCTTTTTCCCTTATGTTCCTTAAATTTATGCTTTTACTTTTTCTCTTGAAGTAGAAATGTAACGGTGAACCGAACCAACTTTTCAAGGAAAAATCAAAAAAGAAAGAAAAAAAAGTCATTTAACTGTTAATTATCGAAGAACATTCTTAATTGAAAATTCTTCATACCAACTTTAGACTTTTACGAACGGAAATAACGAAAATAAAAAATTATCAACGACTTCCAATACTTGATCCTAACGAATGTTGTTGCTATAGACATTACAATAGAGGTTCGTAATAGTCCTATTCACGAAGACAAAATTTATCGGGATATAAGAATGATTGAACAATATAAAAAGATGTAATTTTAATATGTGACCAGAATTTTTTCACTCATGAGCTACTCGAGCATTTATAATCTTATAAGATATCACAACCAACCATTTTACATATGGTTAGTTATTATAAAAATTGTGAATACATTTGTTAAGTGAAAACGTACGCAAATTTACTTGATTGATTAGTGTCCTTCATATTTCACAATAATTAGTTGTGATATTACTATATTGAAATGCTAGAGCAAGTCTTTAGTAAAATTTGAGCTACACAAACCTTAGTGAATATAGTCTTTAATATTGCTTTTGAATTTCTTAAATATTTTTCAATGGCGTCTTAGAACAGTGCATGTGGTTCGGTTCATTATACGAGAACAAGTTCCAATCTGCACCCATTTCTTTTAACTATTCCAATTCTAGGTTAGATCTTGTTAGGTTTAGATCTAAGTCGTTAATTCGATTGTATTTTAAGGTTCCGTGTTTTTAAAATAACAAAGAATCGCAATAATATTATTGTGATTCCTAAGTAGATAATTCGACTTTGTTTCTTTAAGGTTCTAGGTTTTTTATATAACAACAACTGCAATAATATTATTGTGAATCCTAAGTAGATAATTCGGCTTTCTTTCTTGTAAACATGTAAGAACCAACCTTTATAGATTTAACTTAAAAAAATGTTAGTTTTCCTTTACTTTTAGAACAACTAAAAACGATGAACCAATTAAACATTCGGTTTATTTGTAATTGAAAATGTACAAACCCTTAAATTTGAACTTTATCGATTTATGCCAGGGATAGTGGTTTTATATGGGCATCTTGATTTTGATTGAACCAACCTCTATACTCAAAAAATTATATAGTTAAATACGCAATAATTTTGGAGCATAATTTTTATGAACTCACATGCATTGGTATTTAAGGTATGGAATTTTTAAAATTAGGTACCAAAATATATCTGTAGATGTTTAGATCGTCTGCATAGAGTAGAATTAGGTAGTGGAGTTATAGGTAAGATCCCATCAGCATTGAGTTGTAACCGAATATTGATGTCTTGAAGACAGAAAAATACACGAACACATCTATGAAGAATTTTGTCATCAAATATGCATATAACGTGAAGAATGATGGTCCTACTTATGTTGACGGAGAAGAGTAACATGAAATATCAAAGAAAAAAAAATAGGAAACAAAAAAGATTAACTGATATTAACTCATGTTTTCATTCAATGACAATAATGAGTGTCATTAATTACAATACAATATTCTTGTCTGCTTTTGTATGGAAACAATAGAACTCGAGGCAAGAAACCTTATTAAACGTAGCTTGGAATATAAAGAATACCAATTATCAAATAATTTAGTACCAGTAATAATAATTATTAAAAAAATATATAATCCTAAATCTGATAGATGTATGTCCTTTATCAAGGACCGCCTCTTAAATAAAATTGGTCCATAATTAGCAATATTCACGCACACCATCTTGAAAAAAAAAAAGAACCTCGAGTTCATTAGGTATTGCAAACGACTTATCTAATGGACAAGATATTGGAGTTATATTGGTAACTTGAACTTTGTGCACCATATATTTCGTCATATTATTTGAAGATGGAAAAATTGGAGAAGGAACATTGCGACTTAAATAGTTTCTCATTACTTGAAACAAGAAAGTGAATCCACAAAAAGAAATCAAGCAAGTAATAACCCATTATAAATTTTCTTAAAACAGGTTCATGAGCCATCTGGGTGACGAGAGTTCATGTACGAGATCGAGTTATTATAACATAAGAGACCTTTTCATAGTTGATCACAAACCTTTAGGAAATGGGGATAATATACTAAATACTTATCATAAAACAGATCTTTCTAGTATGATTAGCTAATGTTGTACTAGATATTTAGATGTTACCCAACGATAAATATTTCCTTTGTAGAAATAAAAATTCAACATTCTAATTATAAATTGTCTAAGAACATAAGTTTCATCTTAATGTGATGTCACGGCCATAAAAATTGGGCTTCTATTGAAATGGGATTTGACCCAATGGATCAAGTCCAACCCAACTAGAAAGACCGGATTCTTGAGTCATGACTATGGAACATGCTATTTTTTTTTTGAAAGACTAATAAATAAATAAAATAAAAGTACTAAATGAATAAAGACTGCATAATCTAATTTCTTTCCAAGTTGAAGTCCAATAAAAAGGGTTCCAAATAATAATTATTAAAGATGATCCAAAAGTCATAGAATAAAATAATTGTTTGAAAACTAAACAATGTCTCTTAATAAAATAATTAAAAAGGAAACCAGAAATGATAGAATGATAACCAACAAAAATACCCAATATCCCTGTGATATCATATAGTAGTGTCTTACGAGAATACTAACATCGAAAGTACTATGCCGTAAGCTTCCAAGTCCGCTTACTCGCGCTAATCGCTCCTCAAACTCGTGGGGAGAGGAAAAGGAATTTGGGGTGAGCAACCACAGCTCAAGTAGGAATCTCAAAAAATAATATAAGTGCACCGAAAATTAAACCATGCAAATGGATAACAATAATAAAAACCCATACAAGTCAAAATCTTCTGAAATTACTTACACCTTTTACTCACATAAGCCATCCTATAATTGTAGGTCCTAATCTAGTGTCAGAGTTATTCCGGTAACAAACCATACTGTTCCCCGAACAGTCTTCCTGTGGTAGCCACCGGTGGTGGGATGCCATAAAGGCTCGACATTTCAAGCAGCGGCAGAGAAATACGTATATCCAAAATTCATTTTTACCAAAGACACTCATTTCCGTACAACACTCAAACACAACTATAAACCGATAAAATTTTATCAATGCATTTATATATAATATTTATAATAACACAAGAAATGCATTCATACTCTAAAAATAGAAATCATCTGTGTACAAAACAACTATGCGCCAATATGCATTTACCTGTACTACCTAAACAAACTCCCATCGATTTGAAATGGTTGAACGTCAAACAACGACTTCAGGAGGAATGATTTAAAATCATTTAACAATCTTGGTGCGAAAAGCGAAACAACATTTTGACTTATAACAATGTAATGTTTGTCACTAGGGAGAAATCAAGAATGAATGATTAAAGTTATCAATCTGATGTTAATTGAAAATGAAAAGGGGCCACTAGCAATGATTAAACAAAATAGTATTAAATGAAACAAATGATGGGGTATACTTGATTCATAAAGTAATTGAATTTTTTTTTTTTGAAATCAACACGTCACATGGTACGCTTCCTCCTTTGTTTTTTTCTAAAACAAATGTTTATTTTTTTGGTTTAACATGAAACATGAAAAGGTAAGTGTAGGTAGGTGGGGTGTCCGTGACTACAAGCTTAGAAACCAAACAAAGCTTTGTACTTTTTGTTGCTTTTCTCTCTTTTTCTGTTTTTACTTTTTGAATCTGACATTTTGGTGCAGTGAGAAGATAACATGTGAGTTAGAAACAGCTATATAGGAAGAAAACTCCTTTCTCTTTTAAAGCATTCTCTTTCAAAAATTAATTAGTCCAAACAATTACTATTTAATGATTTAAATCACAAAACACCGACTTGGAAGAGAACTTTGTTTATAAATGATGAAACACGGACATATGACATCTATGTACTGGGGATGTTGGAGACATTATTGAGAAGAAAAGCAGATAGTAAAACATGAGAAATAGTTTAGTTTTTAAAGTATTACGAGAAACCCTACAAAAATCAATCGTTCGTTCGGACTTGACCATCGATCCTATGGGTGATAAGCAAGACTCATATCCATTCTGGTCCCATCGATTGTTGGAAACTCCCCAAAACTTAGATGTAAAAAGAGGATCTCGGTCGGAAACGATCGATAGTGGAACTCCATGCAACCTAACTATCTCCTTGATGTACAAGTTACATAAAATAGGAACAGTGATATGTCTCCGCTTCACAGGAAGAAAATGAGCCGATTTGGTGAGACGGTCTATGATCACCCATATGCTATCCTTCCCATGTTGGGTCTTAGGTAATCCTCTAACGAAATCCATAGCAATGAAATCCCATTTCCACTCGGCTATTGATAAAGGTCAAGAAGTCCCGCTGGTCATTTGGTGTTCGGCCTTTACTTGCCGACAAGTAAGACACCGAGACAAACAATGCAACATCCCTTTTCAAACCTTTCCACCGTAATCGCGCTTCAAGTCTTGATACATATTTGTGCTTCCGGATGAACTGCCAATACGGACTTATGAGAGCCATAGTCAAAATTTCCTTTCGCAATTCCTCAACATCTGGTACACATAATCGTCCCTTATAGCGAATAGCCCCGTTGACTCCCAGTGTCCATCCTTCTTGTTGATCCGTAGTACCCATATTTCCTTTAACTTCTTGCAAACCGTCGTCTAACGTCTGCGCCTGAATGACCTTTTTCACAATCTCAGGTACTACCACAACATGCGCCAAGTATGCCCTCTCATTGTTCCACTCAACAACAAAATCATATTTTTCCACAACCTTAACCATTCTCAATAAAGCTATGGATCCAGATTCTTTTCTACTGAGTGCATCCGCTACAACATTCGCCTTCCCAGGATGGTACTCCAATTTAAACTCATAATCCGTAAGAAGCTCGAGCCATCTTCTTTGTCTCAGGTTCAAATCCTTTTGAGTGAAGATGTACTTTAGACTTTTGTGGTCTGAAAATACCATAAAGTTTTCTCCATAGAGATAGTTCCTCCAAAGCTTTAGCACAAACACTACAGCTGCTAATTCCAGATCATGGGTTGGGTAGTTCTTTTCATGATTCTTTAGCTATCGAGAAGTATAAGCTACGACCTTCCCTTTCTGCATAAGAACTCCACCCAAACCATTCCTTGAAGCATCACAATAAACATCATAACCTAATCCTGGTTCCGGGGTAACCAAGATTGGTGTCGTAGTCAATCGTCGCTTCAGCTCCTCAAATGCTTTATCACACTCAGTAGTCCACTCAAACTTCATCCCCTTTTTAGTCAAACGAGTAAGAGGAACTGCTATCTTCGAGAAATTCTCAACAAATCTTCGATAATAGTCTGCCAAACCTAAGAAGCTACGGATCTCAAAAACACTCTTCGGGGGTTCCCATTTTGTTATGGCCGATATCTTTTCGGGATCAAGAGATATACCATCCTTAGAAATAACATGTCCGAGAAATAAGACTTTCGTCATCCGTAATTCACACTTGCTCCTCTTTGCATATAACTTGTGCTCTCTCAGAGTTTGTAAAACCATCCGTAGATGTTCCTCATGGTCTTCCTTAGTCTTAGAATAAATGAGAATGTCATCAATAAACATTACTACGAACTTGTTCACAAAAGGCCGGAGAACTCTGTTCATCAGATCCATAAACACTGCAGGTGCATTTGTTAACCCAAACGGCATCACGAGAAATTCATAATGACCATAATAAGTTCCAAATGCGGTTTTACGAATGTCCTCCTCTCTGACTCGCAACTGATGGTACCCAGATCAAAGATCAATCTTTGCTAAATAACACGCTCCCTTCAATTGGTCAAAAAGGTCATCAATTCTCGGCAAAGGGGTACTTATTCTTGATTGTAATTTGGTTCAGTCGTCGATAGTCAATACACATCCTCATTGATCCATCCTTTTTGAGCACAAAAAGAACAGGAGCTCTCCATGGTGAGGTACTTGGTCGAATAAATCCCAGTTCTTCAAATTCATCAAGTTGTTTCCGTAACTCCTTCATCTCTTTAGGTTCCATACGATATGGGTGCATCGATATTGGAATGCTTCCCGGTTGCACTTCGATCTCAAAATCAATCTCCCTCTTTGGTGGTAATCCAGGCAATGCCTCTGGGAAGACATCTGGAAAATCTCGAACTATCGGTAACTCTTCATCTACCACCTTGGTATCATCTTCTTCACTCAAATGAGCAAGACAAGCTATGTGTTCTTGGTTTCATCCCTCCTTTTCATCCCGGGTAAGGATGGATTCATAACTTTCCACCTTTCTCCTTGGACGGACACTCGACTTCCATCGGATGATTGGAAAGAGATCTTCTTCTCAAAGCATTTTAGGATAGCTTGGTTTTGTGACAACCAATTCATGCTAATAATGATATCATAATCCCGGAGCCTCATCGGTATCAAGTCTATTTTTACTCTATAGTCACCAAAAGTTATTTCACAATCCTTGCAAAATTTACTAAGGGACACTACATTCCCTAGCGGTGAAGAGACATTCAAAGTAAACCCCATGGGTACGGGTTTCAAACCAAGATAAGCAACTAAATGTAATGATATGAACGAATGAGTAGCTCGAGAATCAAACAAAACTTTAGCACGAGAACTAAAGATCGGAAGTTACCTCAATTGCAGAGTTTTTGTCCTCTTCTCAAAGAGTAGAGCAATATGGTTCACTGCCCAGGAACATTTGGCCGACGCCTTGGCTGGAAGGGTGGTGCATTGTTTCGTGGGCGATATGGATGTCGTGCTTGGAAATTCGGCCTTGGGTAATTCTCGAACCGATTATGGTTTGGAGGCCTAGGTGGTGCGGTGCAAAGGACACTCCCTTACAAAATGATCATCCTTCCCATGCTGATAACACCTCGAGATTGCATTTAGTCGTCCGGTGGCTTCGACTTAGGGCAATCCCTCGCGTAGTGACCCACTAATCCACAGTGAAAACAAGGTTTCGGTGCAACGACTTTCTCAGTATTATCTGTGCGAGGATGTTTTCGATGAGTCGATGGGTCCGTCTTCTGGTTCCTTGATAGACACATTTTTGTGTCTAATTTGTCTCGATTCTATATATTAAAAGTGCTCATTTTTGTACTTATTATGGTGTTTTATGTGTGTGTAGGTATTTTTGGCCAATAAACATTTTTGGAAACATCGGCTCGAAAAGTTGCACCGGAGGACACCTACTATACTTTTGATTAGCACGAAAGTGCGACGCATTTTCACCCATAAATACATTAGTTGGACCTCATTTTATCACTAATAAACTTGGTTGTAGGTGTTTTTTGAAATAAGCTCTTATGGAGAAAGTTTGCTCAAAAATGGTTTTGATCCTAGAAAAGTACTAAAGGCACCCCAATCTTGGATAAGGGCACCCCTTAAATGTGATAAAGGCACCTAGGAGGAGTTGATAAAGGCACCTAGGATTTTTTACTATTTACACCCAAAATTACTCTTTGTACCCCATAATTACTATTCGCACCCGAGAATTGCTATTTATACCCCAAATTGCTAAAGGGACACCATAACAGGATAGGGGGCAGTCATCTTCTTCATTTGAATTTTGAATTTTGGCGGGAAAATTGGTGCAGATTTAGGGTTGAAGATTTGGAGGAGTTTGAATGAGACTAAAGCGCTGAAATCAAATGGGTTTGTTCCTGGTACCTAAACAGGTCTAGTATGGGTCATAATTTCGATCAAAATTGGCTAGATAATCGGGAATTGAAGGAAACAATGTTCACGGGTTTTGGCGGGAAACATGTTCTTAACTGCAGAATTTTTCAATCAGGTTTTGGATGTGATTCAAGGAGACTCAGTCGCTAAAATTGATTGGATGTATATTAGGATTAACAGGCCTGGTAACGGGCTTTGATTCAGTTAGAGTTGGCTAGATCGATGATTTGAAGAAAACAGGGCACGTTATTTATGAGAGAAAACCCGAGTTTTTTTCCGTGAAGAATTGTGGAGTGTTTTAATGAGATTTATCTTGTTATTGAATTGAGAATATCCTGCTGAGTCAAAACAGGGAAGGTAATGTGATTTGTTACGTGAAAGAAAGAAGATTTCGTCATATCTCGAAAGACAGGGAAGATAAAATATTTCGGGTATGATTCCCAATATTTGGAAAGAATGCGTGTGCTCTAAGAGTTTTGACACTATCTGGGATACGCAGAGACGTGTTTACATGGAGTTGGACTTCTATTGACCCGTGAACCAGAGAAACAAGGAAAGAATTCCTGTATTATGACCACGGTAATAAAGAGAAGATATCTGCATTGAGCTCGAGAGATTTCACTGATGTTCGGTATAAAAGGGGCTTTGAGAGGTCATAGAAATATCATCGAGAGTTGGGGAGACAAACAGAGGGTTGCAGAGCAGATTTTTCTGCTGCTGCTGAAAAGAAGAAGAAGAAGAAGAAGAAGAAGAAGAACAGACTACGCTTGTAGTCTGTCGTTTAAAATTGTCACTGTTTCAACCTGGAACGACAGTTTTCTGCGACAGATAAAAACAATAGTTTTCTGCATTATTCATTGTAAGCTTTGTAAGCGCCCTAACAGCGTTGCGAAACAAAGTTTTCTTATCTTTTCACTTCTTGTAAGCACTTTTTAGCAATACAAATGAATTTTGAGCGTGTCTACATTATGAGAAGCTAAACCCCAACACTGGGTCGACAGAGGAAGCCGAACTTCACATATGGGTGAATTTGTATTATTTTCTATATGACTTTTGCACTTATTTTGAATTGATTTATGATTTGAAAAAATTAGTTATCATTTTATTAGATGGGTCATGCTTGCTTAGATGTTTGATGGCCCATGCTTACGCTTTATAACTAATGTTTGGAGGATCTACATTGGAAAAAATAAGAGTCCTTGTTGTTTTGTTTATTGAGCGATAATGTTGAAGAATAATAATTGAACCTATTAATATGAATGCGGTGGAATCCTAGACCCAGTGACTCTCGCTTTTGTTTATTATTTTCGCTTTTGTTTAAACCTTTAAATTTAATCTTCGCAAGTCTGAGAGAACGAATCTTAATTACTACTACGAAAACTTTAGAAAAATCTTAAATCATTTTGGCGCCGTTGCGACGCGGATTTGTTTTTAGATTAATTTTTTAGGTTTTTTTTTTTTTTTAATATTTTGTACAGTATTTCCTTTTTCCTTTTTATGTGTTTCTTTCTATATTTCTTTTCAGGGAATTTTTGAGGATGATGACTTCTTCTGAGGAGACGTCACCTACTATGACGCTGGCGGAATATATGCGTAGAAAGTCAAATTATCAGGAAAACTCATCTGAGATGACGCTTGCTGAATATATGCGTAGGCAATGGTATGGAGTTTCTGCTCCACATGAGGTAAGTGAAGAATCACATGAAACTATATATGAGAAATATTACAAACACACACCGCCTAGTTTGGAAACAAGATTGAGAATTCTAGAATGCCAAAGATTATTTAATGATGATGATGATGATGATCAGTCTTATAGTGACTCTCATTCCAAAGCAGAACGTATAGATGACCCCTGTGGATGATTGTGTGGATGATTCGCCTAATTCCATAGATGAATCTACCTCACAAATTCACCCGACTTAGAGGTTGTTTCTAGACCACTAGACTTCCAAAAGTTGCCTAATTTAGGGTTAGAATTGTGTGCTTCTAAAGTATTGTTGGATTACTTTGCATCTAAGTATCCAGAGGATTTGCCTATTTCTAATACCATGCATGAGCCAGTTGAAATTTTCCTTAATCCCCATACTTTGTTCTTTACGCACTTCCATGTGCAGTAAAAACTTGGTTTAGGGGTAAATTTTGTTTTCTCGACGGTTTGATGTCCCCATTTTATCATAAAATAATTGTGAAGCTGTCATGTGTATATATTGTATTTTGGGTCGATCCCCAAGTTTTCAGGTTATTAGTGTATGGGGATCCGTTTTTGTACAGTCCAGTAGGTATAATTATGTTTGTTTACTTTATTATTTCTTAAATGTGTATTATTACATAATTAACGAAATAATTGGAAGCCTAACAAGCTAAGCTCCAAGAATTTATTTTATTTTATTTTTAATTTCCCATCTTAAATTTTACGTTGGATGACTCAATTACATTGAGGACAATGTAATATTTAAGTGTGGGGGAGTGGTTATTAACTTTTTCTTTTAATTTTTTCAGGAATTTTCTTGCGTATTATGACCAGCTCTTGAGCGGGTCTAAAAAGATAATAAAAATATAAATATTATGACCAGCTGTGTAGCGGGTCTATTTTTATGTATTTCCTTATTATGACCAGCTGTGTAACGGGTCTCTATAAAAAAAAAATATATATTATGGTTTTTGGGTTATGACCAGCTGTGTAGCGGGTCTTTTGTTTTTCCTTATATAAAATGATCAGCTGTGTAGCGGGTCTAAAGAAAAAAACAATAATAAATAAAAAAAAAATAATAAATAAATAAATTGTGTCGCGTCTTATGTATGGCTTTTGTCATGACCAGCTGTGTAGCGGGTCTAACTCTCTTTTATTTTATGACCAGCTGTGTAGCGGGTCAATTTTTTGTTTTGCTCGAGGACTAGCAAAATGTAAGTGTGGGAGAATTTGATTAGCACGAAAGTGCGACGCATTTTCACCCATAAATACATTAGTTGGACCTCATTTTATCACTAATAAACTTGGTTGTAGGTGTTTTTGCGAAATAAGCTCTTATGGAGAAAGTTTGCTCAAAAATGGTTTTTGATCCTAGAAAAGTACTAAAGGCACCCCAATCTTGGATAAGGGCACCCCCAGAAATGTGATAAAGGCACCCGGAGGAGTTGATAAAGGCACCTAGGAGTTTTCACTATTTACAGCCCAAAATTACTCTTTGTACCCCATAATTACTATTCGCACCCATAATTGCTATTTATACCCCAAATTGCTAAAGGGACACCATAACAGGATAGGGGCGGTCATCTTCTTCATTTGAATTTTGAATTTTGGCGGGAAAATTGGTGCAGATTTAGGGTTGAAGATTTGGAGGAGTTTGAATGAGACTAAAATTTGAAATCAAATGGGTTTGTTCTGGTACCTAAACAGTGTCAGTATGGGTCATCATTTCGATCAAAATTGGCTAGATAATCGGGAATTCAAGGAAACAATGTTCACGGGTTTTGGCGGGAAACATGTTCTTAACTGCAGAATTTTTCAATCAGGTTTTGGATGTGATTCAAGGAGACTCAGTCGCTGAAATTGATTGGATATGGTATATTAGGATTAACAGGCCTGGTAACGGGCTTTGATTCAGTTAGAGTTGGCTAGATCGATGATTTGAAGAAAACATGGCACGTTATATTTATGAGAGAAAACCCGAGTTTTTTTCCGTGAAAAATTGTGGAGTGTTTTAACGAGATTTATCTTTTTATTGAATTGAGAATATCCTGCTGAGTCAAAACAGGGAAGGTAATGTGATTTGTTACGTGAAAGAAAGAAGATTTCTTCATATCTCGAAAGACGAGGGGAAGATAAAATATTTCGGGTATGATTCCCAATATTTGGAAAGAATGCGTGTGCTCTGAGAGTTTTGACACTATCTGGGATACGCAGAGACGTGTTTACATGGAGTTGGACTTCTATTGACGCGTGAACCAGAGAAACAAGGAAAGAATTCCTGTATTATGACCACGGTAATAAAGAGAAGATATCTGCATTGAGCTCGAGAGATTTTACTGATGTTCGATATAAAAGGGGCTTTGAGAGGTCATAGAAAGATCATCGAGAGTTGGGGAGACAAACAGAGGGTTGCAGAGCAGATTTTTTCTGCTGCTGCTGAAAAGAAGAAGAAGAAGAAGAACAGACTACGCTTGTAGTCTGTCGTTTAAAAACATCCTTTGTTTCAACACGGGAACGATGGTTTTAATGACAGAATAAAATCAATAGATTTACGCATTATTCATTGTAACGAGTTTTGTAGCGCCCTGGCGACGTTGCGAAACAAAGTTTTCTTATCTTTTCACTTCTTGTAAGCACTTTTTAGCAATACAAATGAATTTTGAGCGTGTCTACATTATGAGAAGCTAAACCCCAACACTGGGTCGACAGAGGAAGCCGAACTTCACATATGGGTGAATTTGTATTATTTTCTATATGACTTTTGCACTTATTTTGAATTGATTTATGATTTGAAAAAATTAGTTATCATTTTATTAGATGGGTCATGCTTGCTTAGATGTTTGATGGCCCATGCTTACGATTTATAACTAATGTTTGGAGGATCTACATTGGCAAAAATAAGAGTCCTTGTTGTTTTGTTTATTGATCGATAATTGTTGAAGAATAATAATTGAACCTATTAATATGAATGCGGTGGAATCCTAGACCCATTGACTCTCGCTTTTGTTTATTATTTTCGCTTTTGTTTAAACCTTTAAATTTAATCTTCGCAAGTCTGAGAGAACGAATCTTAATTACTACTACGAAAACTTTAGAAAAATCTTAAATCACGGACTCTCATTTTGGATAAGGGGTACCCAAATTACTAAGGGGCACCACCTCAGGGCAGCTACTATTCACGCCCTACCAGAGGATAAGGGGCACACCATCTTCTCCGTTTGAAATCGGTTTGGCGAAAGCGTAATGCGGCGTCTGGCAGATTTTTGTTTCGAATCTAGAGATGTTCCAAGGAGATTTGATCGCGTATTTGTATTGGCATGGACTCTAATTGACCAAACAGAGTTGATACGAGTGTTTTGACCCAACCAATTGGGCTAGATAAGCCGGGAGAAACAAAATAGAGGCGAAGAAATATTGTCGGGGTTTTGGATTTCTGTGGAGAATTTGGAGAGGATTTTACGCCAGGATTGGATGTATTTGGTCTTGATTGAGTCTCAAGGGAGTGTGGGAGAGTCAGGATAACTCGGCAGATGTGTGCATGGAAAGTTAGAGAGAATTATTCTCGGAGCTTGCCGTGGAAGAAAAAAAACATAAACTCGGGTTTGTTAGGGTTTCTTTGGCTATATAAGGAGTTGGTATGAGTCATAGAGGGATTACGTACACTTTAGGGAAGTTTAGAACATAACAGAGCACAAAAAACCCAAGTTGCGAGATACGGGCGAGAGGTTGAAGAAGAACATAGAAACAGCACTTAATAGCGCCCTTGAGAACCCGTGGCCTTTTCTTTCAAATTTATTACCTTTGTAACAGTTTTTGTAACAATTTTTCCAACAATTAATCGAGTTCGCAACAGTTCTGTGTTAGGGTTCTTTGTGTGTGGTTCTCAGAACAATTATAATCATTACAAACACGTTGTTTTATACCTTCTCTTCTTTTTAATCAACTTTGGAGCAACAAACATGTATTTTGAGCAAGTGGTTAATATGAGGAGCTAAACCCCATTCTTTGAGGCGATAGAGGAAGCTATTTTTCCAAGTAGTGGTATATTCTTATTTATCTATTTATTGCAATTATTTTTATGATTATTTTGCCTTGATCGATAATTGTTTGAATGATTTTTGTTAAACAATTGTGATTTCTTTTGATAGAGCATACTTGGACCTAGGTTTTGATGTTCTTTGCTTATTAGTGATTTACACTTGTTATTTTGAGAATCTACTTGTCGCAATAGTTTAGAATCAAATTGAACGATAAAATTGCATGAATATAAATATTGGGTTAAATCGCTTTGAACTTGGAAAAATAGTGAAATCTTAGCCTCATATGCATGAGCCAATTTGCCATATGTGTTCTTTTAATATTGATATCAAATTTTTTCGTATCAGTATCAAACAAAACTCACAACAAATTGAAAATACAAATTCCATGTTAAAGTGTGTTTGCTATAATTATTAGTGATTTTTATATTTTAGTTTTGAATTTAAGTCTAAAAAATCCTTCACAAGTCGAGAATCGAGAGGAACGACATCTTTCTTACCACTTTACTACAACTTTTAAAATCACATCATTCCTCTTATGATCTTTCGAGAGAGAAAGTGATGTTGATGTAGAATTTTTTGTTTGGCTCCCTTTCCTTTTGGTTTTTGATCCAATCCGCTAAAGGGTTGTTTTGGTATTCTATAGCTAATGCAAAGTAGAGAAGGTCAAGAACATCATCATAAGTGGTGAGGCGGCATGGTACTAACCTATCACGGATGACAAGTTTCAGTGCATCCTGAAGTTTCCTTGCTCTTCGTAACGGCGTATTGACCAAGTTATCCCCAAAACGTTCCAATTCGCTGAACTTCTTGTCCAGTTGAGAAACCGTCATGTCTCCCTGAGCTAAGGTTGCGAATTCGGCACACATCTGGGCTTTGACTGTCTCGGGAAAATACTTGTCAAAGAACAATGTTTCAAACTCGCCCAAACATTAACATTTCGGACTTGTTTTATCGAATCCCACCAATAATCAAGTTGACTCAAAGTGAAAGGTACGTAGCAAAACGAATCTTATCATTCTCTTCTACTCTTAAGGCTAAGAACTCCTTCTGTATCCCCATTAACCACCTTTCAGCCTCAAGAGGTTCTTCAGTCCCCTTAAATTCCTTTCTTCCAACCACCTTCAAGAACTTTTCTAAGTCCACTCTACCCTCACGTTGGGCCCCTACAACCTGGACCAGTGTCCCCAATGTCCCAACAACTCGGTCTAGGGTAGCTTCCATGCGTTCCCTTATGTCCTCTCCTTCTTCTCCATTTGGTTGAGGACCGTTGGTGGCATCACGACGAGGCGGCATCTTCTAAATAAAGAGAAACGCGCACTAATGTTAATATCTAAGTCGAAATCCTATATTAACTAATACACACAACATTTTATTTTATAAGGCTTTTAGTTGTTTATCCCGACCCCAAAGTAAATTAAATATATAAAAAAGGAACTTGATGAAAACTAAATAAATTTAATTTTTTTTTATTTTTTTAAGCAAAATCATAACCAAATTCTCAAAATCGTTTCACATCATAAGTCGATAAATAAATAAATAAAAGTGATCAGAGTGAAATTTTTTTTTTTGTAAACCAAACTTTCAAAACTAGTAAGTCCACACGCACGGCCCAAGTAAATCGGAACCATGCTCGATACCAACCGGTCACGGGCCGCAAAAATTCGGGCTTCTATTGAGTCGGATTTGACCCAATGAATCAAGTCCAACCCAACTAGCAAGACCGGATTCTTGAGTCATGACTATGGAACAAAGCTAATTTTTTTTTTGAAAGACTAATAAATAAAGAGAATAAAAGTACAAAATGAATAAAGACTGCATAATCTAATTTCTTTCCAAGTTGAAGTCCAATAAAAATGGTTCCAAATAATAATTATTAAAGATGTTCCAAAAGTCATAGAATAAAATAATTGTTTGAAAACTAAACAATGTCTCTTAATAAAATAATTAAAAAGGAAACCAGAAATGATAGAATGATAACCAACAAAAATACCCAATATCCCCTGTGATATCATATAGTAGTGTCTTACGAGAATACTAACATCCGAGTACTATGCCGTAAGCTTCCAAGTCCGCTTTATCGCGCTAATCGCTCCTCAAACTCGTGGGGAGAGGAAAAGGAATTTGGGGTGAGCAACCACATGGCTCAAGAGGAATCTCAAAAAATAATATAGTGCACCGAAAATTAAACCATGCAATGGATAACAATAATAAAAACCCATACAAGTCAAAATCTTCCAAATTACTTACACCTTTTACTCACATAAGCCAACCTATAATTGTAGGTCCTAATCTAGTGTCATAGTTATTAGGTAACAAACCATACTGTTCCCCGAACAGTCTTCCTGTAGCCACCAGTGGTGGGATGCCATAAAGGCCTGACATTTCAAAGAAAAGCGAGAGAAATACGTATATCCAAAATTCATTTTTTACCAAAGATACTTATTTCCGTACAACAGTCAAACACAACTATAAACCGATAAAATTTTATCAATGCATTTATATATAATATTTATAATAACACAAGAAATGCATTCATACTCTAAAAATAGAAATCATCTGTGTGTACAAAACAACTATGCGCCAATATGCATTTACCCTGTACTACCTAAAAAAACTCCCATCGATTTGAAAATGGTTGAACGTCAAACACTGACTCAAGGAGGAATGATTTAAAATCATTTAACAATCTTGGTGCGAAAAGCGAAACAACATTTTGACTTATATAACAATGTAATCTGTTACTAGGGAGAAACTGAAGAATGAATGATTAAAGTTATCAACTGATATTAATTGAAAATGAAAAGGGGTCGGAGCAGTTAGCGCAGTAAGAGGACTTGGAAGCTTACGGCATAGTACTCAGATGATATGATATCACAGGGATATTGGGTATTTTTGTTGGTTATCATTCTATCATTTCTGGTTTCCTTTTTAATTATTTTATTAAGAGACATTGTTTAGTTTTCAAACAATTATTTTATTCTATGACTTTTGGAACATCTTTAATAATTATTATTTGGAACCCTTTTTATTGGACTTCAACTTGGAAAGAAATTAGATTATTCAGTCTTTATTCATTTTGTACTTTTATTTTCTTTATTTATTAGTCTTTCAAAAAAAAAAAAAAAAGTCTGTTCCATAGTCATGACTCAAGAATCCGGTCTTGCTAGTTAGGTTGGACTTGATCCATTGGGTCAAATCTGGCTCAATAGAAGCCCGAATTTTTGCGGCCGTGAAATGTGATATGAAGAATTTCACATGGATAATGTTCTTGTCTCTTTCTTCGGACTCAGATGGATAAGGAGAATTTTTTTGTTTTAAAAAGCATAATCAGGGGCAGAACCACGCCCGGACTAGGACTGGCTGAAGCCACCCCTATCCAAATTAATTTTGCTTACTTAGTAGTAAAAATCAAGCCCAATTTTAATCAATCTCAGTCCAAGCCAGGCCAAGAGTTTCCTATTATGCTTCATTCTACGCGAAAAGAAAAATAAAATTATTATACGTGTTTGAGCGGGATCAAGGGGAGAAAGACACTGAAAAAGGGTAACATGAAAAAGAAAATCCCTTAGGTAATAAGATGAAATCTTATGATAATCATGTTATATATTTGGTTATTACATGAATGGGTGATAGGAATTTTTCTTAATTTGAAATTACTATCTGAAAAGATGAGGATACTCAAATACACCACAATCTTTTATTTATCCACCAAATTAGAATACTTTCCTCTCCGATTAGACGGATCCACCAGAAATAATACAAAGATGAAGTTTGTCTAGCTCTTAGGATAGTTTTCTATAAATGCAAACTTAGGTATATATAGACCAAGGATGTTTGGACACCACGGAATTTCCAAAACCGAAAATGTTCTCAAGATATGCAATGAATAGCAAAATTCGGTTTTCCTAATTCCAATAAATGCTTGTCCAAAATTTCCGAAATTTCTCAATAGAAATCTCCAATTAGTAAATGCAAATTACTAATTTTCATTCTCTAGAGATATGAATTAAATTGCTGGTAATTAAAGCATACAAAACCAAAAACCTTAATTAAAAGATTCTCAATTTATTTCGGCATGGGATCTCCTTGAGTACTAAGGAAGATGTTTGAACAATAAATGATAAGAGTAACTGTACGTGTTCAAAGTATGTTGACATCCTTTCACTATAAATCCTTATTCATATTTACATGGATTTACATTTTTGGAATCGGTTATACCACACTTCCAAACAAGTTTAGAATTGGTTCACCTGTATTCCAAGACTACTATGTGATTGATCGAACATCAAGTCACATATATGGGTTCATCGGTTTTACCAATCACTAGGATCGATTATACCTCAATATGGAAATACTTGTGATCGGTCACACAAGTTACCAGGACCGGTTACATCAGTTACCAGGATCGGTTACATCAATTACCAGGGCCGGTTACCATATACTCATGGTATTTCTTGTGATCAGTCACACCAGTTACCAGGGTCGGTTACACCAATTACTAGGACTGGTTACACCAATTAAAAGGATCAATTACACAACACTCTGTGATCGGTCACACCAATTACTAGGATCGGTCACACCAATTACAAATATCGATCATACAACTCATGGTGATTACTTAGGATCGGTTACACCAATTAATAAAAACTAGTCATACCAAATCATAAGTCACGCACTGCGATTAGTTATACCAAGATACATAACAAAGTTACGATCGGTTCTACCATCTCACACATATTGGAAATCCAATGATTTGCAATGAATAGCCGTACCAATAAGCCTAACGATTTCCCTTTCGATTCATAAAACAAGTTCATGAATGTACTTCCTTTAAACGAATTTAAAACATTGTTTCCTAGGATGAAATATTCACGATAACCCATTCACATAATCATAACAGTATATACAAGATTATGTCGATGTCATATTTACGAAGTTCAAAAGATAAGCATTATACTTCGTAGACAATTCCCTAATACTATGATCATACAAATATGACCATGTCACGTCACTAGAGTATCATAAAATATGTACAGTATATACAGCTTCGCAGTTATGTTTTCAATATAGCACGACTTGAAAGATACGTTAGGAATGAAACAGTTCAAGTCAATATTATTAACCTCGAGAGGAAGGATGATTTTGTCGTTGTAGTTCGCTTCTTCTTCACATTCTTCAGGTCTTCGTAGTAATACTTGTATGTCTCAACATTTCTAGACTTTCTAGTCTAACTTAAATGAAGTTGACTCTAGTATATAATCAAGAGACTTTAGATGAGTTTTTAGTCACTAAAATATGACAATCAAACTTGACATACCAACGCTTGGTGAGTTCAACCGAGCTATGCTCTAACAATCTCCCCCTTTGTCAATTTTAGTGACAAAAATCTTTTTACATATGGATAAACAAATTACATAAGAATTAATATTTTCCATACGCTTGATTCTAAGTTTCAACAACACAATAACCTGCATATATTCAATCAATAAATGCTGTTGTTGACATTTAAATAACAAAGCTTATAACCCCCTAAAGGCAAGCTAGGTAGATATTCAATCTGAACATCTTTGTTATTCCCCTTTTGTAGAACAGAATTACTACACAACAATATGATATGTTTCTCCCCCTTAGTCAATGATTTACTCTTTTGTTAGATATAACGTTTAAGCACATTTGTCCTTTCATTAGTGATTGCAAATCACTTGTTTACTCCATATATTTCTCCCCTTTTGTCACAAAATGACAAAGGTTCCAGAAAATAAAGGACAAACCGAAAGGATCTTACAAATCTAAAATACTTGTAAACAGACCATAAGAGTTAAGCACGAAGGTTTCATATACCACTTTAGATAACCAATATTAAAACCGAAACTACAAGTAATTTAGTTTTAATATGTTATCAAGGAAACAATTGCCTTGTTAAATCGATTGTAAACATACAATCGCTTATTTCGATAAGACCAAAATAAAGACCAGAATTAACTTTATTTTTCTCATCATGCTCTAATTATTCAGACAATAACTTATACCTTTCTCTTTAGACAAGACAAACACTAGGTTAGTTAACTAGTTTTTCTTGTCAAGGCATTCAATTAGACTTGAATAACCAAATCCTCCAATTTGATAAGTCTAACTAAGATCAGAATTAACTTAGTTTCTCTTATCCGGAATCGATTTGGACTAAACAAATGATCCCGTATTTTGTTAAGCCATAAACAATACATACAAACCAAAATATATTGACTTGCACAATTATTTTCTTAGCTATTCTCCACATAATATCAATTTAACGGTGAACATCCACATGCCTTGTAGTAGCAATTAGGTAGCAAGCAAAGGTGGCGTAAACCTAAGCTAAGATACATCAAGGAAGACAGCAAGCCGAAGCATGGAATCACTCTTTCGGATCCGGCTCAGTAAAAGAGAGTATCTACTGCATGTGGAGGAAAAGTAAACGCATGTAAAGTAAAAGCCATATTCAACGGTCGGGTCTGAATAAAGGACAAGGCATTAAATGCACTGACAGATCACGCGTAGGAGCAGAAGGGTCACGTCGTGACAGGCTCAGATATAGATGATGGTAGACTCAGATCGGATAGAGTGGAAATATCGATTAATAGATGTCGGGATTATCACCATCAAAGCGAAAACAAACTTGGGCCAAGAAGATACGAGATCGGAAGAACCTATTCTTCGGGGGAAGCACGAGTCGGAAGTAGAGTATCGGGAAGGAAATATTAGTGATCGCTTCGAAAGGATCATCAAGATGATAGAATGTGACCAACATTGTAATCTCATTGTATGAGCATGTTATCCTATAAATATAGACCCTTGTATTGAGAGAAGGCCAAGTGATATGTAAGTAAGTTAGGAGAGAGACTAAGTAGTGTTGAGATCCATCACCATTGTAACTTAGAGAAGTAGTTAGATCATCATTTCAAAAATTGTTTTGAACCCAATAAATGATTGTATTGATTTTTTTTAATCACGATCTAAAAGTGGATGTATTGGTTAAACAAAATGGTCAAAAGTTAGTCTGATTCTAATAAGAAAAGAAAAATTAGGGCTTTGACAAGTAAGAAGTTTGGGGAGGAATTTAGAAAATTCCAACAAAAATTGGACACCAATTACATTGATTTTGGATGATGCATTGAGTTCTTTAGGAGGAATTCTTAATCGCCACGCGGTTGACTAAGCAAGAGAGAGTAATGAAAGGAGATGAGAAAAAGAGATTAAAAAGTTCAGAAAAATTAGATTCGAAATTTAGAAGAAGAAAAAAACAGAGAAAAATTAAAAAGATTATTACGTGAATTATTTGTCTTTTTGTATAGGTTGGTTCTGCCACACTGTTTGGGCGCAGACTAGGGCGCAAACCAGGACGCTGAATATCATTCCCGTTTTTTTTGATTTTTATTTTTTGTGACGTCAAAAGAAATAAAACAGTGTAAATTATAACTTTTTTTTGACTCCACTAGCCAAAAAGAATCTTTTACCGGTCACTAACCGGTGAACGCAGAAAAGTTTCGTTAATAATACATATAGCAACTGTTAGGGTTAGGTTTTGAATTTTTTTTTCATCGTTCTTCATCCGTTCTTCGTCGATTAATTGTCGATTCAAAAATTTCTTCGTCGATTAACCTACCCGAATCATAAACAATGCCTCCACAAAAGAAACCAAATGTCCAATCGAACTCAACATCGATTGCTCAACAAAAACAGGCAGAAAGACTTGCTAAGATTACTCAAGAGCAAGAACACGAAGAAACAACGTTATCTGACGATCAACTACTCATAAATATGGCTTCTGTGAGAAGGTAAGTCATTTAAAACTGTTTAATTAGTGTTTCAATTGATTTGTAGCTATGGTTTTAGGTTAGAATCGCGAACCCTAACTCAAACAGTTGAGTTTCAGAGAGTACCGACACTGATATTTGTATGAACATAGTACCGTTTTTGTATTCCGGCATTCAATCTAGGATGAATACAGTGCCGGTTTCCAACCCCAGATTCACCACAAACTGAATTTTCCCTACCGGCATTCAATCTAGGATGAATACATTGCCGGTTTTTAGTACCGACAGTATTTGATAATAATTCGTGTATGCCGGTAGTGGACTTAAAACATACAGGAGAGTTTATGAATTTGTCACCAGTACCAGCATAGATTTTGGGTAGCATTGTATGCCGGTTTTGGGTACCGGCATTCTTTTGTAATAATTCGAGCATGCCGGTAGTGGACTTAAACATACAGGAAAATTGTCACAAATACCGACATAGATTTTAGGTTGCACAAGTACCGGCACTGTCGATAGTCAATGTGTACTGCCGGAACATTGTACCGACGTGGCTTAGTTTAAGGTAGTCAGTGCTGGTACTAAAACTGAAGGTGAGTTGTCTTATATTCATTGCTTTCAGTGTGCTTACGATATAGGTCAAAAGCAAAGGAAGCAAACAAAAGAAAAACTAAAGATGTTGTCACTAAGAGAAGAAGGAAGGACGATCTTGATACTCCTCAGTCTCTGCCTCCTCGAGGGAAAGATGAAGGTCGTAAGATATGTTTGGGAGCTGGTACAAGAGGGATAATTTGGGAGAGTGGTGGTGACCGTAGTCGACTTGCAAACCGTGAGCACGATGATCAAGATGAGCAAGATGAAGAGGAAAGTCAATTAGCAAGCCAAAGCGAAGTTGGTGGGCCAAGTCAACAACCAACACAAAGAAATTACAAGAAGGGCAACATCAAAGTGAAAGTTAAAGGTTCCCACCTTCCTCATATTAATGACATGATACCTGACCTTGAACGTGGTAGAATTTGGGGCGAAGCTCCAGAACCAAAAACACTATTTGGATACAAGCACTCGTGGGCTCGTACTATCTATCAAACCTATGTAAGCATTTTCTATCTTGTACATATGTATTGTTGTGTATTTATGTAAACTCTATTAATTGTATTGTCTCTCCTAATTGTAGGATCATAAGAAGGCTGTGCGTGTTTGCCGAAACCAAGCCGCGGATGGTTGGAATTTGTCCGAGGAATATGAAGAGGTCCAAACAATAGTAAAGGATTCTGGTCTATATGCTTTGGTTGAAAATTATGTGAAGCCCGATTCTCGTTATCGTCAATTTCTTCGTCGAAAGGTATCATGGTGAAACCGATACCATGCACTTCCCTTTTGGGGAGATGACCTTCATCCCTCGAAGATGCTCGTAACATTCTAGGCTTGAATGTTATCGGCAAATCAATTGCGTAAGGAGTTGAGTCTCCGGACCTAGAATGGTCGAAGTTGCACGGTCCGACTAACAAGTCGTTTGGTTGGGACTACAAAACTTCTCGTGGGAGAGCTTTTATGAATCCACGTCCCGGTAAGACAAAGACAATCAAGTTGACGTCGCTTAAGAAGAATTTTGAAAACACAAAGAAAAGAAGTTTGGAGGATGGATGCGACCCTAAAAAATTCGTTATCTTGTCGTCGCTACTGTTATACATCTTGGGCACTAGGGTATTCCCTGACACCAATGACAACATGATTAGTGCGAACTACCTTCAGTACTTGGATCCGTTGGAAGATATCTATAA
The DNA here is from genome assembly GCA_023531295.1 of Papaver armeniacum. Taxonomy (NCBI): domain Eukaryota; kingdom Viridiplantae; phylum Streptophyta; class Magnoliopsida; order Ranunculales; family Papaveraceae; genus Papaver; species Papaver armeniacum. Next base: position 25,052 of record JAJJWW010012659.1, read on the forward strand.
TTATTCTTGGGGCACCGCGGTAATGGCACATTTGATGACGGAGATGAGAAGGGCCTCTAAGGCTAAAACCAACCAATTTGTCGGGAATTTCATTCTACTGCAGGTAATTTTGTTCTTAAACTTATGTTATTATGTATATTATTCATATGTAATCTTATCGTGAACTTAGAAACAAAACTTATTGCTTCATATTGGAATAGGTGTGGGCTTATGAACACTTCCCAACCTTTTTCAAGGTCTACCCCTCCTTGAAGATCATAGACCTTCCAGAACCCGATACGCCTATAGCTAAGAGATACGAGTTCAACAATACTCCAAATCCTTAACATAGGTCGACTGATCGATATGAGATTGGCTTTGGACGCAATGAGTACCAAAGATGTTGTGTTCTACCCTTACAAGGAGGCTAGAGGAAACCACCAGGTTTTGAGGTTTGGTAACGTTGCATTTTACCATGGGCCGTTATTCCACCCAAAAGGATACGTTATGGCTAATCCTACACGTGTGATGCGCCAACTTGGATATAAGCAATTAGCACATTTCCAGACGGCCTCTTTTCAATGTTTTGATCTTGACCTTTCTCGGTGCTTTTCAACTCCAAATCGGTTGCATGTATAGTATGTTCCAAAACCGGAGCCAAAAGATTGGAGTGATAGGGAACCACGTCGTTTGGTAGATATTCGTCAGTGGGAGAAGTTGGAGATTGCTGAAAACGGTGATGAAGTTGATGCCGACTACATGGAAGATTACCTGCAATGGTCACATCCTTATGTCGTCCACCCGGATGACGTCCAAGTTCCTCCCCAGAAAAACCCTCCCGTTCCAACTACCGCACAGGCACCACCTACGATGACCCAACTTAATAAGACCGTTGGATTGCTAGTAAGTATTGATATACACATAATCTTATATGTATAATAATTATGTGTTTGATGTATTAAACTAGCGGCGTTGGCTTGGAAAGTTAAAGAAGATGTTGGGTTGCAAGTACCAGGAAGGATAGGTGTTATCCCTTGAATAAATGAAGGAAGTCGAGGAAAAGCTTGATAGAATTAAAGAAACCGACCCTAGTGCAAAAGCTTTGTTCGGGAAAACTAAGAACAAACCGGCCCAAAAGAAGCAAAAGACCCAGTGATTAACTCTTTAGTTGTGTTTCTTTTTTTGGATGGTGGTTGTCACGTCTTGAACAATTCCTAACTTATTTTCGTCTGTACCTCGTGGTTAACTCTTTAGTTGTTTGGTTTTCTTTTGGTTTAGGATACCTGGATTAAGAACATTTGATAGCAGAATCCAGTTGTTTGGTTTATGTTGAACATGTTTTGATTTCTAGTGATTCGTTTATGTTGAACATGTTTATCCTTTCAAGATTTATTTGCGACTTTTACCGGCATAGATAAGTTTAGGTTCAACAGTGCCGGTACCTATTCCGGCATGCAAGATATTTATAAATCAATGACGGTCCTAGATACCGGCAATGAAATTGTTTATAAAACCATACCGGAACAAGAAGATTAAAACTTCCATGTTCCTGTATAGATATTCGAAGGTACTGTACAATAGTATTTTCTAACATCTATGCCAGTTTTATGATATTTTTAAATTTTCATAGTTGTCAAAAACCCGCACTATAAGCTTGATTTCTTCCATGCCGCATACTCGCTAGTTTTGAATATAAATCCATTTCGAATGCTCTTTTATTTTATTCCTAAGTAATATATTACATTGGATTTGAAACTTTTAATTAAAACATGCTAAAAAACATGGCATGGATTACATTTGGTTAAAGATAATCTATTTCCATCCCTTTTCAACAATTGCGGAACCGTTGAGCCTTTCCCGAATCTCTTCAAGACATCGTTGGGATGGGTGTGTCAAGGATCATCTTCATTGGTTCTTCTTCTCTTTCAACATATTCATTTCCTTCATATAACGCCCATCACACCCATCGATAGGCTTGCATTGGCCCTTGTGGTTTCTCTTGACTCGCTAGTTCAACAGCCTTTGTCAAACCATTGAAACTCATCGCACTTTGGGTGATTCAAACACCTTAGAAACATTCTTCCATTTTCAGATCATTAGTTTTTGCAATCCAAAAACCGGCGTGTCCCAATCCTTCTACACTTTGAATAAATAAAAGGGACAAGCCATGGCTAGATGAGAAGGTGACTTGCAAATTTGACACTTGCAATGATGACTCTGTAAGAGAAGATTATATTAGTCATGTGTCATAGTAGTGAAGATCATATTGTTAGTAAATCTACTTACTTTGCAAATAAAGGTAGATGATGAATCCCCCATCCCTTGTGAAGCTTTAACTGTGCTTGCTTTGTTGAGAGAATGATATTTGTTATTTGGTGGGTGGTTTGTGTAGATTTTTCCAAAGGAATGGGGATATTATATAGAAATAAATCTCCAACGGTCTTATTTTTCAAAAAACTTGTCGTTTTTTTTTTTTGAATTTAACAACTGCCGGCATAGTCGTTATTATAGATTGAATGCCGGTTCCCTGTACCGGCGTTTCAAAGTGTTTTGAAACCATGTCGGTATTGGTTGCATATTTGGCCCAATCTCTGTAAAAAATTTCCCTTGTACCGGCATTGTCATCTTATGATAAACCGTACCGGAACCATATGCCGTCATCATATTTCACATTTACTGCAATGCCGGTTTTGGCGATTTTTAAAAATACTAGTCGTTGACGTTTTTCTCTATATAAAGAGAGATAATTCTTGGACCCAAAAGCCAAAAACTCGTGTTCTTATATATCTCCTTGAGCCTCTTAACTTAGAAACCCTAAACCCTAGAATAATAATCAATAAATAGCTTAGTATAGTACCTAATCCCACATACAACAAATGACATCGTTCGGCTCGGAGGAAGATTTAGCAATCACCCAAGCATGGTACGCTGAAACTCGTCCTTCAACTATAGATAACAACACGCGGGATTCCATGTGGTTGAAGATTTTTAACAAATTTATTCACGATTACGGTAACCCGAAAGGAAGAATTGCTCAACAAATCGAGCAACGACACGAAATCATCCTAAATGCGGTTGTTGAGTATCTAAAAATGAAACACCGTATCGACCATGATACCCACAATAGATTGTCCCCTCAACAACTCGTAAGTATCTTTATGATTAATTCGACACAATCTACTCTTTTTCAATTTTTATGTAACAAACAAAGTTTGTGTGTTGTTTTTGTAGCATGAAGTTTGAAAACGCGTTACTTACAAGAAAATGGAGAACCATTCATGTTTGAAGCCAACGCGAACCATATTGTAACCAAAGTCACGGAGTACCACCAGCTGGGTGAATCGGAAACGGATTCTTCTTAAGAAGATTAATAGTTTAGTGTTATTTGCTTAGGTTTTTAGGGTATCCAGTTAGGTATTTCAAAAGGTTTTGTGGGTAAATATCTATGTAAGCCCTCACGAGACTATAACTCGTCCACTTGGGTCACCAAGTGGTTTAAAGGCTTGATGCACGTGCTAAGTGCATTCCTTGTTCCGTCGATAAGGATTACGTTCGAAATAAATTATAGTTCCGGCTTAGTATGTAAACATATTTCAATTGCCTAATGGTTCCGGCGTGCATTGTAGTATATTAATCTATGCTGGTATTAAGTGTCGGCATGTAGGTTATGGTTATACCAATGCCGGATCGTTCAAAATTCAATGCCCAACGACTATTTTTTTAAACCATAAACCGGCTTTATAGTGCCGGCGTTGATAGTAGGTCACTGACAATGCCAGCACTATAAAGCCGTTGTGCATTCATCTATTTAATGCAATGGATTCACCCATTGCACTTGATACCTCCAATGGAAAATCCATCAGCAACTACCGATTTCATCATTGCCATGGAAAAAGACAAACTTAGGAAAAACGAACTATCCACTCCGATGGGAAATCAATTATCATCCACCACCAACTCAAATCCATCAACAACAACCGATTTCATCATTGCCATGGAAAAAGAAAAACTCAAGAAGAACAAAATACCCACTCCGTTGGGGAATCAATTATCAACAACCAACTCAGTTTCCCTTATACTAGAAAAACTAAAAAGGAAGGGAGAAACCACCAAGTCAATTGCCGTAATGGAAGAAGAGATACTTAAGAGGAAAAGAGAAGAAGAAGAATAGGAAGCAAAGCTTGAACATTATCACAAAGAAGCTAAAGAGATCCTTAAACGTCAAAAACAATCTAAGATAGAAGCGGATGTCGAGGAAGAAACCGAGTGTATTAAAAATTACTACATAGTATCTGATTTCTAGGAAGATCACCGCCCATCAAATCTTTTTTGGGGTCTTGTTAGGACTGGTCCTTACATGAGTAACTACTTGGAAGGTAAGAAATGCAGAATTGATTACGTGATCTCTATGTACAAAATCGAACAATTACACTCATAAAGTTATGTCGCAAATACAATGAGTTTCTTGCAAAATACAGAGGGAATAGGTATCAAGCTCAGGACGCATATACCAAGTGGAGAAAAGAGCCTTTTAGGCATTTCGAAGCTGCTTTGCTTATTGAATCTCGTTCCAAGAAATGATGTTAGTTGCAATTGGCTTGAGATCTTTCGTTTTATGTGTAACGTTGTTTATGTTTATTTCCTTAAGAAATGATGTTAGTTGCAGTTAGTTTGGGTTAATGTTTTTAAGTTTATTTCCTTAAGATTATGTGGTTAATGTTGTTTATTTCATCAAGTTTCTTTCCCATACCTAAGCATTGACAAATACACCAAATACTATACCGTTACTGTTCCTTTCGATCTGTTATTCCCTACATAAGAACAATTTCGCATTCATTAGAAGGTTCATTACTAGAAATCCATTAGTAAAGTTCAAGATACTAGGTGAAAAGTATTCTTTGGTCACATACCGGAGGGATTTTATAGTATTCCGACGTATCCCGATAAAGCGGCTTTGCGTTTGTTGGATCAATATATGTCACCACCTAAAGATCGAATGCAAATTAGTTCCAAACACAATTACAACACTATGCCGGAAACCCGAACCTAAGCATGCTCGATCATTGTTAAAGCATAGTCTAAGTTAACCAAAACGGAAGACCAAATTTGAAACCTATTTAAGCATAAATTTTTCATTAGAAAACAACGCCGGAAGCACGAGTGCTGGCATCTTTCGTAATCTATTGTCCCAAGCCGGTACACAATCCCGGCATTGAAAATATTTGATATTGAATGCCGGAATTTAGCTTTGGAAAACATTTATTTCTGCATGTTTTTTTGTAGGTCCCGGCATTAAAAATTTGTAACTGAACAACGCCGGTTTTGGTGCCGGAATTATCGATATTGATGGTACCACGCCGGTACCCAGTTCCGGCGTTGATATTTATTAAGTTTCAATGCCGGTTTTAGGTTTGGGATGGTACTGTTTCATGTATGTTTTTCATGCAATACCGGCATGGTAACCTATCAATGAAACCATGCCGGTTGAATATTCCGTAGCATATTCCTTGGTAGGTAAAAAGGTTAATCGCAGACCAAGATAGTTGTTTAGAAGAATTCTATGCCGGATCCATATTCAAAATGGGGGATATCGGTCTACCGGTATGGTCGTAGTATGAATACCATGCCGGTACCCTTACTACCGGCATGGTCGTAGTTTGCATACCATGCCGGTACCTTGAATACCGGCATGGAATTCATACAACTACCATGCCGGCACCGAGGTTTTTCAGTTGAAAAAATGGTGGGTTTAAAGAAAACATTCGATTTTTCGACATCTTAGCAGCTTTACCTGTGTGTTGGGGATGCTAGTATGTTGTGCAAGTTTACTTTCTTGTGTTGGTTCTTCATGAAACTCTCCATACTCGTCAAAATCATCATTCAAGGGTGTTGGCTCAACAAAGAGTTGCAATTGAGAGTTGTTGTCGTTAGCTGAAGATTCAAGATATGCTCCTTGTTGTAGTTGAGCTAAAGATTCAACAACAGCAATTCTCTCTTCACAATCATCCTCCATTTTTCCCAAAAAAATTTCTCTCTCAAAATATTTTTCCCTCCTTCTACTCTCGCCTCACTGACCCAAATTCAAATAAAACACACACTAATCATTTATAAAAAATCTTATGATTTTACTAATTATTATTAATCACTAATCCTAATTAGTGAGGGGTAGATACTTAGTAAAATAAGGGGTAACCCAGAATTGATATCTGGATCCAGTTTTTGTCCTTTTCTTATATCCCCAAATTCCTTTTTATATCCCCCAATTTCGCGTTCTTATAAAAAATCGTGGTATAGTATAAGAGAAATCGTTTCTAAATTTTACTAATTATTGTCCACAAGGGTATAATTGTAAAAAATACTTAAATATACTCCATTTTCCTCATTGCCTTAAAATTTGCAAGTAAACTACAAGACTTCATCTAATTAGGGACGGAGGAGTTTATTTTCGCTATCCAGTTATTTACACCGACCCAAAAGGGGAAGAAAAAAATCTAGACCCTCGGATCATAACATTTGCCTTAACAAGTCATTAAACACATTCACCTGGGCTGTCGCGAAATTGCGAGCAACTTGCAAATTAGCAAGGGCGATGACAATTGTAGTTGGTACAGAAGGTAAAACAACAAAAATTCTAGAAGACACCCGACTACCCGAGTTACTGGCCACTCGAAAAGACATCCGAGTCGATTCAATTCGATTCAGGCTGGAGTCGGGAAGAAAAATGTTACGAGGACAATACCTGTGACTCGACACTGTCAACAGTTCATCTTTTCTCATCTAAAAAAAAAAAAAAACTCGACACCTCTGTTTTTGAAAATCAAGGCAGCAAAATCCCCACTGATTCAAAACCCTAATTCCGCTTCAACAACAACCACAATGTCAATTTCAAATCTCCTAGAAGAGATTCAAGTTGAGATTCTTATAAAATTACCAGTAAATTCCATCTTAATTTGCAGATCTGTATGCAAATTCTGGTATACACTTCTCAACAACCCTAGATTCATCAAAAATCAGTTAATTCGAAGTAATAACAGTCCTAGACTTCTGCTTACTCATTCTCGTTACTGGTCAGGTAAGGATCCCAAAATTTACTCTATAGATTATGATTCAATATTGTCGCCACCATCATCTTCAGTATTATTAGCAATATCATGTGAATTTGAATGTAACGGAGCTGAGAAATTGGATTATCCATTTGGAAACGAACCACGTTTTGAATTTCAATTACTTGGTTCTTGTGATGGTTTGGTTTCGTTTGGCGTATCTAGTGGTACACTTGGTATTGATCAGGAGAATTGTATATGCATTTGGAACCCATCTACTGGTGAGTATAAGAAAATATGGGTGCCGTTTTCTGATTTTATAGGGGGTCAGGAATGGGATTGGAAATGCAATGCTAGATATGGAATTGGTTATGACTGTATTGTTGATGATTATAAACTGGTGAGGATTGGGGATTGTGAAAATTCTGGTCGTTTCCAAGTCGAGGTGTATACTTTAGGTCTGGATTCATGGAAGACTGTTGAATTTATCGGTTACTCGTTCCGTCGTGGGATAAGAAGATTTCCTGGTGTGCTTCTCAATGGAACTCTTCATTGGTTGGGTATTTCTACCGTACAAGAATTGTCTTCTGATGTTATAGTATGTTTTGATATCAGCAATGAGAGACTTGTGGAGATACAGTTTCCCGAAGGAATTATGACACCACAAGTAGGTGGGGAGCAAGAATCGTACCATATAAATCTGGGAGTGTTGGGAGACCACCTTTGTTTAGCTGTTGGTGATGTTGGTGTCGAAATTGAAATGTGGGTGATGCAAAAGTATGGAGAGCGGCGCTCTTGGACCAAACGGTTTACCACTACCCAACTATCCATGACCCAATATTCATTTATTAAGCCAATGTGGTCATATGAAAATGGGGAAACTCTGATAGATACTTGCAAGGATTTGATTTTGTATGATCCAAAGTCTGGAGGAGTTAGAGTAGAGCGTGTTCGTGATGATATTAAGAGCAGGAACCGAGGGAGTTATGTGGAGAGCCTGGTTTCACCTAAGTCAGGTATTTATGTGGAGAAATTGACTACCGACGGAGATATACAGAAGCCTGAGCAACAAAGATTGAGGTAACGTTATCATATCGCATAGACTTGGTCTCTTCAGATTGTTATTAATGCAGAACTAGAAATCAGTACACTAAACTAGGGAAATATAACAAAGATATACGAGTAGAACATAGGATTGATAACAATAAGAACGTAGATAATTGAGGCTAGGTTAAAAACCCATTACTCTTCATAATCAATAGATTATAGTCGTATGCAAATATATTAAAGTCTGCCTTCTAAGAACGGCCTAATAACCTATTTATACTAGCAAAGGTAAATTTTAACAAAGAAACCCTAAAGTAAATATAGAAATAACTATCAAAACGTCCCTATTTTATAGGACATTCCTAAGGAAACATAAAATGCTCCTGCATCAACCACCCCAGGTTGAAACAAATCTCAGCTCCGATGAGATGTTATATGAATTCTGCATATATCTTTGTTGTCACTTCGACCTTCTCAAAACTTTAGAGATCCTGAAATGCAATGAGCAAGTAATGTTGTCTGTGTCGTAGGATATCCCCACTACTTTTCCACGATCAAACACGAAACCCAAATCTTCATTTCTGGTTCCCGACTTAGGTATGTCAATAAGCATTGATTCTGTGACTGCGTCCTGATACTCAGCACAAACTAACTTCTTATCCAGGCTAGTCGTTGAATCACGACAAGCAAGCAACCAAATTCTCCTTAGTTTTCCTAGTAATTTCTGACCCAACTGTTTAGTATTTGTTGTCCTTATGAACAGCAGATTACTCGTGCCAACAGTTGTATCCAGAACAGCCACACTATTAATCAGCTTATCGTCATATGGTTTCTGTTTTGATTTGCCACGATCAAAAACAAAAGCCATAATTTGAACTCCTTTAAGTTCCCTACTCCTATGAATAGTACAAAGTGTATCTATGTACTGCCCACCATTCTTGTTGATTGTTTCATATAAAACAGATAAACGACTTGTCTTGGTAATCATTAGTTGCTCTTTCGGTATCGACTCTTCTTGAACAGCAACCATAGATAAGACTGCAGTGAAAACCTGAACCTTCAGACAAGAGGTGACGACACTCTTAAGGATAATAAACACTAACCTGAACCATTGTTTCGCACACAGTAAGGTTGTTGAGATATGCTGTTTCACTGACTGCATAAGGATGTACTTTGCTTTGATACTGCCCCACAAATTTATCACCCTGTCATACAAATCCAAGCTTGTCTGGTCCTCCTTTACGAATGTCGAACGGATGACCATCCTTTCCATCTTTCGTTCTGCCAAAATGTTCTTTACATGGTCATCAGTTCTGTTCTTGTGCGACAGAAGTCTATGAGCAAGTAACTTTAACTTCTTTAGTGTTTCTCTTATGACTTCACCACCCAATTTCTCACATAATTGATCAACTGATATGACACAGAGATATTCTCCACGACTTTCTTCATAAGTACTCACCTCCTCATTCCTATGCTGTCGGATATTGGTGGTCTAAATTCAAGCTGTAGCATAACTTTCTTTCCCGATTCATCTTTTTCCCTCGGCTTGGATGATAACTTTATTCGACCACTGGTAACATTTGTACAATCTGCTGCACCATCAGTAACTTCTAGGAATCTGATATATATTGATTTTATATCGCTTGGACCAACAAAACCTTTGCTGATAAAGTACAATGGAATGGTTGTAACCAGTGTGGCAGGATATATAACCTCTCCTTCGTTGATCTTATCTTGGTTGATAATCGACAACCTAGAAATACTCTCCAAACCCATTGCGACGTTAACACCACACATCTTAGGTTGCTTAATGAGATTGTCTCTTTCAAGATTTGACCTTCCAACATCACTTAAACTCTGAGGTACAGATGCAGAGACATCAGATGTCATCAGCATAGTTAAAATCTGTAGCAGACCCTCGTGGGGAAACAACTGTTTTGGAGCATCCTCATTGAACGTCTGCAGAGTGTCTGACATGTATTTGTTTCGAGCTGCGCCAACAAATCTTTGATTGATTTGAGAACCTATCTCTGTACACTCTGTAAGAGTGTCATTTGTCAGGGATTCAAGTTGAACAGTGTCAACATAAAGCCCAACCTGACCAACTCTTTGTGCAGGTGTCTCTTCGATGTGACTATCAGCACCAGGATATGCTGTGCACATGACACTTCCAAAATTCCATGATAGCTTTTCAGCCATAGCTTGTCTTCTGGCGTTCAAGAGAATTCGCCTCCGAGTTCTACTTGTATGATTTACTGCACAAGCTTCCTTATGACAGAACTCTTTCTTATACATGTCTGAACTCGTAATATATTCTATCATATGAGAAACTTGAGTTGTTGCATGAATAGAAGATTCGTAACATAGCAGTGGAATACTCGCATAGTTCGACAAATCTTCCGCCGTACCATTCCTCCCGGTGTTGAGGAAAATTCGCCCACGAATTTTACTTGTATAGTTTCCCCCACTGGTTTCTTCACGACAAGCCTCTTCCATTTGTTTATAAGAACCTGATCTTAACTTAGGACTGTCAACAGTACATGACGCTTGACATCTCAAACTAAGATCATCTACGGGATATGTAGTTTGGTTCTCATAAACCGAATGAGTTTGGTTTACAAGAAAACTTACAATGCTAGTCTCTTCCCCCATAAAAGTATCAACACCAGCAGATGTAAGAACAACTTTGTCTCCGACTTCTGGGTAGCTATCATAAACTGGTGGTAAGTCCCAATCCACAACAACTTCACTTTCAAATGCATCATATTTCGTCTCTTCAATGACAAATCCAGCATATTTCAGCTCTTCACTGACAAATTCATCATATGTCAGTTCCTCTGACGTGTCTTCATCGCTATTAGCCTCAATGAAGTGAACTCGTTTCTTGTGCACTCTGCTTGTAATACGAGCAGCTGTTGTTGATGTGCTGGTTTCCTTTGTGCTCTTACTAAGGTCAGGTTGGAGCAACTGAAACTTCTTATGCATCATCACCATGTAATCTGATGGCAGAAATTGTTTGCGCAACTTCTGTTTCATGTGATTCCAGGTGTTGATTTTCGCTTTGCCTTGCCTCACACGCCTTTCTTGTAGTCTTTTCCACCAATGTAGTGCTGACCCCTTCAACTTTAACTTGACAAACTTCACTTTACAAGCTTCTGTCATAGTCTGCCATTCGAAATATTTCTCTATGCTGGCCTCCTATCTAGGAAGTCTTCGGTATCTATTCTTCCCGCCATATCAGCCACTTCAACTTTCACCCATCTGGTGTTCAAGTCAAGGGTTCTGATTGTGATCCTTATAAGATCTTTAATTTATGTGTCCTGTAAGTGGAACTGGCTACTCTTTAGTCAAGAATGGCCTAATGGGTCTTTCCAAGGAAAATCTTCAAGCAGTGCAACTTCTTTTCCTTAACTATTGTCTCCGTTTTCAATTATGGTGGGAAATTAGAATTGACCATAGCAATAGATTTAAGAAAGCAGGGTTGTGGCAAGCCAACGGTAAAACCCCAACCATTTCCCTATGAAAATAGGGTCGCGATAGGCGTGGCGAGCCAGCGATAGACCAGTAGAGGGTGAGAGCTGTACCAAGATGGGTTACCTCTTGGGAAGTACTGTGTATCTTTGTTTGGTTGAAAAGCAGCCATTGGGCGAGAGCAGTACCAAGATGGGTTACTGCTTGGGTAGTCCTCGTTTTTCCTTTCTAGCCTACCCCCAACTTGTTTGGGACTAAAGGCTTAGAAGAAGAAGAATCTAATTCTAACCATTTAAGCTCTCATTTTGAATTGTCTAACCTTAAAAAAATGAACGATCATACCTTGAAAACAAAACCACAATGTAGTATGACTCGATAATTTATTCAGACCTATTGGTTAGCTACTTCTTTTGCTTTACAATGCGAAGCGGTCGAGGCGTACGCCTAGGCACTGGCTTGCCTCTTCAAAGGAAATTACCTCGCACCACATGAAATGTATTTTAAACCCATGGAGATATCTTTTGTTTCTAGTTATTTAGTTTTCTGTTTGCTTCTTTTGTAAAATCATGCACTGCGTTAGCACTTTTGATTGCGCGCAGACATTCCTGTTCACCAATAAGAAATTGATGTGGTCTTTCCACTGTGGCATCTGCGTTGTTTGGTCAGCTAATGTGTTCCTTATAGCATTTTCTAAACTATGTAGTGAATATAACTGTTATGTATCGAGCATACCTGCACACCAGCCTGGCGCTGTATTGTTTTGAGAAACTCATATGTAGTTGTCATTGGGTTTACATCTTCCTGTCTCTGTCCGCCCATCTTTCTTATTTGTTTCTATCATTGTACTGTACTGATAGGTATCTAAAACACCTTGATTTTATATCTATTGTTTATGCTTTTTTTGCCAGTTTTCTTGTAAATTATGTATCTTATGTTTGTTTTTGAGATTTCAGGTACTTTGGAGTCACTGGGAACAAAAAAAGGAGAGCAAAAAGAGCTTGCTACTGTTGTGCAAGAAGGAAGTAAAGAATCAACTGTCACTTCCCCACAACTGACAGTTGAGCAAGAAAGCGAATAAGCAGTGGGTTCTCTGAAACCGACAGGCAAATGATAACTGGGTAGCTCCTATCCATTTCAAAGAAAGGACGGACCAAAACAGTGGGCGGGTAGTACATTAACTGATGGAGATTAATAGTAAAAAACAAAGAACAGAAAACATGTATTTAACCTTGTCAGTTAAAAGAAGTTCCGGAACATTAGAATTTGATGAGAGGGTTTCGGAATACGTATCAAGGTAAATTTAGGCTGAACAATAATAGGTTAGCCAGAGCCAGAGACAGTACAATGATAACCTTTTTCACTATTCCCTATCAGTACAGTACAATGATAGGGGCCATAGTGAAAAAGGTTAGCCAGAGCCAGAGACATCTTGACAATCATGAGAGAGAGTGATTAGGGAATCAAGATGGATATATGATTGCGGTAAAGGGTGCAGGTTGATTAAATTTCACAATCCGTTCGGTTGTATTCTTAATATCAGCAAGGTTTTGCTTGCTGAAACTCAAAACACCAAAGATAGTAGAGAATTTTCAGACGCCGAGATGTAGTTTTTTTAGATTTTGATATTTCAACCCAATTACACTTAAATCTCAATCTAGGGAAAAATATCGTTTGGTCCTTTTTTAGGTGGTCCCAAGTCAATTTGGTCCTTTCAGAAATCACCTTTTCTGTTTGGTCCATAATTATTTAAAAATATTAAATGGACCAAAGTACCCGTGTTAATTTCTACTTATTTTTTGTAGCAGTTCATTCTGTCTGATGAACTCCGGAGTTCATTCCTTCAAATGAACACCTAATAAAAACCAAACTAAATTTCCTACTTATTTTTTGTAGCAGTTCATTCTGTCTGATGAACTCCGGGGTTCAATCCTTCAAATGAACACCTAATAAAACCAAACCAAATTTCCTACTCTTTTTTTTTTTTGCGGAGTTCATTCCTTCAAATGAACACCTAGTAATTCAACACGAGTTCATTCTTTACATGAACACCTACTAAAAAACAGAGTTCATCTTCAACACAAGTTCATTCTTTACAGGAACACCTAGTAATTCAAGATCTAAAAACAGAGTTCATTTTTTACATGAACCCAAATCTTCAACAGCAGCAGAGAAAGAAGAAACAGAGTCCATTCCAGAAATGAACTTCGTCATCTTCATCTTCTTCATCACCAGGAGCAACTCATCTTCATCATCTTCATCGTCTCCATCATCAACAGCAACAACAGAGACGAAAAAACATCAAAATCTTCATCACAAACCAGAGTTCATTCCAAAAATGAACCTCGTCATCTCATCTTCTTCATCAGCAACAACAACTCATCTCCATCATCTTCATCGTCTCCATCATCAGCAACAACAGAGACGAAAAAACATCAAAATCTTCATCACAAACCAGAGTTCATTTCAGAAATAAACTTCGTCATCTTCATCTTCATCTTCTTCATCATCATCAGCAACTCATCTTCATCATCTTCATCGTCTCCATCATCAGCAGCAACAAAAGACGAAAAAACATCAAAATCTTCATCACAAACCAGAGTTCATTCCAGAAATGAAATTCATCATCTTCTTCATCAGCAGCAGCAACTCATCTTCATCGTCTTCAACAACAACACGAACAACAACAACATTAGATCCAAAAATCAAGAACATAAGATCCAAAGTGATGATGAAGAAAAAGAAAAAGATGAAGAAATCAAAGGATTTCAAGGTTCTTTTGTAGATCCGGAACTTACCCAAGCATGTGAAGATGATAAAGGTTCATCATCATCATAAATAACAACAAAATCTTTAACATCGCCGTCTTCATCATCAAAACAGCAGCAAACATCAAAAAAAAAAAAAAAAACGCAAAACCTCATTGTATTCATCATCATCATCGTTCATCTTCTTCATCACTAGCAGAGAAAAAAATGGAGAGAAGAGAGAATCGTTCATCATCATCTTCATCACTAGCAGGAAAAAAAATGGAAAAAAAATGAGAGAAACTAGAGCTGAAAACAGGAAGAGAGAAAGTAAATCTGAAAATAAGATATTTTCTAGGTTTTTTTTTTCTATATATGTGGTCCCAAAAGGATATTTATGTCATCACACAATGACAATTACATCATCCTAGGACCAAACCATAATTTCTATGACCAAACTGTAAAATATATTTTGAAAATGGACTCAGCCAACTGGACCAAACTCTCTCTAATATACTACCTCCGTTTCTGGAAAAATGATATTTTCATTTTTTCATTTTAGCTTAAAAATAGGCCAAATTGAAAAAGTGAAAGTATCTCTTTTCCAGAAATGAAGGGAGTATTATTTCTAGGTATTTCCTACTAAAATCTACTCGCCCTAATTAACTGGATGACAGCTTTTCCCCAAATGCATATTTATATATATCAATCTTTTACAATACAGTTTCTTTACAAACTATTAATATGGCTCATAACATAGAAAGTGTGCAGCGCCAAAGCATAACACTGGGACGTGCATATGTTTTACTGGAGTCAACAGGACAACCAATTTAAGCCTGGTCAGCGCATAAGCACACCATTAGTATATTATAGTGTCACACCAGTCAAGACTTTCCATCCCAAGAAGTCTCCACCCCTGCATTATAAAGAAAATATTGCAGATTATTTATTCAGCAGCCAAATTAATTTGGTGGGCTGATCTTGATTCATCTCACAGAATCACCAGCAGATGAAGTATATGGAAAGAGAAGAAGAAAGAAGAAAGACTTTCCACGAAAAAAAACGTAATTTTTCAAAAAAATGGGTTTGCTATATAATCTTTCATGAAGAAATGAGTGCGAGCGTGAAGTTTTTTGGCGGCGAGCTTGACAGTGAAAAAAAATCTGAAAAATGGGTTTGATTTTAGTTTTCACAACAAATTTTCTTCTTTTGTAAATAATTCTTCCTAGGACGCGGTGTAACCGGAGATAGGTCACATTATCATTTTTTTCTTCTTCTTTTTGATACATGGAACAGTGGTCCCTAAGAACTGCACCTAGGGAAAGGGAAGGCAAAAGAAAAATGGCATGAGTGGAATGGTCCAACATCTGTAAACCAAATACAAATGGAGGGCCTTGAGTGAGAAACTTAAGAAACATTAATAAAGTGATGCTGGTCGATTGGGTGTGGAGATATTCCAAATGGCAAAAAAAAAAAAAAAAAAAAAAAAAAAACATATATATGGGTGGGGACCGGACATATTTCTTCGATTTTCCTGGTTGCAAATTATATTCAATTTTATACTTCCTTTTCTACATATGCCAGCTATGATCACTATCTTTGGTTGTTTAGAGATCATTCATCGTGGGATATGGAACTTCTTTAGTAATTGATGTAGTATTTTTCCGGAGCATATCTCTCATGGTGATTTTCTTCCTCTTTGAACTCAGTTTCCTAATCTTCTCGATTTTGTAATTGATTCGGTTTAAGAGTGTGCTAATTGAACGTCTATGCTGTTCAATGCCGGATCTCCGATCCTTCCCCTTGGGGCCGAGATTTATTGATTAGTAGAGTTTTTTTCTATCATGGAATCTTCTTCAATTATTTTATTGGCAAACAAGTCCTTTAAGCTTTCTTGGGTTACTGGTAAATCTAGGAAACTTGAAGTCATGAGGATACTATGGCATGTATTTACGAATCAACGTCTGAAGCTATTTCATCTCTTATTGTTGATCGTGAGAAGTGGTCCTGTCCTTTTAACCAGGTAGTCATTTTGATGGAAATGCTTTCAAATTTTTATGGTGATTTTCTTAGAATTTTAACTTTTGATTCTTCTAAAGATTTAAGACAAAGGTATGTTTGTATACCCAGTGGTAATAATGTTATATGGAATTCTTTTGGCTTCAATATATGTTAAACCTGTCTCCAAATCTAAACAAGTTCCAGTTGTTAATTAAGGAATTCCATATAGAACACTTATAAAGTTGGATCAAAGTTTCAGTTGCTAAGGAATTTCACATAAAATACGCACAGACATGTCTCCATGATGGGTATGCAATTCAACACTATTTCTGAGCATGCTTGTTCTTGGTTGGAGAGGACTTTGATGAGCAAGAATGACTAGTTGCTATCAAGATTCTAGGACAAAATAAAGCTCTTGGACCTGATGGGTTTCCAGTGAGTTTATTTGTTGTGCTGGGACATTATCAAGGATGATTTTATGAAGGTGGTGAAGGATTTACATGTAAGAACTTTTTTAGATTGGAGGTTGAAAAATACTTTCATTGTTTTAATTCCAAAGAAGGACACAATTGAAGAAATAAAAGATCTTAGATCAATTAGTTTGATTCATGTTGTTTATAAAATTATTTCAAAGATGTTGGCAGAAATATTCAAAATCACTCTCCTAAAATCATTTCTCCACATCAAACTGCTTTCATAAAAATAATAAAAAAAAAGGCAGAAATTAGATGGAGTTCTTATAGCCAATGAACTTATTGATTCAAGAATCAAAAGTGGTTATTGTGCAAAGTGGATTTTGAAAAAGCTTTTGATCATGTTAATTGAGATTTTATTGATGACATTCTTAAGCTTATGGATTATGGAGACAAATGGAGAAGTTGGATCAAATTTTATGTTGAATTTGTGAAGTTCTCTATGTTGATCAATGACAGTGCTTCTAGTTTCTTAACTAGTGGTAAAGGTATCAGAAAGGGAGATCCATTGTCTCCCTTTTTTTCTTGTTGGCTGGTGAAGCTCGAACTTATATGATTAAACAGGCTCAATTCCAAGGGTTAATTTCTGGTTTTCAAGTCACTAATGTATGTATGCTTATTAGCCACTTGCAATTTGTTGATGATACATTGCTTATTAGCCACTTGCAATTTGTTGATGATACACTGATATTTGTAGATGCTGACATTGAACAGGTCAAAAATATAAGATTGATTCTTATCTCTTTTAAGCTCTTAACTAGCCTCATAATAAGATTGGATTTTTTCTTTGGTTAATTGCTCGTGAAAGATTACCATCAAGAGATTCTTTAAGAGTAAAAGGTATTAAGGTCCCCGCTGAGTGCATGTTATGTAATAAAGAGGAAGCTCCTTCATATTTGTTGTTGCACTGCACTTTTGCTAAGAAGGTTTGGAGCAGGTTTCTGGAAAAGCTCAATTGGTTTTTTTCAATGCCAGATCATCTACATACTCTGCAATCTTGGCATCTGAATCAATCTTTACCAGCAGTAACATCAATCTGGAATTTAATCCCATTTGCAATTACGTGGTCCATATGGAAAGAAATGATTGCTAGAGTGTTTACCAACAAGGTCTCTAATGATGTTGCTGCCACACAAATAAGGCATCTACTGTTTATATTCTTGGTCTCTGGCAATCAAAAAATTTGGACACATTTCTTCAGCAGATGTCATGAATAGCTGGCACTCAACCTTCTTTGAGATGTTGTAGTCCTTTTCCTTTGGTCTTTCTTTAGGCTTATGTTGCTCTTTTTGGCTTAAGCCTGTTTGTGGGTGTTATTTTTTTATTTTTATTTTCTTTGTGTTTGGATTAGGGTGGTATAAATATTTTATACCTTTTTTTTAATCAATAAACTCTTTTCTTAGCAAATAAAAAAAGAAGAAGTGTAGTTCTAAGTTGACATAAAAGACGTACCGTGAAATATTCTGGTAGATACAAGCACCTGGAACCCCATACAGAGATTTGTAGGGGGTGATGTTTACCCACTGTATGGTCCACCAAAGATTTGAGGTGCGGAATATATCACGCAATTTGATCCCCGTATATCTAGAATTATTAGGGGAAAAAAAAACAAATACAAGTTACAACCTCCATGGAATGCATTTCAAAGTTAAAATTCCAATAAGAACCCAAGGTGAAAAATCCCTCACACAAGACCAACACTGACGCTTAGAATAGTATGCATAAACATTAAAGTGACTTAAAAAAATATCATAAGAAAAAATATGAGTGACTTGGGAACTGTGCAACAAAAAAAATTCAATCTCTTGATAACCGACTTTTCTTCTGGTCCTGATCCAGGTGGATCAGATTCAATTACACCTTATCTAATGGAAGATTCACTTAATCGTGATGAAAATATGGAAGAAGATGCAACACCAAATACTACTTCCACAGAAAAACCATCCTATGCTAGCAAACTAAAAGGGAATTTGGCTCCCTGATCTTATTGGAAAGAGGAAGATGATGTTCTCGCAGCCATGGATCTACATATTGAAGAACTATCCATTAATGGATCGGAAGCTGATAATAATGATTCAATTCCTACAATCCATATTGATAAAGATACAAGGAAAATAATTTGCTATCCATTAAGGCAGTGTTTGATTGGAAAAGTCATGGGAAGAACAGTGGGGTATAAATTCATCTCACAAGGAACCAATTTCTTATGGGAACCCAAATGTAATCTTCAAATCCTTGATTTGGGCTTGGAATTCTTTTTGTTTAAATTTGATGATGTTGAAGATTTAAAGAGAGTTATATATCAAGGTCCTTGGTTCATTGAAGACCATTTCTTATCTTTACAAAGATGGCACCCTGAACTCAAGCCGTCTAAAGCCTCTTTAAACTCCACGGTCATATGGGCTAGAGTCCCTGAGTTACCAATTGAATTTTATGATAAAGAAATTCTAAAACAGATTGGGAACAAAATACGGAGAGCAATTAAAGTAGATATTACCACTGATAACATATCAAGAGAAAGATATGTAAGGATTTGTGTTGAAATTGATTTATCAAAGCCTTTACTTCTTCAAATTTGAGTGGGTAAATCTATTCAAAGGATTGAATATGAGGGTATCAATAATCTGTGTTTTAATTGTGGTATGATCACACATAAAAAGGATTCATGACCCTTAATTAAGTTCGATCACCACGATAACCCCGAGAAGTCTAGTATTAAGGAGAATAATGAACCTTTACATGTTTCTGCTAATAGTGTCTCAGATGATTTTGGGCCTTGGATGGTGGTAGAAAATCGGAGGAATCGCCGGAGAAATCCAATCCATGGAAAAGAAGTTAATAGGAAATATTACTCTGAGACTCAAAGTACCAATGAAAATCACCGATCCACTTCAGAATCGGCAAGGCATATATGGAGTTGAATAAAATATTGGTGTAAGGGGAGAAACCCAAGGTAGATTAAAAAACAGGAAAAAAATCATGTTAATGGAGATTTGGTGAAGAATAATCATATTTACTTGCCTAGGAAATCAAATTCTGCAGAACCTCCCTACCACATTGATGAGGTGGACCAATCCATTGTTGGTCATGCTGATACATTAAGCATTCAAGCCAAGCAACCTGCATGCAAAGAAGTTCTTAAAACCATAGAACCTATCTCTTCAACTTCCCATTATACTTTAAACCAATTTCTATTTTCAGCAAAAGATCAAACTTCACCACTAAGCTTTGAAGAGTATGGAGAATCCAGAAGACAGGGTAATAATAGAAGAAATAGAACCAGAGGTGGTGGTAACATTGGTGGAAGAGGAGGAGTCAGAGGTAGTAGCACAAGTCTCACCACAACCCTTGAATCTGTTTTATGCAAACTTAACCAAGCCCTTAGTAGAGACTTGGATAGTGGAGGACTTTTTGACAGCTGTAATAGAGAAGGAAATAGCTCCATGGGGACCAGAATTTCTGAGATTGGTGAAACATCAATAGCCAATTCTTGTAAGGATGAGGAATGCAATAAATCAAATGGCAGACTTTTATGCAAGAGTGCAAGCAAGAATGAGGATGCTAGGGGAGGAAGCATATGTGGAGGAGGAACCACCAGTACAGAGAGAGGAGATCAAATCAATGATAGACCAAATCAATTTTCCTCAGGAAAAATGGGTTGCGCTAGCACAAGTAGTCCGTTTACATGCAAACCAAGCTCCACCAGGGACAAGATGCGCCTTAAAGGTTTGGCCCGCGGATTGCGTCCTCGAGCAAATACTCCAACAATCGAGACTCCAACATTAATAAGAGGGCCAAGCGGACTCACGAGGTTCGAGATGGAGTAGTAACTGGTTGGGATCCTTCTATGGTGAAAAGAACATTCATGAATTCAATATGGACAGGATTGGATCCTGCAAAGATGAAAGAGGGCATGCACATACTGAGGACTCAACAAACATGCAGTTGGTCCATTCTTCCAATGGAGGAAACTCACAACTCGCAATTCAACTCATTCCCAATGAAGGTAATGACGTGGAACTGTAGAGGGGTGGGTAAACGCTCTTTTAAAATTGTAGCTCGTGATTTAATTAATCTATTATTAGAAGCCTAAAATTCTCATAATTCTAGAGACTAGATTGAGTGGAGGTCGTGCTAGAGAGATTGTTCAAAGACTTGGTTACAACAGTTCTATAATTATTGATGCAATGGGTTTCTATGGCGGTATGTGGATGTTATGGAATAATTAAGAAGTTGACATAAAAGCTATTTCGTCTTCTCGCTGGGCTATTCACGCAGTGGTTAATGTCCATGGAGTTAAACCTTGGATTATATCTTCAGTATATGCAAGTCCTAATCCAAGCCTCTGTGCTATTGTCTGGGACGAATTAAAGAAGGTTACTAGCCTCAACTATCCAATTAGTGTCATGGGTGACTTCAATGTTCTCACCAAGCTTACGGATAAAAAAGGTGGTATCTTACCTTCTGACAATCAACTAAGGGAGCTAAATGATCCGATACACTCCTGCAACCTTATCACCAAAGATGTTGAAGGTCCGAAGTTCACTTGGACCAACAAGCAAATCAATGAGAAGAATATACAGGAAAAGCTGGACCGATTGCTAACAAATGATGATTGGAATTTCTTATTTCCCAACTTCCAGGTATCTCATTTACATTTCTACAATTCTGATCTTTGTGTGTTAATGGTTGATACAAACCCTTAAACTAGAATCCGTCCTAGACCTTTTAGGTTGGAAGCTATATGGTTACAAGACATCAGGTTCAGACAGCTTGTTAATGAAATTTGGGCTCAGCTTGATAGGGATAATTCTGATATTCCTCTTATTGATAAGTTTAACATCCTTTCCACTGAGGCTAAAATTTAGAATAGAGATTTTTTCGGTTGTCTTCATAAAAGTGTAGCTAATGCTAGAACGCGCTTATGTCAAGCCCAGGATCTATTTGCCTCTAATCCTTCTTTACAGAATAAAGCCAATGAGGCTTCTTGTCTAAAGGATTACATTGATAAGATTAAGCTCAAAGAGATTTTCTACGCCCAGAAATCTCGGGTCCAGTGGTTAAAATGTGGTAATCTAAATACCATATTTTTTCATTTGTCAACTATCATCCGTAAGCATCGTAACAGAATCAGCTGTCTTAAAAATGATTCCGGAAATTGGGTGGATAATAAAGAGGGGATTAAATTAATCATTAATGATTACATAAAGAATCTCTATACTTCCAAACACCCTTTGATTCCTGAGGATTTATGTGGCTTACTTCCTAGTGTTATTACTGATGATGATAATATTTTTCTTACTAGGATAGTAACTGAAGAGGAAATTGTCAATAGTATTCTCCAAATGGGTCTTTTAAAATCCCTGGTCTGGATAGACTTTAAGGCATTTTTTACAAAGACTTTTGGGATATTATCGGACCCTCCGTTGTCAGTATGGTTATAATGTTTTTTGAAAAAGGAGTCCTTCATCCTGATATCAATAAAACCTTTTTAACCTTACTGCCTAAGATGAGTAACCCTTCCCATATCAATTTTTTTTTGTCCCATTAGCCTCTGCAACTTCAACTATAAAATTATTTCAAAATTTTTGGCTAATAGGCTGAAAAGTTTTTTGCCCAGATTCATTTCCACGAATCAAAATGCTTTTGTCAAGGATAGATCCATATTTGACTCCATCTTGATTACAAATGAGATTTTTCATTGTTTTCAATATAAGGAGGGTTCAAAGGCTTGCATGGCTTTAAAGATAGATTTTGAAAAAGCTTTTGATTGTCTTGAGTGGGATTTCATCTACAAGGCTTTCAAAGCTCTGGGGTTTAATGATATTGGATCAATTGGATTAGGCTATGTATCTCCTCTGTTTCTTTTCAAGTGTTATATAATGGCACTCCTAGTGATTATAACCATCATTCTAGAGGCATTAGACATGGGGATCCTTTGTCCCCCTATATTTTAATCACATGCATTGAGGCTCTCAGCGGAATGATTAACAAAGGTATCATTAGCAAGGATATTACTGGTTTTATAATCTGCAAAGGTGCTCCTTTAGGTTCTCACAACTTTTATGCAAATGATTGATCGGTTGTCAATCCGTCAAAAATAATTTCACTTTCTTACTCACTAAATTTGAATGAAGTACAAAGTAAGGAAGAGTTCGTATCCACAGAGAGGCAATTGTTGTTATGCAATTTTCAGTTTCTAAGGTAACCAAGGGGGGGTGTTTGTTATTTTATCTAATAAATAAAAGTAATTGAAAGAAAAGTAAGTAATTGGAATAATCAATAAGGAGAAGATATTGGTCACGGGATAGTATCATTCACAAACATGTATTTTCATCAATGATTAGAATTGGTAATTTAATCTCTCATCTACTAATAGTCCTAGGATACCTTGATCGCAAGAATAACCCGCTAATTCCCTGATTTCATCACAACCACATTAAAAGATGCATATGTGAATTTTTCCTAGAAAGCAACCTAAAGTGTAAAAGCACAATTAGATTTAACTCCCTAAAAGCAATAAGTTCTATGGAATAAGACTAATCAATGCAAACGAATGTCTAAAAGTACTAAACTTTTTAACAAAAGTTATGATTCACTTGTGACTAGTTGGATATATAACTACAAGCACTACCCACAACTATGCTACTTAGAATCAGGGATAAACAACTTTTTCGTATTGAAAACCCTAATATATCTCTAGAGATGAATGTAAATCGGATTGATTCCGGACTCAACCAAACAATCTATCAAATCATATAACACTATTAATTGTGAACCACAAACAATAAAATATTGAGACAAAACTAATTCATTGAATCATATAACATATTGAAAAATCAACTTTATCCCATAACCAATAATATGTGTTTAGCTACTCATAGCTATGGAGTTCATCATAATAATATTAATTGAAAAGAAGGAGATGAACAAAAGCAAATCCTAGAAGCGTAAACAAAACCGGCTCTCCAAAGTTCCCAAGAAAAAAAAATATGTTATAGTTGTAGAAAACTTTCCCTTTTATAGCTTTTCTCCAACTTCTAAAATTAGGTCTTCATAGCCCAAAGCTCATGTGGTCCACCAAGCCCATTGTGTGTGCAAATACCCATATAGAAAATATACCCCAAAAGAGGTCGCCGGAAATCTGGTATTATGGCAGGAAATTGGCCGGAAGGGTCACCGGAAAGTACCTCAGGTGACCGGCAAAGTCCGCCCGGTCACCAGTCAACGGGTCAACTCGGACGAATCAACTCGGGTCAACTCGAAGTCAAACCGAGTCGATCAACCGAGTCGGGACGAGTCGATGTAGTCAGTCTAACGGGTCCGACCGAGCTTGGCATGAGCCCAGGCTATTGACCGGGCTCGAGCTTGTGTAGCACAATCATTGTCCGCAACATTACTCTCCAGCCAAGATGGCTCTTTACTTTTGTAGACCAATCTTCCTTCCCTGTAATATCTCAGTTCTGCTCAAAGAGCAGCCGCAACTACCAACTCCAATTCCACAGCTCAAGCCACGCTGCAGCATCACAAAACTGAGTCATTCCTATGACCTGTAATTTCAGTTCAAATCATTCAACATTCCCTTGAGTCTTGCACCGCACTGCCCACCACCACTCTCCGCAAGCATCCAGCTCTCCCATGTTCTTCTATCTTCTGCAACATCATTTAGCCCTGCCTCATACCATCACCATCACTTGCACTGAAGTTCAGATTGCATTTCTTGTAACACTTCAATCAACTCTTCACTGCTTGTCTAAATGCTAGCAACATTCCATGTACCATAGTTAGCCAACTGTATCATACATCCACAGCTCATAGTCTTGAGCATCAATGCCAGCTACAACACCATCTCAATTGCCTCACTTGGCTTCACCAAATCTCAGCTGCATCTGTTGCTATCTGCACAACCCATTGTCACAGCAGCAGCCTCTTAACCGAGTCTTAAGCCATCCTATTCTGCATCAAAGTCCCATGCCAGCACAAGCTCAACCTGCATCTCAATTTCACCTCAAATGCCAGCGGCAACAATTGCACATCCATTGTGCTCACAGACCCAAGCCAACACCTGAGTCGCTTGCAACTCCATCATCTGCTCTTGCCCTGTATCCTAGACATACATCTATAGCTTCAACTCAGACTTCTCTTGCAGCTGCAACTCATGCTTCATCACAATCCAACTCATTCCCTTCTGCAGCTGGTAATCCCTGCAATCTCAGTATAATCACATCACCAGCTCAGCACCACAAGTTTCATTGCAATCACCATTTCAACCTGTAATGCAGTTCTTGGCGGCAACTCCATTCAAATTCCATTGAAGCTGCATCTTATGTTCACCTGCAACTTCAATCACTAAGCAGCAACAACACTCAGTGCACCCCAATTCTTTCCATCACCAGGCCTTCAAATTCTTCTCAAAAAACCTTGTAACAAAGACTGAGACCCAACTCTTAATTTCACCAGATACAGATTCTACATTTTCTCTTTGAATTCGATTCTCTCCTGAAACCAAAATTTACCATCTCCTTTCCGTGTTCATCACCTAAACTTCAACCTCAGAACGAACTACAAACTTAAGAACCCTAAATTCATCTCAGAGAATAGCAGCCAATTGTTCTTAGCATCATCGTCTCTCTCTCAGATTCACCCCTATGTGTTCTTGATTTGACCCTCACTTCACACATAATTTCTTGCCGTTGATTCATTTCTGGGGTTAACTCAAACCCTAACCACTTCTGAAATTATCAAATTCTCTTCATCTGTGAATTGAGTTCTTCTCTGCAAACTACAACTCCAAAACAAACCTTAACCTCATCCCAATCTTCTCAGTAGAAACCCTTCTTCTTCTCAATTATAACATGCTCAGATCCCCTTTTTAGATTCGAACTGCACCATCTCCTTCTTCACCACCAAACCACTCGAACTCAAGAACCCATCTGAAATTCGAGCCACAGAAACCATTCCTCTCGTTCTTCAATTCTTCTCCCCTGAATTTCTCCAACTCTCGGACAACAGCAGCCATGATTTCTCTATTTCAGACAGAGAGTAAATAACTAAATGAAGGTTTCTCAGAATTTTAGGTGTTTGTGTAGGAATCATAGATGGTTATAGCCACCCAGATAAAGCGGATAAGGGGTAACCAAGGTGATTCTAGGCACCACTCATCAGATAAGGGCCATCATGGTTGTCTAGCTCCCTTTGCTTCTCTAGACTAAGTTGTAGTGGCGGTATCGTCAGCTTGGCTCAGCGTCGCTCTCAATGACAGTTGCACATGAAATGGCGCTTTTGCCTTTTATGCTTCAAATGAATGTTTTTTCCTTCTTTTGCTCCCAACGACTCTATTACGCCTAATAAACTCAAAATCAAACATAAGAGACACAATTCATAACGAAAATAGCAAAGAAAGCGTAACTACTAGATAGTAAATTAGGTGTTTTAGACACCTATCAGATTCCCCCACACTTAGACTTTGCTAGTCCTCGAGCAAATCAAACAAAATAATTCAAAAAAAATACATACAACTCCGCGTCGTCGAGGCTACGGTCACTTTTAGCATAAATAACAAGCCTTTAAACCATTAGGTGTCCCTAGTGGACGAGTTATAGTCTCGTGAGGGTTTACTAGAGATATACCCACAAAACCTATATTTCCAACTTACTAATTCTCCGAAATGATAGCATCCAGCGCGCTAAGAAGACATAGAAATTCTATACACTAGTCATAAGAAGTTAGACACATAAATGAACACAATCTCATTCTTAAAAGTTGAGAGAGAAATAACCATCCCTTCTTGACAAAAATTCGGGTTCGGAGTGATCGAAAGTCTCGACTCTGCCTCACAAGAAAGGGTTTTATGATATTGCTCTCAATAATAAAAATGACTTTTACGGGTCACACATGTGTCCAGGTAGGAATGAAGAGAGAATCCTGCGACACGTTGAATGGTAGGAAGGCTTAACCCTCCGAATGTTTTGAAAACCCACATCTTTTACAATTTTGAAAACCCATTTTTCTGACGATCTCTAAGAAAGGAAATCAACCACTTAACGAAGGTGGGAATATGCTTACTTACCTCGTATCCGTTCAGCGTGCAGCTAGCACCACTCTCACAGCATCCATAGAAACGTCTTCGGTCTTCAATCGGTGTCTTCATCTTCGTCTTCGGTCTTCAACTCTTGATGATAACTCTTGAACTTCGTAGAATCTTGACAATGTAATTCTTTCCTCTAATTTCTTGTCGCTTGAAACTTCATTATAGATATTCCTTCTTTCCATTGGATTTATTGAAAGAATACAAAACTAAAAACGAACTATACAAACCCAAAATATAATATTTTTTTTTTTTTTAGAAATAAGAAATAAAACAAATACAAAATAAAAACAAAACAAAATAATAAAAACTATTAACAAACCTAAAAATTTCTCTTGTCTTTTTTTTTTTTTTTTTTCTTCTAATTTTTTTTTTTTTTTTTTTTTTTTTTTTTTTTTTGAGACAAGAGAAAGAAACACAAACTAAAAATACAAATAAAAATGCAAGTACAAAGGTCATGGTGTAAGTACTTTACCGCTTGATTCTTCACAACTTATACGTCTTGATATCATAAACTTCTCGAACTCTCATCCTTGATAATTTTCACTCTTGTACAATAGTCTTCAACTTATAAAAATTCTGCTCCTAGTTTTGTTGCTTTACTTGAATCTGAAATCTGTTCAATTCTGTACTGTTGCTTGTAAACCTCGAACATGTTCAACTTTCCTTCAAATTTGTGATGCTCCTCTTGTTGATGATGATGGTGTTTCTATGGACCTGTTGGTGTAGAGAGAGATAAGGTGGATGGTGCTAACTGCGAACAAGATTACAAGTGGTATGTAAGTTAGCAATTCGATGTCACCATCATGGTTGATAAAAATAGCACTCAAGAGATCAAAATAGTGCTTCTATGGTGGGAGGTTGGGCAGCTCACCATTCTGCCTGGAATTTACGTACGGTGACACACACTCTAAAAGCACAAATTTAGACAGGTACAAAGAATTGAAGGTCGGTGCCTCACATTATGTAACATGGGTAGTCTCCCCTATAGGGGATCACCGCTCTAATACCGAATTCAGTCCCGCACCTTATTTTCCACTTTGGCATGGTTAAATCCAACTTTAACTCTCATACAATTAAGAAACCCGATCATGTTCTCTGTCATCTCTAAGTTCAGTCACTCTTATGAGATTGTCGATGTAATCTTAGCGACATGTATACTATGTGACTCTAAAATAACCATAAGTTGGAGTTTTCTTATTCACTATTTCACAAAAAAAGTTGAAAATTTTCAAAAATTTACAAAGCAAAAGCTTAACCACTCCCCCACACTTAAACTTTACATTGTCCTCAATGTAAATTGAATCGTCCAAAGCAAGTCAAGGTGGGAAATTCTAACAAGAAATCAGAAAAAATAAAAAAAAAACAAGACACGAAAAAAAACTAAAAACAAGACAAGAAATACTCATCCTTTGGGTTGCCTCCCAATTAGCGCTTGGTTTAAAGTCATCAGCCCGACTATCTCCTTGCTTTCTATGACTCCTCCGGAGGAGCACATCCACAAAGTTAACTCCTTCCACCACTTCGGAAGTGAAATTCTCATAATATGGTTTCAACCGGTGCCCATTAACTTTAAGTTCTTTCCCCGTAGCTATGCTACGAATTTCCACCGCACCATGAGAAAACACATTAGTAACAATAAAAGGTCCGATCCATCGTGACCTTAATTTTTACCCGGAAATAAATGCAAGCGAGAATTAAACAAAAGCACTTTCTCGCCCAATGCAAAATTGTTTTCTAGAAATCATGTTATCATGAAATGCCTTCGTCTTTTCCTTATAAATGCGTGAGCTTTCAAATGCATCATTGTGAAGCTCCTCTATCTCTTGGAGTTGTAACTTCCTTTGCTTTCCAGCCCCATCCATCTCCATGTTGCATTGCTTAATAGCCCAAAATGCCTTATGCTCAATTTCCACGGGTAAGTGACAAGGTTTACCATACACAAGCCTAAAAGGAGACAACCCAATAGGTGTTTTATATGCGGTTCTATACGCCCACAAAGCATCATTAAGTCGCATGCTCCAATCCTTCCTTGCTGGGTTCACCGTCTTTTCTAGAATGGATTTCACCTCTCGATTAGACACCTCGGCTTGTCCATTGGTTTGGGGATGATAAGGTGTTGCAATCTTATGCGACACATTGTACTTCGTCAACAAGCTTTGAAAAATCCTGTTTTTGAAGTGAGAACCCCCATCGCTAATTATCGCCCTTGGAATGCCAAACCTTGCAAATATATTAGCTTGCACGAAATCCGAAACAACTTTAGAATCATTAGTTGGGGTGGCTTTAGATTCCACCCATTTCGAGACATAATCAACCGCAAGTAAGATATAAAAATTCCCATGGGAGTTGACAAAAGGCCCCATAAAATCAATACCCCATACATCAAAAACTTCAATAAATTGAATAAAAGTTTGTGGCATTTGATTTCGGGCACCTAGATTACCGGTTCTTTGGCACCTATCACAAGTTGTACAAAATATATGTGCATCCTTAAACAAAGTTGGCCAATAAAAACCACTTTCAAGTACCTTGTGAGCGGTTCTCTTACTCCCAAAATGTCCTCCGCAAGCATGGGAGTGGCAAAAAGACAAGATAGAATTAAATTCAGATTCGGGAACGCACCTTCGTATTACTTGGTCACTACCATGTTTCCATAAGTATGGATCATCCCATATGTATTGGTTCCCTAACTTCTTAAGTTTGTCCCTCTCAGCACGAGACAAGTTCTTTGGGATTTGTTTAGAAACTAAGTAATTGACAATATCGGCATACCATGGTTCTCCAAAGGCAATTGAGAATAGTTGCTCATCCGGGAAACTTTCACGCAATGGGATAGTCTCCTTATCTACAGCAAGTCGGCTCAAGTGATCCGCAACGGTGTTCTCAATTCCTTTCTTGTCTTTGATTTCAATATCAAACTCTTGCAAGAGTAATATCCATAGTATGAGCCTCGGTTTCGCCTCTTTCTTTGTAAGCAAGTACTTAAGCGCTGCATGATCAGAAAACACAACAACTTTTGTACCAATTAGATAAGAGCGAAACTTCTCTAAAGCAAAAACAATGGCTAACAACTCTTTTTCAGTGGTTGTGTAGTTTTGTTGGGCCTCATTTAACGTTCTAGAAGCATAATAAATAGCATGAGGAAGCTTCCCCACACGTTGCCCAAGGACCGCACCAACCGCATAGTCACTTGCATCACACATGAGCTCAAAACGCTTGCTCCAATCCGGTGGTTTAATGATAGGGGCTGAAATCAAAAGTTCTTTCAAACGATTGAATGCCACCATACATTTTTCATCAAAGTTAAAAACCACATCTTTTTGCAATAAGTTACAAAGTGGTGATGCTATCTTGGAAAAGTCCTTGATGAATCTACGATAGAAGCCTGCATGACCAAGAAAAGAACGTATCTCCCTCACCGTAATGGGAGGGGTTAGAGCACTAATAAGGTCTATCTTAGATTTATCGACTTCCATGCCTTTAGAAGATATTATATGGCCTAAAACTATGCCATGAGTTACCATGAAATGGCACTTCTCCCAATTTAGCACAAGATTTGTTTCAACACATCGTTCAAGGATTAGAGATAAACTGTTCAAGCAAAGGTCAAATGAATCACCAAAGACACTAAAGTCATCCATGAACACTTCAATTATGTTTTCAACATATTCCGAAAAGATACTTACCATAAACCTTTGAAAGGTAGTCGGAGCATTGCATAAGCCAAAAGGCATCCTTCTATAAGCAAAAGTACCGAAAGGACAAGTGAAAGTGGTTTTCTCTTGGTCCTCCGGCGCTATCACAATCTGATTATAACCTGAATAGCCATCAAGGAATCAATAATAAGAGTGTCCAGCTAAACGTTCAAGCATTTGATCAATAAAAGGTAAAGGAAAGTGATCTTTTCTAGTGGTGGCATTCAATTTTCTATAATCAATACAAACCCTCCAACCTGTTTGCACTCGAGTTGGGACAAGTTCATTCTTATCATTCTCCGCCACCGTCACACCTGATTTATTTGGTACTACTTGTACCGGACTCACCCACTTGCTATCGGATATGGGGTAGATAACACCCACTTCCAAAAGCTTGAGAATCTCCTTTTTCACAACTTCCATCATGGGAGGTTTCAAACGACGTTGTGCTTCCCTTGTAGGCTTTGCATTATCCTCCAAACGAATTTTGTGCATACAAACGGCAGGGCTTATACCCTTGATATCGGCAATTGTCCATCATATGGCCGTCTTGTACTTCCTTAGCACCCTTAGAAGTTTTTGCTCCTGTAAATCATTAAGCTCATTAGAAACAATCACAGGTAACTCTTCATTATCACCCAAGTACAAATACTTTAGGTGGTCGGGAAGAGGTTTCAATTCTAACTTTGGAGATTTAACAATTGAAGGTACAAGCTTTTCATCACTGCATGGTAAAGAAATAAAAGAGATATTATGAGTTTCCGGGCATCCTTGTAGTGAATTAAGATTACCAAGGGCTTCCTTGACTTCATTACCACACTCTACACCATTATCCATGGATGTAATTAACATGGTTTCCAAAGCATCATCACCGTTTAATTCAAACATTTGTTGTGCCAATGTATCCATAACATCAATGGAGAAACAAGAGTGGACATCACTAGGATATCTCATCGTCTCGAAAATGTTGAAACGTATTGTTTCTCCATCAAACTCCATGGTCAACGTTCCCTTATCCACATCAATTATGGTTTTCACCGTTTTCATGAAGGGACGCCCAAGTAGCAATGGAAGAGACAAGTCCGGTGATCCTTCATCCATCTCTAGCACACAAAAGTCAGCTGGAAATACAAGTTGATTAACCTGCACAAGAACATCCTCAACAATACCCATTGGGTAGACATTAGAGCGATCGGCTAATTGCAATACAATTTCAGCCTTTTTAAGAGGACCAAGATCAAGTGAATTATACATTGACGCATGCATAACATTAACGGATGCACCTAAATCCAACATAGCTTTGTTAAATGTTTTGTTACCAATTGTGACGGGAATGTCAAAACTACCGGGATCCTTGCACTTTAGTGGGAGTTTGTGTTATAAGATTGCCGAGGCATTCTCCCCCACACTAAGCACTTCATTACCTTTGAGCCTTTGATTGTTGGTACACAAGTCCTTCAATACCTTTGCATACTTTGGAACTTGCTTGATAGCATCAATGAGTGGTTTTTTCACATGGATCTTTTTTAGAACGTCTAAAATCTCCTTTTCTAATTCCGCCTTCTTAGAACTTGCAAATCTGCGAGGAAAAGGTAAAGGAGGAACATAAGTAGAAACCGGAGTTTTAGAGTTAGGAATAGGTACCCCAGAAGTTTGAGAAGAATCCTCATTATTCTCCTCCAAAACAGGTTCCTTGGGTGTTTCCACCTTGCCCGAATCAGTAATTTCGGGTTGCATGATGAGTGCCAAATATTGCATATTTCTACATTTTTTTATTGGCATTTAACTCATCTTTTGTGCTCAGAAATCAGATATTATCCCAGATTCTGTATTTTTCTTTGTTTTCAAGAATAAATATTTGTACTAATTAATTTTGTGTTTTTAGGTAATAAATAAAGTTCGGATAAACTGAGGAGCCAAAAGAGCAGAAAATTGGAGGCAAGTGTCTATGGAGCAGAAAGCCAAAACCCGCATGCGCATCAGTTGCAACCCAACAAGAGGCAACCCATTTACAAGACATGGGCTTGAGCTATCCAAGACCCGGCCCATAACCCGGATCCACATCCCGTTTTTATTCTGAACCGTGAGATCTCGCCCCCGTCGCATCCAACGCTCATTGCATCCCTCACATCGTTCGTCGTTGCTCCCGCTCGCTCAAAGAAACCATCTATACCTTACCTCTCGACCAAAACCTAACCTTATTTTCTCTTTCTTCTCCCTCGAACCCGACAATTGCAGAGCAGCTTCACTTCCCTCTTCTCCCGACCAAACCCTCTGCTCAGCCACCTTCTTCTCCCCTGACATCAGCCGCATAGAAACACCAACAGCCGTCTCCGCCCCCTAATCTCCCTCTATCTCTTCCATAGCTTCTTCCCTAGAGGCTAAGTGAGAGATAGGAAGAGTTAGGGTTAGGGTTCTTCACAGTGGGAGAGAAAATCAGAGTAATAGAGTTTCAGCGCCGAATTCACAGAGCCGACAGCAAATTCAGAGGGTGTGGGCGAAAGGGTATTCATTTAATTTCTGTTTTGAAGTGATTTAGGGTTTTTATTTTTTGCATGTATAAATAGAGTGGAGGTGAGGATGTTAGAACTCATGCCTGGATTAGCCAGAGCACCAAGCTTAGTGTAATTTGTGTTTTAATTGTTTCCATTATGTTCTAAGTTTCCTTGCTAGGGTGTTGATGAAACCCCTAGTTTATATGCTAAGATATTCAGTATTCATGTTGTTGTTGATATGCTTAAACTGTGTTAGGATTACTAATTAGCTAATGAATCAAATAATCCTGTGATAGGTTGTACTGTAAGAAGACATCCTATACTAGGGGAGAATTAGTGATTTAGTTAACCAAAAATCCACCTGAGGCCTTCAAGGGAAGGTTCAAGACACAATAAGAAACTGTTATGCCTTAGCTTAGAACTAGAGGGTTGATTCAATCACCCTAGTACTCTCAATAACCTATTTACTTTCTGTTTTTGCAACTTAGAATTATAACCACAACAACTCAGTCGCATCGACACAAAACCAACTTACAACTGTGTTACACTTTCCTTGAATTCAGTCTAGCAAAGCCTTAAATCAACTTAAGCCACTCCATTTCCCTGTGGATCGACCTGTACTTGCCCCGTGTTGCTAGCCGACTTTGTGCACTTGTAGTATTACGTAGGCGACACGCTTCTAAAAGCCTATCAAGTTTTTGGCTCGCTGCCGGGGAATTGGTAGTGATCTATAGTGATTAATTGCTTTCTTCACTGTTTTTCATTTCACTCTTGTATATATGCTTTCCATTGTTGTTTTAGTCCTTTATTAGTATAACTTGCTGTTAGTTTTCTTTTTCTGCATTGCATCTTCTATTGCATATTTCATTGCATTATAGTCAGCTCATCCTAATTGCATATCTGTACTTGCTTATAGTGTAACTTAGCTGTAATTGTTAATCATTCACTTCTCATTTGCATTCTTTAGTAGCCTGTAAACACTAGTTTTTCTTGCATACCCATAGCTGTTTATTGTGCCAACCTCCCCTGTCAGTCCAAATAAACATCAGAGCTATTTAATTTGTTGCTTGTATTCGACTGCCCTGAAAAACCAAACGGCATAACTCATGGTCATGCAATAAATTACTTGTAGTTGTTTATGCCAGCATCAATATTGATCCCTTGCTTTAACCTACACATTTCTGGGAACTGAGATTGTTTGCTGAGTAAACAGGTACTTGTGGTGCAGCTGAGCCAATCCAAGGAAGACAAGGAAAAGCGCAGGACTTGAGGTTAGCCTATGAATGAGCTATAACTGAACCTTGTATTGCCCTGTGAATAAGCTGTGAAGTGTGCAAATACATCTCAACTGACTAGTGCAGTATTTTGTGAATCTGTTTGCATAATAACTAGCTCTTGATTCACATAAACATGATGATGTGATGATTGATATGCCATGTATGCTCACTAAACTAGGATATCTACATTAGCATAATCCTGTGACCTGTGAGACACAATTCTCCCCTGGTATTGATTTGTCACCTGTTCTTTGAGCATTGCCCCACCGCTGCCAGACCGACATTGATCCGTCCCGAGCATGACCGAGCATCTTTACCGTGAGCCGTTATCCCCCGACAAACTAGCTACCTTGCTTGGGTATTGCTCAACATCTCGAAATCTCAATTGCTCTTGTTTGTTCTGTGCATGATCGAAAACATTCTTTGAACATCTTTGTTTGTGAGTCATTACTCCCGAATGTATGCCTAACTTGTAAGTGGCCAACTTTGTGTGAATCTTTGAGCCTTATTCACATGATAAACCAGTTGTCATCCCAAGTGTTGCTCCATACCGAAATCCATGCTTGCATGATGCATTAGCTAACTTACTAAGCAATCATCACCGTGTTTTGTGCTATAACCCCTTAGTTCCATCGCCCCGTGCTCAACTCCACCCTCGTTGTTGAGTGTGAGTGCAGACTTGGATAGCTAAGTTAGCTTTTAGCCTTAGTTGACATCAATCGAGTAGGTTGCTTTGTATCTTTGCATATCTTGATCTGTTAAGCCTGCAAATCTGTTGTGATACCCTATCAACCCTGAGCTTACCACAGACCCTGTTAAGCCATCTACACCCTTGTGTGATCAGCTGTCGAACCTGTTGAACCTCTTCAACCAGCCTTGTGCCACTTTACCTCATATCCAGTGTATAACCTGCATATTTGTTGCCTGGCTGAACATGCTCAAAACTCTGCATATCTGTGTATAATCTCTGAAAACTGAGTATGTTAACACTCTGTGGCATGTAAGTCTGTTGTAAAAGAACTAAAATAATTCATCTGCTTTTGCTCATCTGTTCATCTGATGCATCAGCATCTTTGCATATGATTAGTGAAGCTTTGAATCGCATGATCACCTGTTGAAGTCTTGAGCTCTCTTGTGCTCTGTGCATTACTGCTTGAGTGAAAGTTCTTCATCTGTTGTATCTGTGGACCAACATCTGTAGTTGTGGCACTGGAATGAATGTTAGTTAGCAGTTGAATTGTTTTTCAAACACACAGCCCAGCACATGCTTCACATTGAGTGAGCATCAACCAGCCTGACCTGTGCACTCTACACATTGTCTGATTTTCTTGTGCACCCACATAAGCTGTGTTGTTCTGAGCACAAAACTTGTCCTGTGCTGTGCTGTTAGCCGCACTTAGACCTGTGTTGTGTTCATTTGCCAATCTGTGCTTGAGATGCCAACATTTACATAACCCCGCTTAACAGGCATAACCGCACACAACATGTGCCGAGCATAAAACAACCCTAAGGCGTGCTTTGTGTAATCCATGCTCAACACTCGTGCACTCTCCATCGCATCCAGGCTCCCCCGTGTGCGAGAATTTGTGTGTGATTACTGTGTGATGTGCACATTACCGAACCGTGTGCATAAACTTGCTAAGGCACGCAAAGTGTAGTCCAAAGATAACTGCGCTCGTGTCTTGTTCACATAAGTCTTGTTTTTGTTAACTCCGTGCATAAGCTCGCCATATAAACCTACACTGTGCTGTTCACATAAGTCTTGTTTTTGTTAACCTGTGCATAAGCTCTGCCATATAAACCTGTGTTGTGCATAACCTGATCTGCACATAATCTGTGCTTGACTTCGACAGTGTCCGTACCATACAAAGACAACAACCAGCACTTCTGTGTGCTTGAATTCCAAGAACTGGTGATTGGCGTGTCACCACTATGAGTTTAGTTTCCCTGTGTTGAAAATTAATAGGTTGTATGCATGTATGCTAGGCTATGGTTGTTTCTTTTTGAGTTCAAATTGAGTTGCTAGATCATGGCAGGATTTTGGTTGCAACTAGGGATGAAAACAAATCCATCAGAGAAATTGCTTATGGGCATACCTCACAATATGAACCCCCCACAGACCATGATGACTTTAGGGAGTACTATGAACCTTCTCAGGGGCCCGACCTTGAATACTCATACCCTAATCATTATGACCACATGTATCATCAACCACCATGGGAGGTTGAACAATGCTTTCCTCCAATGAACCCATGCATGCAGTCTATAATATAGAACCTCAAAATCATAGAGCAAAACAATGCCATACTTGAATTGAATGCAATGCATGATCATCCATATAGCACAATGTCTGAATTCCTCTTTGCTAGTGACCCTTGTGCACAGCCATGTACTGAGTATCCATATGAAGCATGCATACCCACTAGTGAAGGCTCCCCTTCAATTGAATAGCTCATTATGATGCTTCAAATGAATCTGACTCAGTTACAAAATGAAGAATGGAAGGAAGTTCATGATAGGATGTGTGCTTCTATTCCTACTCATGCAAATGACATTGAATATGAACCTAATCTAGAGGTAGATGAGTGCACTAAAAATGCTACAATTTTGAATAGGGAAATGCAGTGTTATGATGATGATGATGATGATGAATATGAAGAGCATGTGTACTTTGAAAATGTAGTGGAATATTTAGGTTCAGAGACATTAAGTTTCTCTTCTGTGAACCCTATGAATGATGCTTCTTCTAATATTCATACTTGTCTTCTTGAATTGGAGTCTGTGCAATTGTTCACCGAAAATGAGCATGCTATACCACCCGGTTGTGACTTGGGGAATCTTGAGAGTTTTGGCACCAATTATCTTATGCATGAGAATGAAATTTTGAGTAATGATGATTATGACATGGAGATTGATGAACTGAAATGTTTTATGCAAGTGAACATGATTTGTCTAATTCTCGGTCCTAGGTCACAATGTGAAGTTTCTTGTGATCTCCCTATGCATGAAACTGAAGATGATGATTATGGACTAGGGCTTGTAGAAATGTTTTATGAACATGAGCATGTCACAGCACTTGTAGATGATTTGGGAGATATTGTTGTGAGTGATACTGTTACTCTTGATTCGGTTGAGTCTTCTTTTTATTGTGCTAATCCGATATGATCTCCGCTGAGAATGTTGGATTCTAGCCTTGACTAATGAAGCTCTAACCTTGCTTCCGCCGACATCCAGTAATCTCTTCCCTTTTTCTCTATTCAACATAGTTCTCTTGGTATGTGACTTTTTGAATTATTATCATCTGTTGACACATTGAGGACAATGTTTGATTTAGGTTTGGGGGTGCATTTGCATATAGAGTTTTTAGTCTTTTATTTCAAAAAAATCAAAAATTTTCAAAACTCTTTGTAAATATGTACATAAAAACCTCCAACTTTTAGAGATCTTAGAGTCAATAGCATGCTTCTAGCTATGTCTACATAGAGAGTCTGGCGAAATAACGAGAACTTGGAAGTACTTGGAGAACACAATCGGGTTTCTTAGTTGATTAGAGCGTTAAAGTTGGATTTAACCATACCGGAGGGCGAATTAGGTGATGTTTAGATATTCGGTAGTAGATTTGTGATCACCCATAGTGGAGACTACCCATTTTTACATCAAGCGAGGCACCGACCTTCATTTTTGTGACTTTCTAAAAAATCTGTTAGAGTGTGTGTCACCATACGTCAATTCCGGGTAGGAATGGTGAGCTACCCAACTTCGCACCACTTTCAACACTACTTTTGATCTCTTGAGTGTTAATTTCGTCAATCATGAGGGTGACGTTTAAAGATGAAAACTCCTTCTTGTAGTTCGATTTGCAGTTAGCATCACTCTCTCCCTCTCAACAACATCAACACATTCTTATAAACACATCATCGTCAGCAAGCGGAGCATCATCAGAATATTTGAAGAAAAGTGAAATAGTCCAAGGTTTACATGCAACAAAGAAAAGAAAATAGGATGAGAATTAATGAAGTTTGTAAAATCAAGACAATACAAGTTGTGAAAAATTAAGTTTATTGTTTTCTTGTTATTTTCATTTAAAAAAAAAAAAAAAAAAAAATGTTTGTCAAGTTTTTGTGAAGTTCAGAAGTTCGTCATCAACATTTGAAGACCGAAGATTGAAGACGTTTCTATGAATGCTGAGAGAGTGATATTAATTGCCGATCGGGTGAGAAGGTAAGTGAGTACTCCCATCCTTGCTAATGGTTGATTTCCTTTCTTAGAGATCATCGGAAAAGATTCTTTTGTCCACACTTCTGTGGAGTCTCCAGAAATTATTTCGGAAGGTTATCCTTCTTACCTTCAACGTGTGCAGGATTTCTCTTTATTCCTTCCTCCACACATGAGAGACTAAAAAAGCGATCTTTTTGACTGCAATTATCATAAAAGCCTAATGGTGAGGCAGAAGTCAAGGCTTATGATCACAATCGAATCCGAATTCTTTCATATGGTATGGTTATTTCTCGCTCAGCACTTAAGGATGAGAATGAGTTCTTTGGTAGTTCTAACTTCTTGTTACTAGCATGCAGAAACTCTATGTCCTCATATCTCCTTGGATGCTTGAGACTCTTTTACACTCTGAAATTGGAGAAGGTTTTGTGGGTACACCTCTGGTAAACCCTCACGAGACTACAACTCGTCCACTAGGGACACCTAGGGGTTTAAAGGCTTAGTGCATACGCTAAATGCATTCGAGAGACCGCGATGACAGGTGGTATAGTTAGGATTTCTTAATTTTGTTTCACTTGAGGACAAGTAAAATTCAGGTTTGGGGGTATTTGATGAGTGCCAAATATTGCATATTTCTACATTTATTTATTGGCATTTAACTCATCTTTTGTGCTCGTAAATCGATATTATCCCAGATTCTGTATTTTTCTTTGTTTTCAAGAATAAATATTTGTACTAATTAATTTTGTGTTTTTAGATAATAAATAAAGTTCGGATAAACCGAGGAGCCAAAAGATCAGAAAATTGGAGGCAAGTGTCTATGGAGCAGAAAGCCAAAACCCGCACGCGCATCAGTTGCAACCCAACAAGAGGCAACCCATTTACAAGACATGGGCTTGAGCTATCCAAGACCCGGCCCATAACCCGGATCCACATCCCGTTTTTATTCTGAGCCGTGAGATCTCGCCTGCCGCATCCAACGCTCGCTGCATCCCTCACATCGTTCATCGCTTCTCCCGCTCAATAGAAAAACCATCTATACCTTACCTCTCGACCAAAACCTAACCTTCTTTTCTCTTTCTTCTCCCTCGACCCCGACAGTTGCAGAGCATCTTCACCTCCCTCTTCTCCCGACCAAACCCTCTGCTCAGCCACCTTCTTCTCCCCTGACATCAGCCGCATAGCAACACCAACAGCCGTCTCCGCCCCCTAATCTACCTATATCTCTTCCATAGCTTCTTCCCTAGAGGCTAAGTGAGAGATAGGAAGAGTTAGGGTTAGGGTTCTTCACAGTGGGAGAGAAAATCAGAGTAATAGAGTTTCAGTGCCAAATTCACAGAGCCGACAGCAAATTCATAGGGTGTGGGCGAAAGGGTATTCATTTAATTTCTGTTTTGAAGTGAATTAGGATTTTTATTTTTTGCATGTATAAATAGAGTGGAGGTGAGGATGTTAGAACTCATGCCTGGATTAGCCAGAGCACCAAGCTTAGTGTAATTTGTGTTTTAATTGTTTCCATTATGTTCTAAGTTTCCTTGTTAGGGTGTTGATGAAACCCCTAGTTTATATGCTAAGATATTCAGTATTCATGTTGTTCTTGATATGCTTAAACTGTGTTAGGATTACTAATTAGCTAATGAATTAAATAATCCTGTGATAGGTTGTACTGTAAGAAGACATCCTATACTAGGGGAGAATTAGTGATTTAGTTAACCAAAAATCCACCTGAGGCCTTCAAGGGAAGGTTCAAGACACAATAAGAAACTGTTGTGCCTTAGCTTAGAACTAGAAGGTTGATTCAATCACCCTAGTACTCTCAATAACCTATTTACTTTCTGTTTTTGCAACTTAGAATTATAACCACAACAACTCAGTCGCATCGACATAAAACCAACTTACAACTGTGTTACACTTTCCTTGAATTCAGTCTAGCAAAGCCTTAGATCAACTTAAGCCACTCCATTTCACTGTGGATCGACCTGTACTTGCCCTGTGTTGCTAGCCGACGCTGTGAACTTGCAGTATTACGTAGGCGACACGCATTTCAAAGCCTACCATTGCACAAGTTGTGTACCACTTCTCAACGTAATAGCATTGACACCCTCTTTTGGGTTAATAGGTTGAGAAGGGAGTTTCCCACTATTTTGTGCCTTCAATTGGTTCAACTCAATAGCCATGGAGCCCATTTGTGTTTTCAACTCCTTGATAGCACTCTTAGTTTCCTGTTGACTCTCTTTGAACATGGTAGAAATGCCTTGCATCATTGTTTGAAGCTTTGAGTCAATATCGGAACCTTGATTTTGCATTGATTGTTGTGCTTGTGGTTCTTTGAAATTGTTGTCTCTTTGGAATTGTTGTTGTTGAGATTGAAATCCACTTGAAGAGTTGAAGGTAGGTTGTTGAACCGCTCCTTGCTTGTTGGCATAGCTAAAATTGGGGTGATCTCTCCATCCCGGATTGTAAGTGTTAGAGTAGGGATCATACCGTCTTTGTTGATTTGGAAAGATCGCATTAGCTTGCTCATCTTCATAACATTGAGGAGAACTTGGTATAACCGCGGCTGCAACTTATTGCATCATTGCGGACATGTTACCCATTTGTTGACGAAGTTCCTCAACCTCGCTCACTTCATTCACTCTTCTTAGAAGCACATCCGAACCACGACTCAGGAATTGTTGTGAATTCGCTGCCATGTTTTCAATCAATTTTATAGCTTGTGCCACCGTCTTGTTCACTAGTGCACCACCACCCGCAGCGTCAATAAGATTCCTATCACTTGATTGGAGTCCTTCATAGAAATATTGGATGATCATAACATCACTGAATTGGTGGTGAGGGCAGCTTGCCACCAATCTCTTGTAACGTTCCCAACAGTCATATAAGGATTCTCCCACATTTTGCTTCATCCCACAAATCTCTTTTCGAATTTGAGTAGCCTTTGATGCAGGAAAATATCTCTCTAAAAAGAGTTTCTTCAGCCCATTCCATGTAGTGACACTTCCGGAAGGTAAATAGAACAACCAATCCTTAGCACTATCCATCAAAGAGAAACGGAAAACTTTCAACATTGCACCATCCGCCTCAACATCCGCTGGAAGCATGGCCGTGACAATGGTGTGGAAGTCCATAAGATGTTTGTTTGGGTCTTCATTCACCATGCCATGGAACTTTGGTAATTCTCTAAGCAACCCCGGCTTGATCTCAAAAGTAGAGTTTGTTTGAATACACCCATGTTGTGTATCAAGCCTATGAGAAGCCAAGTCCTTGAGTGAACGATTTGCATCACCCATTGCTTCTTCTTCTTCAACTTGTGGTTCGTCTACGATTGGACCCTCTTTTTCTCCTTCTATTTGTACTTCTCCTTCTCCTTCCACCTCTAACTCTGGATTTTCTGTTGTGTCTTGACTTGGTTGGAGTATTGTGCCCCTTCGAGTAGCTATCCCGCACCTTGGGTAGTTCCAATCGTTAGAAGCCATGGATTAGGTACCTGAAACAATTCTCCAAAACAAGTGAGAAACAAGACAAGAACCGAAAAGCAAAGATAAAAGCAGAAATTGTAAAAAGAAACTAAAAACTTAATAACAAGCCGTATGCCTCCCCGAATGGCGCCAAAATTTGATCGGTTGTCAATCCGTCAAAATAATTTCACTTTCTTACTCACTAAATTTGAATGAAGTACAAAGTAAGGAAGAGTTCGTATCCACAGAGAGGCAATTGTTGTTATGCAATTTTCAGTTTCTAAGGTAACAAAGGGGGGATGTTTGTTATTTTATCTAATAAATAAAAGTAATTGAAAGCAAAATAAGTAATTGGAATAATCAATAAGGAGAAGATATTGGTCACGGGATAGTATCATTCACAAACATGTATTTTCATCAATGATTAGAATTGGTAATTTAATCTCTCATCTACTAATATTCCTAGGATACCTTGATCGCAAGAATAACCCGCTAATTCCCTGATTTCATCACAACCACATTAAAAGATGCATATGTGAATTCTTCCTAGAAAGCAACCTAAAGTGTAAAAGCACAATTAGATTTAACTCCCTAAAAGCAATAAGTTCTATGGTATAAGACTAAACAATGCAAACGAATGTGTAAAAGCACTAAACGTTTTAACAAAAGTTATGATTCACTTGTGACTAGTAGGATATATCACTACAAGCACTACCCACAACTATGCTACTTATAATCAGGGATAAACAACTTTTTCGTATTGAAAACCCTAATATAGCTCTAGAGATGAATGTAAATCGGATTGATTCCGGACTCAACCAAACAAACTATCAAATCATATAACACTATTAATTGTGAACCACAAACAATAAAATATTGAGACAAAACTAATTCATTGAATCATATAACATATTGAGAAATCAACTTTATCCCATAACCAATAATATGTGTTTAGCTACTCATAGCTATGGAGTTCATCATAATAATATTAATTGAAAAGAAGGAGATGAACAAAAGCAAATCCTAGAAGCGTAAACAAAACCGGCTCTCCAAAGTTCCCAAGAAAAAATAATATGTTATAGTTGTAGAAAACTTTCCCTTTTATAGCTTTTCTCCAACTTCTAAAATTAGGTCTTCATAGGCCAAAGCTCATGTGGTCCACCAAGCCATTGTGTGTGCAAATACCCATATAGAAAATATACCCCAAAAGAGGTCACCGGAAATCTGGTATTATGGCCGGAAATTGGCCGGAAGGGTCACCGGAAAGTACCTCAGGTGACCAAGCAAAGTCCGCCCGGTCACCGGTCAACGGGTCAACTCGGACGAATCAACTCGGGTCAACTCGGAAGTCAAACCGAGTCGGATCAACCGAGTCGGGACGGAGTCGATGTAGTCGAGTCTAACCAGTCCGAGTGAGCTTGGCATGAGCCCGAGCTATTGCAGACCGGCCTGAGCTTGTGTAGCACAATCATTGTGCTGCAACATTACTCTCCAGCCAAGATGGCTCTTTACTTTTGTAGACCAATCTTCCTTCCCTGTAATATCTCAGTCCTGCTCAAAGAGCAGCCGCAACTACCAACTCCAATTCCACAGCTCAAGCCACACTGCAGCATCACAAACCGAGTCATTCCTATGACTGTAATTTGATTCAAATCATTCAACATTCCCTTGAGTCTTGCACCGCACTGCCCACCACCAGACTCTGCAAGCATCCATCTCCCCCATGTTATTCTATCTTCTGCAACATCATTTAGCCCTGCCT
This sequence comes from Papaver armeniacum, assembly GCA_023531295.1. Taxonomy (NCBI): domain Eukaryota; kingdom Viridiplantae; phylum Streptophyta; class Magnoliopsida; order Ranunculales; family Papaveraceae; genus Papaver; species Papaver armeniacum. Next base: position 68,802 of record JAJJWW010012659.1, read on the forward strand.
CATACTATCACCATCACTTGCACTGAAGTTCAGCTTGCATTTCTTGTAACACTTCAATCAACTCTTCACTGCTTGTCTAAATGCTAGAAACATTCTCTGTACCATAGTCATCCAACTGTATCATACAGCCACAACTCATAGTCTTGAGCATCAATGCCAGCTACAACACCATCTCAATTGCCTCACTTGGCTTCACCAAATCTCAGCTGCATCTGTTGCTATCTGCACAACCCATTGTCACAGCAGCAGCCTCTTAACCGAGTCTTAAGCCATCCTATTCTGCATCACAGTCCCAGGCCAGCACAAGCTCAACCTGCATCTCAATTTCACCTCAAATGCCAGCGGCAACAATTGCACATCCATTGTGCTCTGGCTGCACCAAGCCAACACCTGAGTCGCTTGCAACTCCATCATCTGCTCTTGCCCTGTATCCTAGACATACATGTATAGCTTCAACTCAGACTGCTCTTGCAGATGCAACTCATGCTTCATCACAATCCAACTCATTCCCTTCTGCAGCTGGTAATCCCTGCAATCTCAGTATAATCACATCACCAGCTCAGCACCACAAGTTTCATTGCAATCACCATTTCAACCTGTAATGCAGTTCTTGGCTGCAACTCCATTCAAATTCCATTGCAGCTGCATCTTATGTTCACCTGCAACTTCAATCACTAAGCAGCAACAACACTCAGTGCACCCCAATTCTTTCCATCACCAGGCCTTCAAATTCTTCTCAGCAAAACCTTGTAACAGCACAGACCCAACTCTTAATTTCACCAGATACAGATTCTACATTTTCTCTTTGAATTCGATTCTCTCCTGAAACCAAAATTCACCATCTCCTTTCCGTGTTCATCACCTAAACTTCAACCTCAGAACGAACTACAAACTTAAGAACCCTAAATTCATCTCAGAGAACAGCAGCCAATTGTTCTTAGCATCATCGTCTCTCTCTCAGATTCACCCCTATGTGTTCTTGATTTGACCCTCACTTCACACATAATTTCTTGCCGTTGATTCATTTCTGGGGTTAACTCAAACCCTAACCACTTCTGAAATTATCAAATTCTCTTCATCTGTGAATTGAGTTCTTCTCTGCAAACTACAACTCCAAAACAAACCTTAACCTCATCCCAATCTTCTCAGTAGAAACCCTTCTTCTTCTCAATTATAACATGCTCATATCCCCTTTTTAGATTCGAACTGCACCATATCCTTCTTCACCACCAAACCACTCGAACTCAAGAACCCATCTGAAATTCGAGCCACAGAAACCATTCCTCTCGTTCTTCAATTCTTCTCCCCTGAATTTCTCCAACTCTCGGACAACAGCAGCCATGATTTCTCTATTTCAGGCAGAGAGTAAATAACTAAATGAAGGTTTCTCAGAATTTTAGGTGTTTGTGTAGGAATCATAGATGTTTATAGCCACCCAGATAAAGCGGATAAGGGGTAACCAAGGTGATTCTAGGCACCACTCATCAGATAAGGGCCATCATGGTTATCTAGCTCCCTTTGCTTCTCTAGACTAAGTTGTAGTGGCGGTATCGTCAGCTTGGCTCAGTGTCGCTCTCAATGACAGTTGCACATGAAATGGCACTTTTTCCTTTTATGCTTCAAATGAATGGTTTTTCCTTCTTTTGTTCCCAACGACTCTATTACACCTAATAAACTCAAAATCAAACATAAGAGACACAATTCATAACGAAAATAGCAAAGAAAGCGTAACTACTAGATAATAAATTAGGTGTTTTAGACACCTATCAATGATACCTTTATTTTCTTAAAAGCTACTCTTAGAAATGTCAGAGGTATCAGAAACATTTTGGAAACCTTCTCTAATTAGTCTAGGCTTTTCTTTAATGCTTCAAAATCGGTTGCTATTTTTTCTAAAAATATGCCTAAGAGGCTAGACAGAAATTTAATCGTAGTCTCTAAATGAAATTTAGTGATAATCCATGGAAATATCTAGGAATCAATATACAATGGGGGCGGCTTAAAGGAGATGATTTTATGGAAGTTCTTTTAAAACTTACTAACAAATTATCTGGATGGAAGAACACGGCCCTTAATTTTGCTGGTAGAGATGTTCTTATCAAAGCTGTTATGGATCCTTCTTTAAACCACATTATGTGTGCTTTAAGAATTCCAAAGTTCATCCTTGATAAGGTAGATAAGATTAGAAGGGATTTTCTGTGGCAGAAGAAAACTGGAACCAAAGGCATTCATCCCATCTCTTGGGATGAGGTTTGTTGTCCTGTTTGGTATGGTGGGTTGGGTATTAGAGATTTGGAGTTTCATAATTTCGCTTTCCTTGCAAAGACTGCATGGATAACTGCTCTTCTACTACTGTCTCTTCTTTATTTAAGGCTAAATATCATTATGGTAAGTCTTTTTGGGATGCTTGTAATCCAAATTGAGATTCTTGGTGCTGGAAAAGTATTCTTAAAGGGAAAGAACTTATTAGAAGTAGTCTTAAGTGGAGAATTGGGAAGGGTGTCAAAGTTAATGTCTGATAACCAACAACTTTGAACACCTTGATTATTTTAAAGTTGCTGATATCATGGATACCCCCTCTGGAATATGGAATTTGAGTTCAATTGAAAACATTGTTCCTTTGGAGTTTGGATATCCAAGAGAAGATAAAGGCAATCCCAATCTCTTGTGCTGGTACCTTAGGAGATAGGATAATTCGACCATACTCTAGGTAATGGTCAGGTTACGGTGAAAAGATGCTACAACATGCTCTGTGAGGCTCAACTCAATAGTTCTTGTATCAATAAGAAATGGTCTTCTTTTTGGAAAACTCATTCTCCAGCTCACATAAAACATTTTCTTTGGCTTATGGCCCACCAGATTACTCTTGTTAGAGCAAATCTTATAAAAAAAGGTCTTGATATCACTGATCAATGTCCTCTCTGTTTAAAAGATACGGAAACTATATCCCATCTTTTTACAGTTGTGACAAGGTTGTGCCCATTTGGAATACAATTAGGAAAGCTTACGATGTTATTATTCATGAGGATCATATTACTCTAGATTGGCTTCTTAATGTCATTCACTCCAAGGCAAAGGAAGATAAAGTTAGCTGGGATATCATAGTTCCTTTCATCCTATGGAATATTTGATGGGCAAGAAATAAGCTAGTCTTTACAGGGTCAAAATTTGATTGGAAGTATATCATTGAGAACTCTATAACTCTGCTCTGGAGTATATTCAAGCCACTGCTACCAATTACAGTAAAATCCCTAAAAAAGTTATTCATATTAATTGGTCCCCTCCTTCTGATGGTTTTATAAAATTAAATGTAGATGGTGCCTCAAATGACCAGGGAAGTGCAGGCTTTGCTGGAGTTTTTCACAGGGATGATGGGAGCTTTATGGCCATTTTTTTGCAAGCATATCTATCATAACAACAATAATCTGGCAGAGCTCTGGGCAGTTAGAGATGGTCTAAAGCTTGCTTTGGACTTTGGGATAAAGAAACTTCAGGTTGAAAGTGACTCTCAAATTATTGTAAATCTGTGTAATCACTACGGGAAAAACATTAATCCACAACTCCAAAAATCAGTTGTCGTACATGTACGACAACGCTTTTCCATAGGTTGCATAGGGGGGGGGGGGGTTGTAGAAAGTCCTCAAATCTATACAACTCTTCAGATAGAGTCGTAAATATAGTTGTCGTTTAGTTTTGTACGATGCTTTTGTCAGTTGTCAAAGTCTTTCGAAATTTGCTCTTAGTGCCTAACACAACTCTTACCTGGGTTGTGAAAATAACTCCTACACAACACTTGTTTGGGTTGTAGAAAATTCGTCGACCACTATGGTTAGAGTTGTATGTCACTTCTTTGACAACTATGGGAAAAGTTGTATGTCATTTCCATGACAACATTTGTTTGAGTTGTAAGTCATTCCGTTGACAACTTTCCATAACACTTGTGGTTATTTTTCATTTGTGAAAAAAAAAAAAAAATGTTGCAGCATTCAAACTATAGCAACATTCATTCAAATGTAAACCATCAAACACTTAAAAAAGTCTTTGGATCTACACTGCAAATTATTACAACCATTCTTACATGTGAAACTACAATATAAGTTAACGAGTTTGCATTAAGATTCGATGAAGGAGGTGGAGGTGCAGGTGCAATTGTTGGACTTAAACCAAGAAGACGATCAAGCGCAAAGGTAGGCTGTGGACTTTGGAGTTTGATATTGTCGCCAGAAGTGGCCTGACCTACAACTCAACCTTCATGTAGAGCAACAGCTCAACCCTCATGTCAAGCTCAAATCAGTTAACACACAATTCATCTCGAAACCTTCATCCACTTCTATGACCCCAACTGATTGTAAGCCTCTTCTTTCTCCCTGTACAACACTCATTGTTCTGTCCATCTAAATCTGGTCACAGCATCAACTCCTCTTTAGCTTCTCATTGTCTATCCTGCACCAATAACAACGACTCATATAAATTAGCTAATTCACTGAAGTCCAAAGAATGTTATCCATCTCAACTTCTCGGCTTCCGGCTCGAACCCCATTCTCGCAAAATCTCTTAACTCCCTCTGTTCATAGCCATGACCAACACCATTTCAGACCAAACCCATTCTTCATACAAACTGAGATAGTTGACAGAAGGAAGCTAAAAGAAATTGAAAATGATCTTTACAATACACAAATTAGGAAGAAAAAGACACATGTCTTATAGAGATTCGAACCCATAAAATTCCCATGCAATCATCATCTGCATCCATCTCAACAACTACCACAAATTAGACCCATCCACTTGAATCTTAGTAAACTGATTGCGGCAACTCGATTGCGGCAACTCAATCCCAAAAGTTGATTCATAATAGTTAACATTCAAACGCAAATTATCTCACCCATTATTTATGTGTTTATGGTCTCAAGAAATAAGATCATACACAATTTCAGTCCACATACAATACCCCCAAGTCTTCACCGACTCTTGAGCACTTTTCTTCAAGTAAAACACAATAATCTATTAATGTAGTTGTCATGGATGCCACCACCAGTAACTCCAGTTCAAAGCCATCCAACCATAAAGATGTGTCTCCATCAAAGCCAATTCTAATCCGTCAGTGTGTTGCTGGAGTAATCACCATCTCCTTCATTCCGCTTGGCCTGTAGATAAGCTTGTTATCTCTCTTGATACCGAAGATGAAATCCATTCATTACCACTTGTCCCGGTCTTCTAAGAACCCACAATTGCATGTGTAAAACATGAGCTGGTAATTTCCATCATATAACTACTACATGTAATATATAAAACTAGCTAGACAGCCCCAGGAATATTTTCTTACCTTTGCTTATTCCAGTTACCCTGCCTGCAACGGTTAAAAGGTATAATATTTGCGAGCAGGAGTTTCTCCAGCTTTCTTCGCGACCTCGCTGGCTAAAGGAAAATAGTCATTCCCTTGGAAACTTGACCTTTTCTCGGGCAAGTGTTGCCTGTTTATGATTACAAATTTCAGCAACCCCTTACAAAACCCAAACCAAACACACACTTTCATAAATATAAAAACACAAGGTGAAATAAGCCCCATCTTCCATGATACCTGTCCAAGAGATGACCTAGAATCCATGAACTGCCTCATTTTCAAAGGGTTCCTCTACCACCATGCCCTTGGAGACTACCAAGATCAAATTTCTGGTTTTTATTCTGCAAACCACCATATTACTCTACATAAGTATAACAAGACAAATACAACATAACTCAGAAAGCTCTCGCCATTCACCACCCACATCAGCATCCACCACCACCACCTTCATCACCCCTACCACCAGCATCAACCACCTCTACCCCCACAATCCACCACCACCACACTAATACAATATCACTAAAACCCATATCCTATCATACATACTGTAATCAAGATAATCGAAAATCATTATTACTTACAAAAATTCGATGATTTTAAGTATCAGAAAACATCCATCGATCTTTACCCGTAACAGCATCATCCATCTTCTTCTCTGTATGGCAAATCGCTTCACATGTAAGTGGTTTAAAGTCTCCGCCATCTTCAAAAAATAAAATAAAATCATCAAAAATTCAATATCAACAAACAAACAAACCCTAGAAAAATAAAAACGAAAAAAATCAAGGATTTTGATGATTTCGAAGTACTTACTGATTAGATTAGCTACAAACTTCGAAGAAATTGATTGATTGAGAGGAAGGAGGATTGAATAATCTTGGATTGAACAGAAAATATTATGGAAAATTTCTGAGAGAAGAAGAAAATTAGAGTTTTTCGTTTTGGGGGGAGATGAGATAATGAAGAGGACGAGGAGGATTATTGAGATAATGAAGAGGACGAGGGAAAATTCCTTATTTTTTTGTAATCGATTCCACCTACAATTGACTGTTACGGATGAGAGAAAGGGGGGAATACAAAAGGGGAGTTAACGAGAGAGATTGAGAAGATGATGAAGAAGAGGGATCGAAAGAAGAATGGGTGAATGAAAATATTGGATGGACCAGATTTCGTTTGATCAACTCATACAGATTGAGAAAAGAATCTGACGGTTGAGATTGTATTTGCAATGCTCATACGGATTGCAACATGTGTGTTTCTCTTTGTGCTAATACGAACTCATGTTTTCGGTTTAATTATCAACTTTCGACATGAAAAAAAAATCCTTAAAAAATATTAATAAATTTAGGACATTGTTATCAACATTTTGATATAAAAAAATCCAAAAAATGTATAAGAATGAATCGGGAAATGAAAAATGAATTCGATAATTGGCGTGTTTCTTTGTGCTTTTTCTTTGTGTTTTTGTGCTTTCTCTTTCTGCTTCCGGTTTGAATTTCGACTAGTTTCATAGGTCATGAAGTAATTTTTACAAGTCATACAGGCATGAAGTATCTTTAGTTCACACTGGTAAACTCAGGTTATAAGATTACTAGAGATGGACCACGAAATTCAGGATGGTTCTAACTTCAAACTTAGCTGGATACATCATTTACATCGATAAATATGAAGCTCAGTGTTGATTAGAACTTCAAATGTGGTATAACAACATAAAAACAATGAGACAAGAAGCTCCGGGAGGGTTCTAACTTCAAACTTAGCATGATACATCATGGAAATCGATAAATATGAAGCTCGGTGTTGATTCGAACTTCAAATGTGGTATAACGACATACAAATTATGAACTTAGAAGCTTCGGGAGGGTTCTGACTTCAAACTTAGCATGATACATCATCGAAATCGATAAATATGAATCTCAGTGTTGATTCGAACTTCAAATGTGGTATAACGACATACAATTTATGAACTTAGAAGCTTCGGGAGGGTTCTGACTTCAAACTTAGCATGATACATCATCGAAATCGATAAATATGAATCTCAGTGTTGATTCGAACTTCAAATGTGGTATAAAAACATACAAAATGTGAACCAAGAAGCTTCGGGAGGGTTCAGATTTCAAACTTAGCAGGATACATCATTGAAATCGATAAATATGAAGCTCGGTGTTGATTCGAACTTCAAATATGGTATAACGACATACAAACTCTGAACCAAGAAGCTCCGAGAGGGTTCTGACTTCAAACTTAGCAGGATACATCATTGAAATCCATAAATTTGAAGCTTAATGCCGATTCGAACTTCAAATGTGGTATAACACCATACTAACTCTGAACCAAGAAGCTCTGGGAGGGTTCTGACTTTAAACTTAGCAGGATACATCATTGAAATCGATAAATATAAAGCTTAGTGCCGATTCGAACTTCAAATGTGGTATAACCCCATACACACTATGAACCAAGAAGCTCTGGGAGGGTTCAGACTTCAAACTTGGTAAGAACGATCAATCCATCCATTTACAGGTAAGATTCCTTCATAATATCCCCGAAACCTTAAACAAACCCTATTCTGACATATTGTATGCATACTCTGGCTCTGAGATCGAAACCTGGTCGTGAGTGGACTACTATAAGTCGAAAACTTGGTAAGAACGATGGATCCATCCGTTTACAGGTAAGATTCCTTCATAATATCCCCGAAACCTTAAACAAACCCTATTCTGGCATAAAGTACACATACCTTGGGTCCGAGATCGAAACATGTCCGGGAGTGGACTACTATAAGTCGGAAACTTGGTAAGAACGATGAATCCATCCATTTACAGGTAAGATTGCTTCAAAATATTCCCTGAAACCTTAAACAAACCATATTCTGGCCTATTGTATGCATACCTAGGCTCCGAGATCGAAACCTGGCCGGGAGTGGACTACTATAGGTCGGAAACTTGGTAAGAACGATGAATCTTTCCATTTACAGGTAAGATTCCTTTAGAATATTCTCTGAAACCTTAAACAAACCATATTCTGGCCTATTGTATGCATACCGTGGCTCCGAGATCGAAACCTGTCCGGGAGTGGACTACTATAAGTCTGAAACTTGGCAAAAACGATGAATCCATCCATTTACAGGTAAGATTCCTTTAGAATATTCCCTGAAACCTTAAAAAAAAACATATTCTGGCCTATGGTACGCATACCTTGGGTCCGAGATCGAAACCTGGCCGGGAGTGGACTACTATAGGTCGGAAACTTGGTAAGAACGATGAATCCATCCATTTACAGGTAAGATTCCTTTAGAATATTCCCTGAAACCTTAAACAAACCCTATTCTGGCATAAAGTACGCATACCTTGGGTCCGAGATCGAAACCCGGTAGGAGTGGACTACTATAGGTCGGAAACTTGGTAAGAACGATGAATCCATCCATTTACGAGGTAAGATTCCTTTAGAATATTCCCGAAACCTTAAACAAACCCTATTCCGGCATAAAGTACGCATACCTTGGGTCCGAGATCGAAACACAGCCTAGGGAGTGGACTACTATAAGTCTGAAACTTGGCAAAAACGATGAATCCATCCATTTATAGGTAAGATTCCTTCATAATATCCCCGAAACCTTAAACAAACCCTATTCTGGCATAAAGTACGCATACCTTGGGTCCGAGATCGAAACCTGGCCGGGAGTGGAATACTATAAGTCGGAAACTTGGTAAAAACGATGAATCCATCCATTTACAAGTAAGATACCTTTAATATTCCCGAAACCTTAAAAACCCCTATCTGGTATATTGTATGCATACAGTGGCTCCGAGATCGAAACCTGGATGGGAGTGGACTACTATAAGTCGGAAACTTGGTAAAAATGATGAATCCATCCATTTACATGTAAGATTCCTTTGGAATATTCCCCGAATCCTTAAACTTGGTAAGAATGATTTCCATTTACCGAAAATAAATAAATTAATTCTTACAGACTGTGAAAATGACCATATTACCCTTATTGGAAAAAAGTGGAATAAATATTATGGAGACAATGAAAATGACCATACTACCCTTATCGGAAATAAGTAAAGTAAATGTTACCGATTGTGAAATTGACCATATTATCCTTATTGGAAAAAAGTGCAATAAATATTATGGAGACAATGAAAGTGACCATACTACCCTTATCGGAAATAAGTAAAGTAAATGTTACCGATTGTGAAAATGAACATATTACCCTTATTGGAAAAAGCCCAATAAATATTATGGAGACTGTGAAAATGACCGTACTAACCTTATCAGAAATAAGTATAGTAAAGTTACAGACTGTGAAAATGACCATATTACCCTTTTTTTGGAAAAAAGTGCAATAAATATTATGGAGATTGTGAAAATGACCAGACTACCCTTATCGGAAATAAGTAAAGTAATTCTTACAGACCGTGAAATTGACCATATTATCCTTATTGGAAAAAAGTGCAATAAATATTATGGAGACTGTGAAAATGACCATACTACCCTTATCAGAAATAAGTAAAGTAATTCTTACAGACTGTGAAATTGACCATATTACCCTTATTGGAAAAAAGTGCAATAAATATTATGGAGACTGTGAAAATGACCATACTACCCTTATCAGAAATAAGTAAAGTAATTCTTACAGATTGTGAAAATGACCATATTACCCTTTTTTTGGAAAAAGTGCAATAAATATTATAGAGAAATAGTGAAAAATGACCTGGGACTACCCTTATCGAAAATCGATAAATTAAATATTACTGCATCGTGAAAATGACCATATTACCCTTATTGGAAATAAGTGCAATAAATATTATGGAGAATGTGAAAATGACCAAACTATCCTTATATATTACTCCCTCCGTCTCTAAAAGATAGGCAAGTTTCCTTATTTGGGTATGTCAAAAAGATAGGCTTGTTTCCATATGTGGAAAGTCAAATGTTATGATTTTACTAGTATACCCATATAGGGACCACTTCTCTCTCTCTCCCTTTTCTCTCTTAATATTAAAGGGGGCCCACTTCTCTCTCCCATATCTTTTATAACAAATGAGTGGGGACCAAGGATAAATTAGGAAAAAACATGAAAAAGTGGCTATAATGATTGGTTTTCTTAATTTTTGTGAAAACCAAACTTGCCTATCTTTTAGAGACGGAGGGAGTAATAAAGTAAAGGTTAATATTCTTCTAAGTTTGGTTTGTTTTGTTATATTGTCACTCTAGAATGTAGATTTAAATCACTCTATATATTACATTCTATACTTTGGTTTGCTATGCTATGTTGTTTAACCGTGTCTATATTTAACAATGCCTTGTATGTTTCAGGCAAAGTGGCGCATTTGTTGGTCTTTTTTTTAAGGCTCGGTTTGAAATTTTCTTATATATAAAAGTAGATGTAAAATATAATCATATATTTAAATGTGAAAGGATGGTTGAATACCTCACTCCTCATTTTTTTTTTCGAGTTTTTTTTTTTTACAACTCTTATAAGGGTTGTGATAGTAATAATAAAAAAATAGGACAAAACTACCAATATTGAGAGGAAGGAAGGATGGTTCAAGGCTTGTGCTAACACCTAGTTGGCTTGTGTTCGAATCTCTCGAACACCATTATTCCAAATGATATTTTTTTTTATCTTCAACAACCCTTATAAGTGTTGTCGTATAGTTACTCACTACCTTAACGAGATGAGTTGTTAAAGTCTAAAGGTGGTCACTACTCTTTTCGCAAAAACGTTGTGATTTTGATTCTCGTCACGACTCTTTGTTCCTCTTTGGTCCTAAGAGTTGGACGTTTTTATACATTGACAACTTTTGTTTGACAAAAGTTGTCAAACATACCACCTTCACAACCTTAAATATACGAGTTGTGAAGTTACAGTTGTAGATTACTGTTTTTCCCGTAGTGAATCGAGTTACCGAGAGTTCTTGGTTTTTTGATATTTTGCTATCTGACATAAGATACTTGTCCTCCTTTTTTGATAGTATTAGGTTTCAACATCAGTACTGGGAAAGAAACTATGCAGCATATTTTTTGGCTAAAAAAGCTGCAAATGATATATACTGATAAATGGTTACAGAACCCTTACGTGTTTTTTTTTTTTTTTGGAGCATGTAACCTTCTGCTGTTCTGCATCTCGTCTTTATTTATAAATAATAATTCAGTCGATGAGCTCTTTTTTTATTTTAATAACAATCCAAAAGCTTTATATCTTTGCACTGTAATCATCATACTATTGAAATATATATATAAAAAATAAAAAAACACGCCAACTGCTACATTTTTACCATAATATATTTATTTATTTAGTGCTAAGGTGATAGTGATGATCATCGATCATAAGAGCGCATCTTCAGTTTAACTACAGCACGTTTGTTTTTTCCTCTATGTAGAGGCTAACCTCTATCAGCCTCTATGTAGTGGTGGGTCCCATTTATATTAGTGTTTGTTTCCACTACTCTACATAGATAGAGGCAAATCTCTATTTATATAGAGGAAATCAAATAGCACCAATTAGGTGCTATTTTTGAGCATCTACCTCTATTAAACCTTCAAATGACTAATATACCCTCGAACAAACTTATAATGTCCAAAAATAATTCCTTAATTCAAAATATAAATTTTTCCTGTTTCAGAAAAGTGATACTTTCGTCCCGTTTCAGAAAAAGTGATACTTTTGTTCCGTTTCAGAAAAAATGATTTTTTCGCTCTGTTTCAGAAAAAGTGATTTTTTCACCCCGTTTCAGAAAAAGTGATACTTTTGCCCTTTTTCAGAAAACGTAATATTTTGCCCCGTTTCTGAAAAGTGATATTTTTTGCCCCGTTTCAGAAAAATTGATTTTTTGCCCCGTTTCAGAAAAAATGATTTTTTTCCCCGTTTCAGAAAAAGTGATACTTTCGCCCGTTTCAGAAAAAGTGATATTTTTGCTGTGTTTCAGAAAAAGTGATATTTTTGCCCCGTTTCAGAAAAATTGATTTTTTTTCCCCGTTTCAGAAAAAGTGATTTTTTGCTCCGTTTCAGAAAAAGTAATACTTTCGCCCGTTTCAGAAAAAGTGATATTTTTGCTCCGTTTCAAAAAAAGTGATATTTTGCCCCGTTTCAGAAAAAATGATATTTTTGCCCTTTTTTCAGAAAAATTGATACTTTCGTCCCGTTTCAGAAAAATTGATACTTTCGTCCCGTTTCAGAAAAAGTGAACATTTTTTATTGTATTTTTCTAAATTTTTTTTTTTTTTGGAATTTTTGAACATCTTTGGTTGTAATGAATCTTCATGGATTTTTTGAATTATATAAGGGTAAAATGAGAAACATATAAAATTGGCTACACAATATAGAGTTATTAGATAGTAGTCAAACAAACATGATTTTAAGAGACATTATATAGTGATATTTATATAGATGTAGAGGTAAACCTCTATGTAGAACCCTCTATTTATATAGTGGAAAAAACAAACATGATATACGACAAACACGAACCACTACGTAGTACATTGGATTATTACGAACATATACAGTATAATGAAACCGAACGGTCGCAGAATACAGTGGCAGAAGTACCATAGGTTCAACGGCCAATATTACAGTAATAATTGGCCTCCCCAAAACTAGTCGCAGAATTTCTAAGCCACCAGGTAGGAAATATATAACCATTTGTTTGCTTAAGAAATATATACATGCGGCTTTTCCCAATGTAACTCTATTGTTCACGCTTAACGGTGGTGGGGCATTGTTTGGTGAGGAAATGTGATTTGATTTGGTAGTTAAGATTACACCATGGTCATTAATTATTATGCACATTCGTTGTCTCTGTCTCTAGCTACCCCAATCGATCCACCTACGGATTTTTATGGTATTGGCCAACTATTAAAACCAATAATACAAATTCACATTTTATTTATCACTTTTGTTATAGGGAGGAGGTTTTTGGATCAAGGGAGTAGAAAATCCGGACTCAACTCTGTGATTTCCAAATGAGTTAGATTTAATAATTTTTGGACCAGTATAACCTTTAAACTCATTTAACTACTGATGATACTAAAAAGTTCTGAAAACCCAATTTGATTTACTAGGAATTACCTATAGGTACTAGTTTAGTGATACTAGTTAGTGGCAGGTCCACCCACTAAAGCCCAGTAACTAGCGGTCCATAATAAAAAGAAAACATAAAAAAGGACCCATTTTTTTAATCCCAAGTCCTGTACACGTGCGAGATCAGGTATACGTAATATGAAAATACCACAAATAACCTTTCCTATTTAATAGGTTAAAAACAGGAGAAATATTATCTACATTTCAGATTCATTTTCTTCTTCTCTTTCCTCTCACCATTCTTCTGAGATTCAAATGAAGATTTTTTTTTTATTCTTTCTCGTTTTATTCGAAGATTTTCCTCTCACCGCTGCTGCAGATCGAAGATTTTTCTTTATTCGATCTAATCATTGTTGTGTTTGATTATATTTTCGATCTCCATGTTTGATTTGTTGATTATATATTAGATCTTGATGAATAATCACATTTTTTGTTCATTTCGTTACTATATTCGATTATGCCACTTCCATTTTAGATGTTTTAGACGTGTTTGATTCGTTTTTGTATATGAAACAACGATGACGTATATCCCGTCTTGTGAAACTTGGTTTATTTTTGAGATGAAGAAGAAGAAGATGAAGATGTATCGTTATGATTTAAAACGAGAAGATTGTTTGTGTTTCCAGGTATGTATATTAACAATGATTTTCCGGTTTTGGTAGTTATATTTTATGATGTTCTCTTGTTTTTCACGTGTTGCTGATTTTTAGGCTATGAATCAACAGTACATATTTGGTATACTGAAATATATTGCTCTAATTTTGTTGTTTTTTATGGTTTTGGAGATTTTTCTTGTTTGATCCAGAAGTACATATATGGAATACTCAAATAAAAGTGTTTTGATTCTATTTTTCATAGATTCGTTACTTGTTTTTCACATGTTTGAATTTTAGATTATGAATCGTTGAAGTACATATATGGTGTCTTGAAAAATTATGCTTTAATTTTGTTATTTTTGTAGTTTTGGATATTTTGCTTCTTCAATCTAGAAGTATATATATGGAATCTTGAAAAAAAAAGTGTTTTGATTCGTTTTTTTATAGATTCATTACTTGGTTTTCACATGCGGTGATTTTAGTTTCATTTTGGTTGTTTTTGATATGCTTTTGAGTTGCTTTTGTGTATTAATCATCGGTACGTATATGATATACTGATGGATTTTGATGAAACAAGTTCAAATCTAAATAAAAAATCATGTTTTATGTTTATTTATTTAGTAGATCTGATATTTTTATTGTTTTTTTTTTCAATTTTCTCTTGTGTATTAACCATCAGTACATATATGACATACTATTTTCTTTTTGTATTTAATATGAATCTATAGGTTTTTCTCTTATTTTTTTGGTTTGATCCTGGAGTAAATATGTGGAATACTAAAATATGTGCTTTGATTTGGTTAGATTTTATGGATTCATCACTTCTTCTTGATATGCAGTTGGGTTTTAGTTCATGAATTTCGCAGTACAAATATGTCGTACTGGTTGAAACTTCTTCTGATTCTGTTTTATTCAGAGTTTTGCCACTTTTTTTGGTTTGATACATGAGTTCGTATGTGAACTACTGAAGTATGTCCTATGATTCGGTTATATTCATAGATTCATCACTTCTTGACATGCAACTGAGTTTTTAGTTTATGAATCCGCAGTATGTATATGTCGTACTGATAAAAACTTATTTTGATTCGGCTTTATTCATAGTTTTGCCACTTTATTTTAGTTTGATCCATGAGTACGTATGCGAAATACTGAAATAGATGCTAGTTTTGTTGCTTTGTTTTAATATTGTTATATTATGGTCACATTTACAGGTTCAATATATCCAACGGATACATACTAAGCAGTGCGGCAGATATATACTCAGATTTGTAAGTAGTGTAGCAGATATGTACTCAGATTTGTAAGCAGTGTAGCAGATATGTACTCAGATTTGTAAGCTGTGTGGCAGATATGTACTCAAATGCAGATATGTACTCGAATTTGTAAACAGTGTAGCAGATATGTACTCAAAATTGTGGTCCTTTATATGTTTTAATTAAATTTGGAGAAACTGGAATGAGGTGGTGGAGTTCACACGTGAGTTTGATGGGGTAATGTGGTCATTTTGCTTGTTTCAAATAATTATGGACCTAGTGATAAGTCTAAAATCAGGTTGGACCCTATAACTAACTTAATGGGCTTTGGACCAACCAGCAAATTTTCCTTTGATTTATCACCGGAATCGTATGTTCGACAATTCTACGCCGATGATTGGTGAATATTGTAAGTTGAGAACCTTTTCTTAAGTTAAGAGAATCCAAGGTTGCTGGACACCCAAAATCTCAAGTAGTCAAATGAAAAAAAAAATAGTGTATAAAACCTTGGTTCTTCCATAAAAGTAGAAGAGAAATGTTACATTCGCATTCACAATGCAAAACGTGAACATCGAATTTCTCCTCATGTAAATGACGGTGAAATGCACATTTCACTACTACTTCATGGACTGTGTACTGGAACATTTCGCTGCAATTTTGTTGATGGTAAAAGATGACATGTCGACCTCCATTTTTTCTTCTTCCTCGTCTTCTTCTTCTTCGGGTTTTCATTGTTTAGTCTCATTAATACCTTAATTTGAATGTTAGTTACTTCTTGGGGATCTTTATAAAAATGAGGAAACTCACCTATGCCTGTATATCCGGTGTCCTCTAAATTGTGATACAATATAAATCAAAAAAGATTAAATATTTTGGTGGTTCTGCTCAAAGAACTTGGTTACAATCATGTTGTGAAAAGAGTGTTAAATACACTAGTCACCAAGCGAAAAACCATGTGCATAGATAAGATAACAATAGCCAGGAGGGGTAGAAAAGTGGTATCATCAAATAAGATACATGCAATGGAAGATGTTTTTACGTAAATCCTTGCAAGTCAAAACTAGAACAAAGAGGTGCTCTTGAAAAACTCTGTAATATCAAACAACATTTTACTGCCATAATTTCACCGACACTCAAATGGTGGTCAAATCTTGCATTTCTTCATCACTTACATGGTACGGAAAATTGGTATTCGCATTCGATAATGTGAACGTGAATGATTCATTTTTCCTTTGCTGATATGAAAGAACCAAGGTTTTTTTGCACTGATTTTTTGGTTTCTCTATAAAGATATACATAAATAAGAGATGATCATAATTTAAACACTTGGGGTACCTATATTTTTTCGTTTCTAGCGAATCTCATACATTTGAAGACACATTCACAAAATGTTTCTTTTGATTTTGTTGGCTTTGCAAATTGTTCCCAACACTCATAATTTCGATACTCATCCTGCATTACTGTCGTCGATCCTTTTTTGAAGATATAGTTATAGCGATGAAGTGTTCAAAATCTTGATGATTTTACATCAGATAAATCATAGTGTTAGAGCATTGCTCGGTCGAACTCGTAAGCATTGC
Organism: Papaver armeniacum; assembly: GCA_023531295.1. NCBI lineage: Eukaryota > Viridiplantae > Streptophyta > Magnoliopsida > Ranunculales > Papaveraceae > Papaver > Papaver armeniacum. The sequence continues at coordinate 85,658 of JAJJWW010012659.1, forward strand.
TATCTCAAGCTTGTTCGTCAAGTTTAGTGGATCAAAACTATAAGTCTTGATGTCTAGTCTACTTATAGCTATGTCTCGGATTAGGATAGAATGTGTAGTTGAGCTTTAGACTTCACGGCGTTCATCGATTGAAGATGAAGATCTACTGAGGAGAGCTTGGAGGAACTTCATCAACAAAAGGTATGTGGAGACTAAAACTTATCTATTACTCAGAAGTCTATTCTATTTTATCTCCTAACGAGACAAAGTCGTATAGCTATATAGACTTTTATATTATACACATTTGATATTTCGAGCTGAGTTTAACTCGCTTATATATTTCTCGAAATATGTGTTAGAAGCTTTTTGCTTTAGCTACGTTCATCATTATTCTTGACGAGTTTAGTTGGAAATAATTTATTTGTTGGAAACTAAATATTAAGTCAAAAGATGATCATGTGGAAATTGACTTGAAACATCTTACATGATTTGTGTGAGACAATCATTTGATGTCGACTTGGAAAGTTTCGTATTCATCATTCGATCACTTGAAAATTACTTATAAGCTAATATTTTGTGTGAGACAGTTATTATCGTCTTCTAAGGATGTTTCACTGATTGAAATGAGAGTTTAGAACAATTAACCATGTTTGGATACAACACAGTATGTGTACGTAGTATGCAAACTGTTTTGTAATGATTCAGGTCCGGGAACTTTGTTTGTGTACCCAGTATGCAAACGGTTTTACCTTTAAAGGTCCGGGAACCTTGTTTGCGTACCTAGTATGCGAACGGTTCTACCTGAGTTGGGTCCGGGACGACTGGTCGCGTACCTGGTATGTGAACGGCTGGACAGGCCAAGGTAAGGAGTTGTTGTTCGCGCACCTGGTTTGCGAACATAGTGGTTGAAGTTATAAAATCAATTATGTATGATTTTCATACTCATGAACAAATGCATTTATGAGTTAATTAAGGAATGTAATCTTTGCAAATCGTGGCTTAATGTTCATGAATTGATTCTTATATAAGTACTTTGTACGATTAAGAATCAATCCGATTTTGATTCAATTGGTTTATATATATTTCTATGAGATAGTGAAAATTTGAACAACTCTATTGAAACATGATTAAATTCATTTGATTATCTTTCATGATTGATTGATCATCATATTTGATCTAGAAGTGTTAGATGAATATGGTTAAGTAAAAAGTGTTCATATGGCTAACTTCGGTTAACTATTATTGAGCCAACTCAATATACACGTTTAAGAACGGTTACCCATATCTAAATGAAGGTATATTTCATTTGTGTGTGACAAGCTAAGACCATCTATAACGGTGGAGAGATATTGCTTTAGTTTTAAGCAAACTCAGCTTGAATATTAAATTAGGTTTTCATCTAACGGTGAATGTTAATTGCTTTGTTACTAAGCTAAACCTAGCTTTGATTGTAAGCAAACCCAGATTTGAAAGACTATATAAGGGAGAACTCTAACAACTGGAAAACCTAATCCCGACACTTTCCTATGTCCTAGTTGCGACTAGAGTCGATTCTCCTTTAACCTACGTTTTTCCAAAACCATTATATATAGGTTAACGACTTGAAGAATTCATTTGGGATTATTGAAGCCAGGTCCAACTATTTTCTTTGTAGTTGCGTATTTTGATATTACTTGTTATATCGTATCGAGTACTATCTTCTCTAAGATTTTCTAGAGATTTATCTCCGATGGGTAAGATATAAAAATTAATCATAAAGATCTTCGTCTCATTCTTTGTGATTCCACAATAACTTCTTTTACTACCATATAGTTAAGTTATTGTGAGGTGATTGATATTTCTAGGTCTGCTCTTGGGAGTATAAGACCCATTATCAATTGGTTCTGTTCACCTTGATTAATCATAAGACGGAACAAAATTTCATAGGTACTTATGTGGGAGACAGATTTATCTATCAGAATAGACTTATCTGTGTGAGATAGATTTGTTTATAAGTCTTCGACTTTGGGTCGTAGTAACTCTTAGTCGTGAGTGCGATCAGCTAAGGTAATCAAGTGCGCAGAATCCGGCGTGGTTCTAGAGGCGTAAGAATGCGACGGTACCTTAATGGTGTGAGACTTGGTCAGGGCTCAACTACATTCCAATCTGAATTTAATTTGTAGTAGGCTAGTGTCTGTAGCGTTTTAATACAATGTGGTGTTCAAAGCTGGACTAGGTCCCGGGTTTTTTCTGCATTTGCAGTTTCCTCGTTAACGAAATTTCTGGTGTCTGTGTTGTTTCTTTTCCGCATTATATTTGTTTATATAATTGAAATATCACAGGTTGTGCGTTGTTCAATCAATTGTAAGTCCGACCTTGTCTGTTGGATATAAAATGATTGACACTTGGACATTGGTCTTTGGTACCGTCCAAGTTATTTCTCACATCAATCAGGCTCATAGATTTCTATATGTTTGATTTGTTGATTGTATTGAGAAATAGAGATAAAACTCTTTGATATCTTTCTTGATTGAGCTCTCTTTTAAGTTGGTGCTCTCGGAATTATATTAGAGTTTAGTCCATACAGATTGTCGAACGAATTATTGGGTGTGGTTATTATACCCCGCTTTTTCACGTAGATGTAGCTGGGTTTTTAGGATTTGTAAATGTCCTTCACGGCTAATAGGAAGAACAAAAGAAGAACTAAATGAAAGAAGGTTATCTTTTGTTTTGAAACGGGGTTTTATGTGAGGTAGTTATGTCTGACTCATAAGCAAGTGTAGAACATGTCGTATTAGGTGAGTCGACTGCGAGTTTTCCATTCCCTTGATCCAAAAACCTCCTCCCTATAACAAAAGTATTATTTATTTGGGCTAGTCCCTTGGTAGGAAAAATAACGTATACCAATTTTATATTATCGTTTATGTCATTACCTAACAATTTTACCATAGTAATTTTGGATAAACTTCACCATAAATCTTCCTCCACGATAGACGAAGATATTATTCATCGCATCGTCTTTTTGAATCGAAATCTTATCCATTTTCTTTACAATAATAATCTCGTAGTTGAATGAAACACGTCCAACTACTTCCAATTGCTACAATATTATAATTTATCTGTTCATTTATTGTTACAAACGTGATAGTCATGGAGGTCCACGATCATATAAGTTGTACTTGTGTCTCCAACCTCTACATGAACAGCCTGTCTCCTTTAATATAAAACACGCGAGCGGTTGAACAACTGCAAAAATGCATGTAATAGCAAATTGAACTGTAATTTTTCAGTGTGGTGGCAAAACTATGCAATGCCATAGATGTTAGAGCAACTCCAGTGGTGCGACTAAACCCAAAGATCAAAGACCAAAAAAAAAGACCAAATTTTAGTTTGGTCCATCGTGTGACGCAGCGGGTGGAAGACTAAATTTGGTGGAGCGTGGATTATACGTTCGCCTGGTGTGGGGCGTGAAGTATACGTTCGCTTTGGTGGTGGGGCGTGGATTATACGTTCTTCGGAGTGGGGAGATTTCGAAAAAAAAAAAATTAAAAAAAAAAAAAAAAAAAAACAATGGGGCGGAGGTATAAACCTCGCCCCATCAAAAGAATTTGAAAAGTTTAGTGGGGCGGAGGTATAAACCTCGCCCCACACAAAATTTTTAAAAAAAAAAAAAAAAAAATGGCGCGGAGGCTATACGTTCTTTGGTGTGCTGCGCACAATTATACGTTCGCATGTTGTGGGGTGTACACTATATGTTCGCTTTGGTGTGGGGCGTACACTATACGTTCGCTCGACTATAATTTGGGTTTAGTCTTTGGTCCCGACCAAATATAATCGCTTACTGTTCATTTAGTCTGGGTTTTGGTCGATGGTACGTCCCGCTACGCCTGGTTCAAAGACCAAATAAATGGGTTTAGTCGCCCACTGCAGTTGCTCTTAGCCTTCCCAAGACTAGTCGTAAAACAATTTGTTTGCTTAAGATAAGAATGCAACTTTTGACTTTCCAAGAAGAAGAAGTATATTCACATGAATTGATTAGTTTCACTGTGGTAGGCATTATTTGATTTAAGTAATGTTATTTTGACTTTTGAAGGAGAAGATCATATTGCTATATCAAAAAATCTATTTGAACCGTATAAATGAACTACGGCAAAACCGACACTCACACAAGTTTAATGAACTCTATCATAAGTGGCCCCCTGCTGTTTTCCGGCGGGGCCCAACAAAAAAACTGTGAGACCTTTTTGGAGTGTTGTTTTTGTGTGGTTGGAACCACTGTTGCTATATTTATATAAGAAGACTGTAAGCTGAACGAATCATACACAAACAGAAATCTTCCTCTTGAGCCCATTATTTTCTTGTTAAACTTGGTTACCGGTCTGCGCCATGGAGAAAGGCAAGTAATCATCACATGAAAATTTATTAATTTTTGTATACTGAAATTTTAGATTTTAATTTCTTTGCCTTAACTTCTAGATTTTCTGATCTGAACCTCTCTTTAAACTGTCTTTGAATTTATTATAGATGGTAGTAGTATCAGAGCCATTCTTATTCCCGTCATTGCAGCATCTGCAATTGGAGTTGCAGCGGCCGCAGGTGCAAGGCACTATTTGCAACGCCTCAATCTTCAAGATCACTCAAAAGAAGCAGAACCCAACACCATCACCCCTAAACTGTTTGACGCAACAGAATCAGCTCACGGCGACACACTAGAAGGATTTCCTCATTATGTTGGTAATTACAGCATATCCATTAAAACCATGGCAAATGGTTCTAACTAGTTCAGTTCTAATTCATTAATTTCATTTTTGTTGCTTTGTATGTACTATATATGTAGCTAGACAAATTGGTTTCCCTGATCCAAGCGAATGCCCTCAACTCTGCAAGTTAGCATATGATTATCTGAGGAAAACTGACCGATGCGAAGAAAGGATATACGATTTTGTCGCGAACGAGGCCGATGCTGATGCAGTTTACATGAAACTCATTGAGGAGTTTGATAGGTGTATACTTGGTTATTTTGCACATAACTGGAATCGAGCAACAACTATGATCACTCAGGTGCTTTTCTCTTCTTTTCTAATGGTTGAGGGTTGTCGCGAGTACGTATGTATACCTTTTTTTTCATTAAATTTTGCCGAATTTTCATTTTCAGGTTCTAAGATTTCAATCAGATAAGCCAAAAAGAAAACTCAAAAGCCTTGTCCTGGCAGCCACCCGGTGAGATCTTCATCATTTTCTCTTGCATCTTTTATTAAATTAATAGTCTTAAAGAATTATAATGGGTAAATGTAGGAATCATATCCAAAATTTAAAATCTATAAGTTGACTATCGAAACCCCGTTACAGCTGTGAGTTAGGAGCCTGTAACTATCATGCTTCCTTCATTTTTACGTTCGAACTTACAGTTGTTCAAAAATTTGACCTTGACTATTACCACAAAGGTTACCAGTTACCACTGTCAATTTTTAAAGAGTTGTAATAACCTTTTTTTTTTTTTGTCGGCAAAGAAATTTATTGCTGATGGGTTTCAAACTCATATTACCGTTATCATCACTCAATAACTTTACCACTATATTGTAGTGACACTGACAATCGGATGTAGTATTAGAATTCGGTTATCCGAAGCTAATATAGTAATATGTTACGTTTGGGAGTTTTTCAGGAAGCAAAGATTTGATAGGGTGACAAAAGATCTGAAAGTGACACGAGTTTTCAGTACTTTGGTGGAAGAGATCAAGGCAATAGGAACCACGTCAAGTGAAGAAGACAGGGATCGAGAGAATGTGATGATGCCGGTGAAACTTAGTGAGCGGAGTCCGGTCCTCCTTTTCATGGGCGGTGGAATGGGAGTTGGCAAGAGTACTGTTCTCAAGGACATCTTAAAGGAGTAAGCAACAATATTAATCTTTGAATTATACAGCAGAATTCTCATTTATTATGAATGCGCGTCAATCATAAAACAAATGTCTAATGTGTGAAATGTGTGTAGATCATTTTGGTCTGGAGCGGCAGAGAAAGCTGTGGTAGTAGAAGCAGATGCTTTTAAGGAAACAGACGTCATCTACAGGGCCATAAGCTCTAAAGGACATCACGACGACATGCTCCAAACTGCTGAATTGGTGCACCAGTCGTCTACTGATGCAGCGTCATCCCTACTTGTGACAGCACTAAATGAAGGCCGTGACGTAATTATGGATGGCACACTTTCGTGGGAGCCATTCGTTGAGCAGACAATTGCAATGGCCAGAAACGTTCATCGTTGCAGGTATAGCATGGGAGTTGGATATAAAGTGGCTGAAGACGGAACGATAACAGAAAACTATTGGGAACAGAAAGAGCAATATGATGAAGCATCTAATAGGAGAAAACCTTACAGAATAGAAATGGTTGGCGTTGTGTGCGATGCTTACCTAGCCGTCATTAGAGGAATCAGGTACACACCATATATTTATAGCTAACATGTAGAAGGCATATGAATTTTTTTTCTTACAAGGATATGTTGGATATCTAACAGAAGAGCCATTCTGATGGGAAGAGCTGTGAGGGTGAAGTCGCAATTGACATCGCACAAAAGATTTGCAAATGCATTTCCGAAGTACTGTAACCTGGTTGATAATGCTAGGCTATATTGCACGAATTCCATGGGAACTCCTCCTAAGGTAAGAAAATCTGAAACCAAAACCTGTGCATCCAAAGTTGAGGTTTTCCCAGTTGATCAATGTGCAAGTCACTAGATATTTCAGCATAACAATAACATGATTGTTTGCACAAAAACAGTTGATAGGGTGGAAAGATGGAGGTAACAACTTGCTGGTAGATCAAGAAGAAATAAAATGCTTAAAGAAAGTAAGCATGTTGAATGAAGATGCCGACTCGATACATGACCTATACCAGCAACAATCTGAACCAACTCCTAAAGCTAGCTCTGATTGGCATGAGATTGTAATATCTCCCTCTAGAGCAACCATCCAACAAGAACTGAAGACTGTCATTGCAAAGGTCGAAAAGCAGAATCCGTTGTCAAGTTAGAAACCTTTTTTTTACCATTTCTTTTCCTTTCTTTTATCCTGATTTTGTCAGAAACTGTTCTTCGAAATCAAACCAAACATCTTGTAAGTTTATAAGCATACCACATATCTTGTATTCAGCCAAACATTCAACTTTCAATTACTCTGCTTTCTGTTTTGATAAATTGAACACCCGATCACTCATTTTCCGGACCAGACTAATTCCCCCACAAAAGAAAGAAAGAGCAATGATAATAACATGGTTGAAAACAAAGATACTAACAAAACTAGATAACTTGAGATTCAATTACTTGCTAAGCCTCAGATTCAGTAAAACTGTACAAACCACTAAACCACCAAAAGGAAATTCACAAAATAAGGATCCATGAGAAGCTGCCAAAAGACAAACTAGGAGTACATGGGATCTTAAAAACTATATAAAAGAACACAAAGGTGTAGCTCTTTTCCTCTTTTTTTTTTTTTTCTTTATATATATCAGTTGCAGTAGTCGGTGGTCAAAATCCTACCTAAAAAAACCTTTTCTCTCGAGCAGAACTCGGACCATGTATCTAAAACCCTGTCACCTTTTTTCCACGAGATGTTTAAGAAACAAAAAAGAAAAAAGACTGAAGTACAAAATATCTAAACCTTACAGATGACCAAAGGGGAGACCATTCCTGGATGGTGGTGATTCTTCTTCTCTGAACTCAGGTTGCATCGGATTATTATTACTACCCGATGTATGTTTGGCTAGTGATTTCGTTCTTTGTTTCTTTGCAGATGGAGGAGCAGATTGAAATACTGGACCATCATAATATGCTTTAGGTAGTGGTCCATCATTAGAAAGCTGCAACTCTGTACCAGTTACTGGTCCTGCCCATGACAATGGATTTACTGCAACAACACATAAATTGTTAGACTTGAGTTAAAAGGAAGACTTAGTAGATGAATGAAATTTTTCATGTGAAGAGTACTAAATACAGTACAACATATAGAAAAGTTGATCTTTGAAGTACAAATTCTTAGGATGTGAAACTGACAAACTATGTTGAACCTAATACTCTAGAAAAGAAAAACTAATCAACCTATTTTTAATTAACTCAAAATTCTGCTATTAAACCTGAGAATGTCAAGTTGAAGAGATTCTGATCAATAGGTTCAAGAACAAAAAATATTCCGATATATGATAATTCAAATGCACTTTGAATGAAGAAGTTCCAAGCATATCAGCTTTAAATCATGTTCATCAAACTAGGAACTTAGTTTCCATACCTTCAGTAGGTTCAAGAGGCCGCGACATGGAAAAACCAGGAGCTGGAGCCACGGTTTTTGGGCGCTTTCTAACATAGTTTTCTTGCAAAGGTTTTGGAATTTGGAACGAAAACTGACTCATAGTAACTCCTGCAGAGAGGTACTCTGGATGATCATCTAAAAACCTGCGTGTAAGTGAAAGGTCTGTCAGATTTTCACCCACTTGGAAGCTTGGTAAATGATCTAAGAACACGTGAGAAGAATGGAGAAAGAAAATCTAAAATACTTTTGGACTTCCACCATGGAGCGCAGTCTCTTTCCTGATGGAGCAGCATAATACCTGAATCATTGATAAGGAGCAGATTAAACCAACAAATTCCTAAGTGAAACCAATAAGGCAAATGAACAGTATCTGTGGATAAGTTCAGAAGCAAGTAAACACATGACTTAAGAAAAAGGGTCAGAGCAAATTTTTTTTAAAAAATACAATAACAATAATGAAAGCACTAAAAGTCTGAAACGAATGGATTTGTCAGATGGAACGCAGGGGGTAAATTTGATGCCACGAAAGAAGAGGCAGAGGAAATGAGCTACAAATATTTTTCAACGAGTATTTCCAAACCATCTATTCACGAGTAAAAGGAGCACAACATTCAACCATTTGGGAATAAACTAGCACAGCGAAGCATAAGCTTTTTCTGTATAGCAATGAATAAATAAATAACACATAAAAGGAACAGGGGAAAGGGAAAGGGAGCACATACACATCAGCAAATTTGGTGCTTCCTTCACCTCTTATCCGAAGTAATCGCTGCCAACCAGGAGGTGGTTGAGAGATATTCGGTTTGTCAATTGCCCAAAGTCTGCTGCCATCTTGGTTGATATCAGCTGGATCATCACAGCTTATATCAGGCCGCCACTCCCTAGCACTTTCGCAAACAAAAGGCTCCTGCAATATACTTTCTCGTATTTCTTCGTACTTTTCTTTTGATGGGATGAGCCTCCATTTAAAACAGTTTGCGCATTGAACAGTAAATGCACCTACTGCCGGCAAAACTCTGGATTGAGAATTTTGTGTATAGTTTCGGTAAGAGAAATGTTGAGATTGATGATACTGAGGGGGGACCTCAGGAACTGGTTCGATGTCTCTGGTACTATTAGTCACTGCTGGGTCATAAAGCACTAACTGGTTCGTAACATTTGCAGCCTGGTCATCATTATTCTCTATTATCTGCACATCGTCATCTTCCTCAGTGGGAGAACTGCCTTGAGGTTTATCAACAGGGTTAACGAAGGAGCTAGCTGAACCAAATTGATTTAACTCATCTTCTGTTTTCAAGTGAAATGAAGTGTCCTGAGGATGTTCCTCATCTTCCTCAGTGACCTTAGGAAATGGATTTTGAGGATGTTCCTCTTTTTCCTCACTCGACTTTAGGGAAGCATCACCAACATGTGAATCTTGTTCGTCCTTCACTTTCGCAGAAGCATCTCCGTGATCTGAATGCATCTGACTAGATATCTACTGACCTGCAACACTCAGAAATAACAAGGAAACCACAGATTATTAGGCGCAATAACTAAGTTAAAAGTATGTGTGACGACCTAGATCCAGGACTCTGTTAACAGGTACTACAAGTTCATAAATGGAACAACTACACCAGCCCATTGGAGTAATAGATAAGATCTTAATTCCCCCTCTAACTTCTGGTATTGTACCTTAAAAAATATAAATTACCATAACAACCACGAAATGAGAAAACACATCAGAACTTTGAACTTTTAACATATGGGCGACCAAACATGTGGAAATATCCCATGTTTAGCTAAAAGCTAAGACACAGTGCCATAAATCCCAATTAAACTAGTCGGTTTGGGCAGTGTGAATTTAGGGTGTAAAGAATAAATGAACCACGGATATCGATAAAATATGACAAAGAACTTCATGGAAATTAATTTTGATATTACAAGGACATAAATTACCTCTTACTAGCAATCTAGAACAGATGAAAAGCAGAACAAACATTAAAGGAATGAATACAGAAGTTGCTAAAACTATAATCGTTTATTTTCAAGAAGGAATCATCCAAACAAACATAAAGTTTCATCCTCTCTAGGAATAGCATCTTTATTCCTTGATTTTAATGCATCATATAACTAAGAAACATGGAAATGGACATGTCAAATGGAAACAGACATGACATAAATTTCATCCTCTCTAGGAATAGCCTTTAGATTCCTTGATTTTAAATGCACTATTAAACTAAGAAACATGGACATGTCAAATTAAATGGAAACAGACATGGTGGACAAACCTGGACACACCAATATGAAACAGAGCATTTTATACATTACTCACACTGAATTGACATAGAGATGTGTCCCTAAACAAGGCTCTCGGCTTCTCAGATTGAAAAGACGCACATAGGTATATAATTTTTCAGTTATTAAAAAACACCAGGTGTATTAATCTGGGACCCCTAAATTGCGGGAAACTGTAACACAGCTATGGTTTACTGAAGATACCGTCTCCTGTCAAAATAAAAACACTTAATTTCTCACCACAAATACGAAATAATTTTCAATCCTCAGCAACTCTTTCTCTTAGCTCAAGTGTCATAAGAGTTAAGAAAGTAACTATTTACAAGAAATATGTCATGCATTTGTGTATCCAGTGTTTTACCATTGCTCTGTGTCAAGTTATAACAAACTAAACATTCTGGAGGATCAACATGTTCCAAGCCCAATGTTTCAACTAGTTGTGCATACGAGTATCTAGTTTGCCAAACTGGAACAGGTAAATAATGGTGCTGCTCCTTGTCCTACTCACAAATCATTTTTACATTTACTGTTACTCTTCTTTCTAATAGGTGAAAATAAGTGCATGTCAATAGATTATTTTCTACTTCTGGTTGGAGAACTAGTAAATGGCTGACCATGTTAATCTTCTAATGTTATAACTATTTGTGTTAGACATGTACTTATTTAGCTGTTTAAAATTCAAGAGATGATATATGCCAGTATACTACTGATTTAAAAAGGTAAGCAAGCCAAAAACACTAGAAAGACCAAAACAAACAAATAGTACATACAAAAGAATCTGAGAAATAAGGGTAGAGCACTAAGATGCTTATGTATATTGAGTCACCATTTAATCCTCAATTCTAACTCAAAATATCAAAAATAGCCAAGATCAGAGATTAATATGTGAATCAGCTATCAAAATCATCATCACACCTTCCTCTTTCCCTTTCTATATATGCCTTTCACTTTTCCAGATAAGTTTATCGCTTTCAGCAATACATTCCCTTTCCCGGTCACATCACATGTGCAAAAAAAAGTCTATAATCTTAGCAAAAGCCTCTTGCATGTATATTACTCCCTCCGTTCCAGGAAAAACGATACTTTTACTTTTCAATTTGGCCTATTTTTAGGCAAAATTAAATAGTGAAAGTGTCGCTTTTCTTGAAACAGAGGTAGTACTATATTACAGGGAAAGAAAAAACTGACTCACCCTAGCTCTATTTGCTTCTCCAGCATGCAACTTTACTAGAACTTTAATTATAACCTTTAAGAGCTTACCATGTTTTGCTTGACTACACGACAAACTAACCGTATTAAAAATCACGCCACGGCAAAGTAAATAGAAGGATATGCGGATAATACTGTCAGCTGATTCAGAGAATTCTCACGTCACGACAAAGGCAAGCATGCTAATCATTTAATTCGGTTTAACAGAAGCCTCAATATCTCAGGTTTTCTAACCACTCAAGCATAGACCCGTGGAGAATGATCCAAAAGGGGCAAGTTTATATTCTAGAAAGGCAAACAGTACAAGGATACGACAAGTTCCTAAAGCAAATGTCTAACATAATCTTAACGACCTCTCAGCTTCCCAAACCTCTAATTTCAGAGAACCATCACACAAGAACTTCCATAACAATTATCACCAATCATGAGAAACTTAATGAACCCAATACGTATCCAAATTAAAAACGTCTCATAGCTCTCTTGAAAATCTATTGTGCCATATAAAGCAAGTATCCATTACAACTGTTTCGAATGCATGTCAATAAGCAAAACCCTAACAGCATATTGATCTATAAAAACAACAACAGCAGAAATTGAAACATAAATCATTCTATATAAACTCATAAAACAAAAATCAATCTCGCTGTTAATGACTGACCTGTTTCAGTAGATAACGGAATCAATGAACCTTAGCTTTTCCAACTCCAACTATCATGCAAACAAACATTTAACCTTCCATTTCCATATCTGCAACAACAACAAAAAAAAAATCCAACAAATTATCAAAAAAAAATTAATCAAAGAAAAAAAAACAAATGATCTCTAAAAACATCAACAAAATCCAATCTCTCTACAAAAAAGAAATCACAGATCCACAATCCTCATATGCTCCTCAAAACACTAAAATCAACACTCAATTTTTATCAAAAAAAAAACATAAAATCTTATTAAAAAAAAGAACCAAAAAATTCCAATCTGTGCAACTCAAACAAACCTTAGAACATACATACACACCACCACCACAAACATCAAACAAAAACCCTAAAAACTCTCAGAGAATTTAACAGAAATTCAAGTTTTCAATGAATTTGAGCACGAAACTCGAAGCTAAAAAAAAGATGGAAACAAATAAATGAATGCATGAGCTAATAAATAAAACAACCAGATAAGATTAATGACGATGATACAAATTCTTCAATAGATCTGAGAAAGGAAACATTCAAAGGTTCGGGGAAAATATTTACATTAGATCCGTACGTTATTGTTGTTATCTGGATTAAGCCGGAAAATATTTGCAGGCGTGGGGTGGGCAGTTCGATTCGTTTCTCCTCGGTTTAGTAATAAAAGGAAGCGGAGGAGAGAGAAAAGGAATAAATAAGAAAAACGTAGAGTCGGTAGATTTTTTTATTATTTATAGTAATTTTTTCAAATGTGATTTTACCAAAATGCACATATGTTTATGTAATGCGACATAATTAGCAAAAATCAAATTATTGAATTATCGGGCCTTAACAGTTTATTGTGCCGTGTGTAAAACATTTATCGGGAAGGCCAAACGCCAAAGTCGTTATGGCACGAAAAACGGGCTGTAAACTGTTGACTACCATGTGGGACCCACAGATTTAGTCAGCCTATCCAACGGTACAGAAGAAGGAAAACGGATATTTTTGATATTCGCAAATTGGGAACTGTAAGGGGCATTTTCGGGAACTGGAGATGGATGTATGGGGTGTTGTTCCGTCAGCTTGCGTGTGACAGTGGGTTTAATCAGCTGTGACCGAATACGTTTTCAAGTCAGATTTGACATATCAAGATTCGGATATATTCATAGGGGCAGTCACCTGGGTCGATTAAAACTATCACATGAACAGTATGATATGATGATGTGCATCATCTAAATGGTTGCTACGGGGGAGACCAAATTTACTATCTTACTATCTATGCGAAAATTAGGTGTGTAAGTTGGGCCAGGCTGCACTGCCCCATGCCAGACATGTCCCATATTCAGCTACTTAAAAAGCCCGTCAGACCAGGCAGGTCAGATAAAAACACATATTTTGGAGTCCAAAGCCCATTGTATTAAGCAGGAGCAGGTCAAACAGATCAAATAGGGTTCAGGTTTTTAATACTTTCAAAATTATGTAATTACTGATTTAATTCTTGTTCAAAATTTGGAGACTGACTGAACTTTATCTTAAAAAAATCTTAAGTAATTAATCTTTTAAATGCAAAATAGAAATTAAAATAAGAATTTTAATCCAAAAACCAAAATACTATAACCAAACCACATAACAATTTACTCCAACGTAGAACTAAAACTCTTAAGAAAATTTAAACGGGTATCAGCCCATGACAGGATGTAACAGGTTTTGGGCTCATACGGGTACATGCATGCTCGGGTAGGTACAGACAAGACGAGTATTTTCAAGTATTATTTACGACAAAAAAAATATTGATGTTTGTATGGTTATCTATGCATTCGAAGTTTAGACAGTTGCAAATTATTTTTCTTAGATTTTGGTAGATTTTATTTTTATTTTGATGAAAATAAAACAAATATTGCATAAGATTGTTTGTTATTCTTTCTGAAAATATTACAGATAAAAGAAGATAGACTCTGAACTCAAACTTAATAGACACTATTGATCTTGGTATGCTCAGCAAGAGTAACTGCCACGTTGTTATGATTTCTACTAACACCGACACACTTCAAATCCTTAACTACTAAAGTAGTTTTCCTTTGTTTTTGATGTCATTTGACATATTTCTTCACTATTTGGAGAGATTTTTCTTTGCCATTTGGTGCGAGTTTATCTTCGCTTTGTGGGAGATTTATTCAAACCTTGATCGCTGGTTCGTGACTTGCTATTCTCGATTCAATAATATTGACAATATAACACGGTATTGCTTAGAATCCGTATTCAATCCAAAGGATTTAGGGCATCCGGGTTCGTTTGGATTTACAAGATTTTGGGCAATTAACTCCTTTCTTATAGGAGTATCTCTTATTAAAGAAGAAGAAAATCAGACTAAATGGTCGGAATCGATTCCGGATTATACCATCATCCTTCCCTATTACATTTAAAAAAATTGGGTATCTTTACGGTATATGGCTCTTTCTCTTCGCGATTTACTTGTAATTGATATTTTCATTTGTATTAGGGTTCTTATTATCTTGTATTTTGATGTTTTTGTTATTCTTGTAAGCGATCATGTAATCACATTTTGATTTGAATAAATTGAAATTGTTGATTGACCAAATAATAATGATAATGATAATAATATTCGTTGGGCGATTTTGGTCTTCCCATTTGCCTTTATCAAAATTTGAAGAAACAACTTCAATCACAGCTTTGCAATCTCCTGTTATAAATACATACTTTTGTTGTTTCTACCAGAGCCAGAGCTTCAACATTCCCTGGGTCTCCTACAGCTTTACCATGGCCTCTAAAAGTCTACCTGCATCACCTCTCACAATTAGACCTATTCCAACATTTCTAGTATCATAATCAAAAGCAGCATCAAAATTAACTTTGTTAGAGCATAGCTAGGTTGAACCCACCAAGCGTTGGTATGTCAAGTTTGGTTGTCATATTTTAGTGAATCAAAACTCATTTAAAGAGTCGCTTGATTATGTACTAGAGTCAACTTCGTATAGGTTAGCTTGAAAGTATTAGGATATGAGACATTACAAGTATTGCGAAGACTTGAAGAAGTGAAGAAGTAATAAGCTACAACGACAACATCATCCTTCCACTTGAGGTTAGTGATATTTGACTTGAACTGTTTCATTCCCTAACGTATTTGTCAAGTCGTGCATATTGAAAACAAAACTGTGAAGCATGAACAGTCTAGATAGACATAGTATTAAGGAATACAATACGAGGTTTATTGCTTAACCATTAAACTTTGTAGATAAGACATCGACATAATCGTTCAAATGCTATTGTGATTATGTATGGGTATGAGGTGAGGATTTCATTCTAGGAAACAATGTTTTACATGTGTTTTAAGGAAGTAAATTCATGAACTTGTTTTGTGAATCGAAAAGGAAATCGCCAGGTGTTATTGGTATTGTTATTCATTGCATATCTTGTGAACAACCAATACGTGTGATTAGTATAACCGCTCATGGCTTGTTTGTGTTCTTGGTAAAACTATTCACAAAGGCCTGACTTTTGCATTGGTATGACTTTTATTAGTGAAACCGATCTTAAGTAATCACCTGAGATGGTATGATCGAGTTTGTGATTTTGTAAGACCGACTCTGGGTAAAGGGGAACCGATCCTAGTAAGAGGTGCAACACATCACAAAGGGGAATCGATCCTTGTATGAGGTGCAGCATGGTCTAGCATAAAGGGGAACCGATCCTATGAACATGTGCAACACATTTTTAGGCAAAGGGGAACCGATCCTATGGACATGTGCAACACATATAAGTTGGATACCATATATCTGTGGGGAACCGATCCTAGTACCTAGTGAACCTAATTTTGGAAATCTAGTGTGACTATGCATAGTACTCAATGGAGGTAGAACCGAAACTTGTTTTGGTAGAACCTTTAAACCCATGATTGGTGATTGAATGTTCTTGATCAATCACATAGTTCTTGAAAGTCAAATGAACCAATTCTAAACTTGTTTGGAAGTGTGGAAAATCGGTTTCAAGATTGTAAGTACGAAAGAGGACTTACAGAGTAAGAATGTCGACATACTTTGAACATGTGCAGTAACGCTTATCTTTAATTGTTCAAAGTTATTCCTTAATAGCTAAAGGAAGAGAATCCCATGATTGAAACATAAATAAGTTAAGAATCTTTTATTTAAGGTTTTTAATTTTATTTTAGGAAAATGAGAATTAGTAATGTGCATTTACTAGTTGAAGATTTTCCAAAGAGATTTTCGGTCAATATTTTGGACAGAGCATTTCCAGGAATTATGGAAATCGAATTTGTAATTAATTGTATATCTTGAGAATATTTTCGATTTTGGAAATTCCTTGGTGTCCAAACTTCATTGTCTATAAATACTTGAAGTTTGCATTTCTAGCAAACTAATCATTCGTGACAGCAAACTTCCTCGGTTGTGTTGTTACTGGTGAAGTCGCCTATTCGGAGAGGAGAGTAACCTAATTAGGCGAAATCTCTTATGGCCGCTCAGTTTAGTACCATTGGTGGGAAACTAGATAATTGGGGTTTATCTTGTGTTTTCGATTGATTTGATTGACTAACGGTGGTTGAACTTTGATTGCACCTAGTTTGTTTATGCTTGAGAATCTTCTCTTCTGATATTAGATTCACTCAAACTAGATCGAAGTTTCGACAGGGATCTTTAGACTGTTTGTAGATCTAAAGACGTCTTGTGATAATCCATTGTTTACAGACTTCGTTCTGTGCGTGATTGATCACAGGAGATTCAAGTTGTTGTGTGCAGACGTTTATTAAAGATCTAAGAAGATTTGAAGACAAAGAAGATAGTGAAGATTTCTACATCATTTCCTAAACACCTGCACAACACAACTTGAATCTCCTGTGATCAATCACGTACAGAACGGAGTCTGTTAACAATGAATTATCACAAGACGTCTTTAGATCTACAAACAGTTATAAAGATCCCGTCGATACTTCAATCTAGTTTGAGTGAATCTTATATCAGAAGAGAAGATTCTCAAGAATAAACAAACTAGGTGCAATCAAAGTTCAACAACCGTTAGTAAATCAAATCAATCGAAAACTAAAATAAACTGCAATTATCTAGTTTCCCACCAACGGTACTCGTAGAGCTTCTTGATCCCACATAAGTCTTTAAACGAGCGGTCGTAAGAGATTTCGCCTAATTAGGGTAATTTCCTCTCCGGATAGACGGCTCCACCAGTAACAACACAACATAGTAGTTTTGTTGGCTCTTAGGATAGTTTGCTCGAAATGCAAACTTGGGTATTTATAGACCAAGGAAGTTTGGACACCAAGGAATTTCCAAATCGGTTTTCATAATTCTTGGAAATGCTTTGTCCAAAATAACCAAAATATCACTAGAAAATCTCCAATTAGTAAATGCACATTACCAATTTTAATTCTCCAGAGATATGCATAAAACTAATAACCTTAATTAAAAGATTCTTAATTTATTTTCGGTCCGGGATCTCCTTGAGTAATTAAGGAATATCTTTGAACAATAAAAGATAAGAATTACCGAGCATGTTCAAAGTATGTCGACATCTTTTCTTATGTAAATCCTCTTTCATATTACAATCTTGGAACCGATTATACCACACTTCCAAATAAGTTTAGAACTGGTTCATCTGTATTCCAAGACAACTATGTGATTGATCAAATATAAATTCACTAATCATGGGTTTACGGTTTTACCAAACACAAGGATCAGTTCTACCTCCATATGGTTACTGGGACCGGTTACATCAGTTACCAGGATCGGTTACGTCAATTACCAGGACCGGTTACCATATTCTCATGGTATTACTTGTGATCGGTTACACAAGTCACTAGGATCAGTTACACCAATTACTAGGACCGTTTACGCCAATTACAAGGATCGATTTCACAATAATTTTGTGATTGATAGGTGTAATAAACACCTTGATATTTATCTATTGTTTATGCTTTCTTCGCGAATTTTCTTGTAAATTATGTATCTTATGTTTGCTTTTGAGTGTTTAGGTGCAATGGAGTCATTCGAGCAAAAAGGAATTGGAACTAGCTCAAACCCAGGACCTCTTCTCATCATCTTGGAGACAACGAAAAGACGAAGCCAGTGGCGAAAGAATGAGATCATTCTGACATCGTATGAAGAAGCTGCGAGCGTTTGAAGCGTATCAGAGTTGTGGAATTTGTTATCGGAGCTGAACTGTCATTTTCGCAGAACTGACAATTGAAAAGATTGCTTAGGTGGTCCTTATCGAATTTCTGGGCGCCTATAGTAATTCTGGTCATTACATGCCCCTAAATTAGATCGAGTTTTTTTGTCTCAATTTCATAGAGCTGAGCTATGGCGGCTTTGTTAGCATTCAGAGAAATCAGTAAAGATTAAAGAGAGGGTTTGAATTTGAATTCAGAAGCAGGGAAAGACATGAATCAGATAGGATTGGAATTCAGGGTTTCATAAGACCTGAGTTGATTACTTGAAGCTGTGAAGTTATGGGTTTCTAGAATATGGAGTTAAGGTTTGTTGCGGCTGTTGATTTGAGAGATGGTGATGAGATAGAAGATGGGTGAAACTCAATTCGAATGTGGGTTCGATCTGTATGAAGAAGAATCTGAGTTTTCTGTTGATGAAAATGGTTCTTGAGATGGGGAAGAGAAGATTAATAAAGAACTAGGGTTTTTTGTTTAGTGCAAGGAGGAGATGATTGAGGGGTTTCTGTTGAATAAGAAGATGGGTCTGGTAGAAATCAGAACCTGAGACGAGAAGGGAATTGGATTGGCTTGAATCTCAAATGGGTTTGACATTGAGATGAAGGTGGTCTGTTGCTGGTTGTAACGAGATCGAGAAATGGATGAGCAGAGAGAAGGAAAGAGCAATTGATGCTGATGGGTCGTCACAGAAGTCTGGTTGAGCTCGTGGGATTGATGCTGACAGAGATGATGATTATCATGGAGTGATGCAGATGTGGAGTTTGTTGGCCTCTGCAACAGCCTGAGGTTGCAGCTGAGATAGAGTTATTGGTGATTCTGTAATGGTCTGTTGCTTGAGGAGATGATGAACAGTTCAAATGGTTTGAACTGAGAATATAGGAGATGTTGCAGGTCAAGAAGAGAAGATGGTGCTGGTGACAAAGATGGATCTGGGGGATGTGTTGGCCGTGAATTCATGATGACCTGCTAGTTGCTGATACAGGAAACTGGTTTTGCAGTGTGTACATGAACGAGTATTAATCATTAGATGTATGCTTAAGATTGCGAGGAAATGGAGCCGTGTTACCAGTTTAGTCTAGATTGAAGCTTTGCAGAGAAGTATGGCCTGAGATGGGAATGTATGGTGAAGGGTACCAGGGGGGTGGTATAATTGCAGCCTCAGATGGTCCGGTACTTCGAAGTGGAGTCTCGAATCGGGTGTTGCACTGTTGCGAGAGATGGGGTTGAGTGAAGTGGTGAATGGTTTGCGGGATATGAGCTGTGATGAGTGTCTTGCAAAGGGAAGTGTTGGCGATATTGTGAAGAGCAAGGAATGAATGTACTTGAATTGCGCAGTGCATCGCTATATTACAGTTGAAGAAGGGAATTAGCGGGATATACTTGCAATCAAGGTATCCTAGGACTTTTAGTAAATGAGAGATTAAATTATCAATTCTAATCATTGATGAAAATACATGTTTGTGAATGATACTATCCCGTGACCAATATCTTCTCCTTATTGATTATTCCAATTATTTGCTTTGCTTTATTTTATTTTATTACTTTGTTAAAACAACAAAAATTCCCCCTTGGTTACCTTAGAAACTGAAAATCGCATAACAACAATTGCCTCTCTGTGGATACAAACTCTTTCTTATCACGTACTTCATTTATATTTAGTAGAGTGAGAAAGTGAAATTATTTTTGCATGGCTGACAACCGGTCAAATTTTGGCGCCGCTGCCGGGGAGGCATACGGCTTATTATTAAGTTTTTAGTTTCTTTTTATAATTTCTGCTTTTATCTTTGCTTTTTGTTTCTTGTCTTGTTTCTCACTTGTTTGCGAGAATTGTTTTCAGGTACCTAATCCCTGGCTTATAAAGATTGGAACTACCCAAGGTGCGGGATAGCTACTCGAAGAGGCACAATACTCCAACCAAGCCAAGACACAACAGAAAATCAAGAGTTAGAAGTGGAAAAAGAGTTACAAATAGAAGGAGAACAAGAGGTTCCATTCATAGACGAACCACAAGTTGAAGAAGAACAAACAATGGGTGATGCAAATCGTACACTCAAGGACTTGGCTTCTCATAGGCTTGATACACAACATGGGTGTATTCAAACAAACTCTACTTTTGAGATCAAGCCGGGGTTGCTTAGAGAATTACCAAAGTTCCATGGCATGGTGAATGAAGACCCAAACAAGCATCTTATGGACTTCCACACCATTGTCATGGCCATGCTTCCAGCGGATGTTGAGGCGGATGGTGCAATGTTGAAAGTTTTTGTTTCTCTTTGATGGATAGTGCTAAGGATTGGTTGTACTATTTACCTTAGGAAGTGTCACGACATGGAATGGGTCAAGAAACTCTTTTCAGAGAGATATTTTCCTGCATCAAAGGCTACTCAAATTCGCAAAGAGATTTGTGGGATGAAGCAAAATGTGGGAGAATCTTTATATGAATGTTTGGAACGATACAAGAGATTGGTGGCAAGCTGCCCTCACCACCAATTCAGTGACGTTATGATCATCCAATACTTCTATGAAGGACTCCAATCAAGTGATAGGAATCTTCTCGACGCTGCGGGTGGTGGTGCACTAGTGAACAAGACAGTGGCATAAGCTAGAGAGTTAATTGAAAACATGGCAGCGAACTCACAACAATTCCTGAGTCGTGGTTCGGATGTGCTTCTTAGGAAAGTGAATGAAGTGAGCGAGGTCGAGGAACTTCGGCAACAAATGGGTAACATGACCGCAATGATGCAACAAGTTGCAGCCGCGGTGATACCAAGTTCCTCTCAAGCTTATGAGGACGAGCAAGCTAATGCGGTTTTTCCAAATCAACAAAGACGGTATGATCCCTACTCTAACACTTACAATCCGGGATGGAGAGATCACCCCAATTTTAGCTATGCCAACAAGCAAGGAGCGGTTCAACAACCTACCTTCAACTCTCCGAGTGGATTTCAACCTCAACAATAACAATTCCAGCCGAGACAATAATTTCAGCAACCACAAGCACAACAATCAATGCAAAATCAAGGTTCTTATATTGATTCAAAGCTTCAAACAATGATGCAAGGCATTTCCACCATGTTTAAAGAAAGTCAGCAGGAAACTAAGAGTGCTATCAAGGAGTTGAAAACACAAATGGGCTCCATGGCTATTGAGTTGAACCAATTGAAGGCACAAAATAGTGGGAAACTCCCTTCTCAACCTATTAACCCAAAAGAGGGTGTCAACGCTATTACGTTGAGAAGTGGTACACAACTTATGCAACCCGAAGTTACTGATTCGGGCAAGGTGGAAACACCAAAGGAACCTGTTTTGGAGGAGAAGAATGAGGATTCTCCCCAAACTTCTGAGGTACCTATTCCTAACTCTAAAACTCCGGTTTCTACTTATGTTCCTCCTTTACCTTTTCCTCGCAGATTTGCAAGTTCTAAGAAGGCGGAACTAGAAAATGAGATTTTAGACGTTCTAAAGAAGATCCATGTGAACATACCACTCATTGATGCTATTGAGAAAGTTCCAAAGTATGAAAAGGTGTTGAAGGACTTGTGTACCAATAAGCAAAGGCTCAAAGGTAATGAAGTTCTTAGTGTGGGGGAGAATGCTTCGGCAATCTTACAACACAAACTCCCACTGAAGTGCAAGGATCCCGGTAGTTTTGACATTCCCGTCACAATTGGTAACACTATATTTAACAAAGCTATGTTGGATTTAGGTGCATCCGTTAATGTTATGCCTGCATCAATGTATAATTCACTTGATCTTGGTCCTCTTAAAAAGGCTGAAATTGTATTGCAGTGAGCCGATCGCTCTAATGTCTACCCAATGGGTATTGTTGAGGATGTTCTTGTGCAGGTTAATCAACTTGTATTTCCAGCTGACTTTTGTGTGTTAGAGATGAATGAAGGTTCACCGGACTCGTCTCTTCCATTGCTACTTGGGCGTCCCTTCATGAAAACGGCGAAAACCATAATTGATGTGGACAAGGGAACGTTGACCATGGAGTTTGATGGAGAAACAATACGTTTCAACATTTTCGAGACGATGAGATATCCTAGTGATGTCCACTCTTGTTTCTCCATTGATGTTATGGATACATTGGCACAACAAATGTTTGAATTAAATGGTGATGACGCTTTGGAAACCGTGTTAACTACATCCATGGATAATGGTGTAGAGTGTGGTAATGAAGTCAAGGAAGCTCTTGGTGATCTTAATTCACTACAAGGATGCCCGGAAACCCATAATATCTCTTTTATTTCTTTACCAATGCAGTGATGAAAAGCTTGTACCTTCAATTGATAAATCTCCAATTTTAGAATTGAAACCTCTTCCCGATCACCTAAAGTACTTGTACTTGGGTGATAATGAAGAGTTACATGTGATTGTTTCTAATGAGCTTAGTGATTTACATGAGCAAAAACTTCTAGGGTGCTTGATAAGTGCATATTTCACATATATTTAGTGTCAATTCCATGCTAGTATGTGTTGGTTTTCTTGCAAATTATTGTATATTACGCTTGTTTTCTTTTAATTGTGTTTTGTTAGGGAAATCATCCAAAAGAAGTGAATTTGTACTTAATTGTGCAAGAAAAGAAGCTAGCTATAAGTGGAGAAAGGCCAAAGACCAAATGGAACTCGTTCAAATACAAGATTTCTACTTTTCATTGTTTAGAGGACGAGAAGGTGAAGACAATGGCGAAAGAACGGAGTCATTCTGAGTTCGTATGAAGAAGTTATGAGCAAAACAAGAACTTGGAAGACTAAGGGCTAAATGGTCATTTCAAAGAGAAGTGTTATTGGCATCCTCACTGATCGTTAAGGGGCACTTCCTGCTAAGGGGCATTCAAGTTTTAAAGGAACTGCTATAGGCAGTCAGGTCTTTTACAAAGGGGGGGAGCATAAATTCAAAATCTGATGAAGGCACCCAACATATTTGCTCAGGGCACTTCGTCTTCACTGTTCTTAAACAGAACACAAGAATGGCAGACGGAACTTGATGATCATGATGATCACGATGGCGATGGATTTGATCAATAGTGATTCTCAAATTTGAATACATCACTGGGTTCAGGAGGATGATATGAATCTTGGGTAGGAGTCTGATTTCAAATCAGAGGGCTCAAGCAGGTTCAGGGAGACGATGATGATGATGATCGTGATGATCAAGATGTGACGATTTTGGGATAATTATCGAATTCGAATGAACCAATGGGCTACTGGAGTAATTAGAAGAGATGGGTCGTGCTTGGAAATGTGTTTAACAAATCGGTGATGTTGCTGCCATCGATTATCAGCAGTGATTGTGAATTGCTGTGGAGGAGGCTGTGGTCCGTATGATGATCAGGAAGTGAAGTGGAGCTCGAGCTGCTGGTTGACGAGGAAGAATAGGTTGCTGCTATTGACGGTGATGGTCGTAGTGATTAACAGGGAGATGGCCGTGGTGGAGAGCTCGACGGGGTGATGGAACTGAGTAACGGCTTCTGCCATTTGCTCAATGATGACGTCACCATAGGACCATCCAACACGTGCAGCAGAGTGAAAGAAGTTCAAGAGTCGTACAAATAAAGGAGGGATAAGGTGAGCACGTGGTGGAGCCCTGGCTGCAGTACGGTTGCAGAGTTTTTTTTGACGCGTTTTGGAGAAGTGAAGATATGGTGTATCGCGGAGCATTGGGACTGGATAGATCGACGGTACAGATTAGGATACAAAGAGTCTCAGAAGATCGAATGGATCAGAAAACATTTGCGCGATACTAGAATATACTGCGTCGCGCCCAATGATCAGAACCTATTTTGTGATAACTATCACTGACTTTGAATCTCTATCTTGTGCGACTTTTGTGGAGCCGCTAGGGTATTTGATGCCTATAAATAACTACCTAAACCAAAAGAAAAATATCTTCTTCTTTTATTATTCCTTGTAGCTAGAGACAAAAACAGAGAGAGAAATAAAGTTTTGCTCCCTGGCTTTTCTTGTGAGTTTTTATCTTTAATTCTATTTTTATTCTTTCTCTTTTATTTATTTGTAGAATTCTTTTTAGTTATGAGTAGCTAAATTTCTTTTTGATTAGGGATGATTTCAAAGTCCTGAACAATGAAGCTTTAATTTCTTAAACCAAGTTTATTTCAAGTTTTATTTTATTGTTGATTATCTTTATTATTTTTAATGTTTAAGAATATTGAGGGGTTATTTAAAGTGATCAATTAAATTAACCAATCAATAATTCTTCTACTAGTATTGGGGTTGGTGATACGTGTAATTGTCACTCAATTCTTTACACAAGTAGTAAATCGCAAGAGCTGACAGAGGGATTTTGTTAAGCAATTGTGTTTAAAGATAACACTAGTAAGGTGCCGAGCCTATGCGTCCGATGCTAGGATCAACCCGATTCACGAGTGTAAAGCATTCGTTAATCTACACCTTGAGAGCTTATTTTTGGTGGGTTATTTGGATAGAAACCGGTAGTCGAGCGCTTCCGTATCCCGGTGACAACGGGAACGGGGATAGCGAGCTTATTGCTATTCTACGGTTGGTAACAATATAAATTCAACAATAGATAAACTTGTACTCAATTAAGTTTCAGTTCAGTGACGGCGAAGGATTCCCTAGTTTTCTTTCTTCTTATTATTTACAACAAATCTCTTTTATTTTCTTTTGTCATTTACTTTGATTAAAATCTAAAAACCCCCCTTTTGGTTACTTTTTAAACAACTAAAATCTCCCTGCTCTTCGTGGGAACGAACTCCTTGCCATTATATTACCAGTTAATTGTGTGGAAAGAAGTAATTAATTTGTTGTGTAAACGACGCACATCAGTGCTAAGGAAATACAAGACGGCCATAGGATGGACAATTGCCAATATCAAGGGTATAAGCCCTGCTGTTTGTATGCACAAAATTCGTTTGGAGGACGATGCAAAGCCTACAAGGGAAGCGCAACGTCGTTTGAACCCTCCCATGATGGAAATTGTGAAAAAGGAGATACTCAAGCTTTTGGAAGTGGGTGTTATCTAACCCATATCCGATAGCAAGTGGGTAAGCCCGGTACAAGTAGTACCAAAGAAATCAGGTGTGACGGTGGTGGAGAATGATAAGAATGAACTTGTCCCAACTTGTGTGCAAACCGGTTGGAGGGTTTGTATTGATTATAGAAAATTGAATGCCACCACTAGGAAAGATCATTTTCCATTGCCTTTTATTGATCAAATGTTTGAACGTTTAGATGGACACTCTTATTATTGCTTCCTTGATGGCTATTCAGGTTACAATCAGATTGTGATAGCGCCGGAGGATCAAGAGAAAACTACTTTCACTCGTCCTTTCGGTACTTTTGCTTATAGACGGATGCCTTTTGGTTTATGCAATGCTCCAGCTACTTTTCAAAGGTGTATGGTAAGTATCTTTTCAGAATATGTTGAAAACATAATCGAAGTGTTCATGGACGATTTTAGTGTCTTTGGTGATTCATTTGACCTTTGCTTGAACAAATTGTCTCTAATCCTTGAAAGATGTGTTGAAACAAACCTTGTGCTGAATTGGGAGAAGTGCCATTTTATGGTAACTCATGGCATAGTTTTAAGCCATATAATATCTTCTAAAGGCTTGGAAGTCGATAAATCTAAGATAGACCTTATTTGTGCTTTAACCCCTCCCACTACGATGAGGGAGATACGCTCTTTTCTTGGTCATGCAGGTTTCTATCGACGATTCATCAAGGATTTTTCCAAGATAGCATCACCAGTTTGTAACTTATTGCAAAAAGATGCGGTTTTTAACTTTGATGAAAAGTGTATGGTGGCATTCAATCGTTTGAAAGAACTTTTGATTTCAGCCCCTATCATTAAACCACCGGATTGGAGCAAGCTTTTTGAGCTCATGTGTGATGCAAGTGACTATGCGGTTGGTGCGGTGCTTGGGCAACGTGTGGGGAAGATACCTCATGCTATTTATTATGCTTCTAGAACGTTAAATGAGGCCCAACAAAACTACACAACCACTGAAAAAGAGTTGTTAGCCATTGTTTTTTCTTTAGAAAAGTTTCGCTCTTATCTAATTGGTACAAAAGTTGTTGTCTTTTCTGATCATGCAGCACTTAAGTACTTGCTTACAAAGAAAGAGGCGAAACCTAGGCTCATACGGTGGATTTTACTCTTGCAAGAGTTTGATATTGAAATCAAGGACAAGAAAGGGATTGAGAACACCGTTGCGGATCACTTGAGCCGTCTTGTTGTGGACAAGGAAGCTATCCCATTGCGTGAAAGTTTCCCGGATGAGCAACTATTCTCAGTTGCCTTTGGAGAACCATGGTATGCCGATATTGTTAATTACTTAGTTTCTAAACACATCCCAAAGAACTTGTCTCGTGCTGAGAGGGACAAACTTAAGAAGTTGGGAAACCAATACATATGGGATGATCCATACTTGTGGAAACATGGTAGTGACCAAGTCATACGAAGGTGCGTTCCCGAATCTGAATTTAATTCTATCTTGTGTTTTTGTCACTCTTATGCTTGCGGAGGACATTTTGGGAGTAAGAGAACCGCTCACAAGGTACTTGAAAGTGGTTTTTATTGGCCAACTTTGTTTAAGGATGCACATATATTTTGTACAACTTGTGATAGGTGCCAAAGAACCGGCAATCTAGGTGCCCGAAATCAAATGCCACAAACTTTTATTCAATTTATTGAAGTTTTTGATGTATGGGGTATTGATTTTATGGGTCCTTTTGTCAACTCCCATGGGAATTTCTATATCTTACTTGCTGTTGATTATGTCTCGAAATGGGTGGAAGCTAAGGCCAGCCCAACTAATGATTCTAAAGTGGTTTTGATTTTGTGCAAGCTAATATTTTTGCAAGGTTTGGAATTCCAAGTGCCATAATTAGCGATGGGGGTTCTCACTTCAAAAACAGGATTTTACAAAGCTTGTTGAAGAAGTACAATGTGTCGCACAAGATTGCAACACCTTATCATCCCCAAACAAATGGACAAGACGAGGTTTCTAATCCATTCTAGAGAAGACGGTGAATCCAACAAGGAAGGATTGGAGCATGCGACTTAATGATGCTTTGTGGGCATATAGAACCGCATACAAGACACCTATCGGGATGTCTCCCTTTAGGCTTGTGTATGGTAAACCTTGTCATTTACCCGTTGAAATTGAGCATAAGGCGTTTTGGGCTATTAGGCAATGCAATATGGAGATGGATGGGGCTGGAAAGCAAAGGAAGTTACAACTCCAAGAGCTAGAGGAGCTTCGCAATGATGCATTTGAAAGCTCACGCATTTATAAGGAAAAGACGAAAGCATTTCATGATAACGTGATTTCTAGGAAACAATTTTGCATTTGGCAGAAAGTGCTTTTGTTTAATTCTCGCTTGCATTTATTTCCGGGTAAATTAAGGTCACGATGGATCGGACCTTTTATTGTTACTAATGTGTTTTCTCATGGTGCAGTGGAAATTCGTAGCATAGCTACAGGGAAAGAACTTAAAGTTAATGGGAACCGGTTGAAACCATATTATGATAATTTCACTTCGAAGTGGTGGAAGGAGTTAACTTTGTGGATGTACTCCCTCCGGAGGAGTCATAGAAAGTAAGGAGATAGTCGGGCTGACGACTTTAAACCAAGCGCTAAATGGGAGGCAACCCATCGGATGAGTATTTCTTGTGTTGTATTTATTTCTTGTTTTGTTTTTTGTTTTTCTTGTCTTGTTTTTATTTATTTTTCTGATTTCTTGTCACATATCCTGTTAGAATTTACCACCTTGACTTACTTTGGACGATTCAATTTACATTGAGGACAATGTAAAGTTTAAGTGTGGGGGGAGTGGTTAAGCATTTGCGTTGTAAATTTTTGAAATTTTCAACTTTTTTGTAAACTAGTGAATAAGAAAACTCCAACTTGTGGTTAGTTTAGAGTCACATAGTATACATGTCGCTAAGATTACATCGAGATTCTCATAAGAGTGACTGAACTTAGAGATGACAGAGAACATGATCGGGTTTCTTAATTGTATGAGAGTTAAAGTTGGATTTAACCATGCCAGTGGCAAATAAGGTGCAGACTGAATTCGGTATTAGAGTAGTGATCCCATATAGTGGAGACTACCCATGTTACATAATGTGAGGCACCGACCTTCAATTCTTTGTACCTGTCTAAATATGTGCTTTTAGAGTGTGTGTCACCGTACGTAAACTCCGGGTAGAATGGTGAGCTACCCAACCTCCCACCATAGAAGCACTATTTTGATCTCTTGAGTGCTATTTTTATCAACCATGATGGTGACATCGAATTGCTAACTTACATACCACTTGTAATCTTGTTCGCAGTTAGCACCATCCACTTTATCTCTCTCTACACCAACAGGTCCATATAAATACCATCATCATCAACAAGAGGAGCATCACAAATTTGAAGGAAAGTTGAAGACGTTCGAGGTTTACAAGCAACAGTACATAAATGGGCAGATTTCAGATTCAAGTAAAGCAACAAGACGAGGAGAAGAATTTTTACAAGTTGAAGACTTATATACAAGAGCGAAGATTATCAAGATGAGAGTTCGAGAAGTTTATGATATCGAGACATACAAGTTGTGAAGAATCATGCGGTAAAATACTTACACTATGGCCATTTGTATTTATTTTATATTTATTTTCAGTTTGTGTTTATTTCTCTTGTCTCATAAAAAAAAAAAAAAGACAAGTGAAAAATTTCTTTAGGTTCATTACTAGTTTTATTTCGTTTTTATTTTGTATTTTTTTTATTTTTCTTGTCTCATAAAAAAAAAAGAAAAGAAAAAAAAAGAAAGAAAAAAAAAAGAGAGAGACAAGAAAAATCCATTGTATCATATTTTGGTTTGTTTGTAGTTTTGTATTCTTTCAATAAAGCCAATGGAAGAAGAAATATCTACAATGAAGTTTCAAGCAATAAGGAATTTGAGAAAAAAAGAGTTACATTGTCAAGATTCTACGAAGTTCAAGAGTTATCATCAAGAGTTGAAGACCGAAGACGAAGATGAAGACACCGATTGAAGACCGAAGACGTTTCTATGGATGCTGTGAGAGTGGTGATAGCTGCACGTCGAACGGATAACGAGGTAAGTAAGCATATTCCCACCTTCGTTAAGTGGTTGATTTCCTTTCTTAGAGATCGTCGAAAAAAAGGGTTTCAAAAAGGATAAAAGATGTGGGTTTTCAAAACAATTCGGAGGGTTTTTGCCTTCCTACCATTCAATGTGTCTCAGGATTCTCTCTTCATTCCTACCTGGACACATGTGTGACCCATAAAAAGCTGTTTATTATTGAGAGCACTTTCATAAAACCCTTTCTTGTGAGGCAGAGTCGAGACTTTTGATCACTTCGAACCCGAATTTCTTTCGATAAGGGATGGTTATTTCTCTCTCAACTTTTAAGGATGAGATTGTGTTCATTTATGTGTCTAACTTCTTATGACTAGTGTGCAGAATCTCTATGTCTTCTTAGCACGCTGGATGCTATCATTTCGGAGAACTAGTATGTTGGAAAAATAGATTTTGTGGGTATATCTCTAGTAAACCCTCACGAGACTATAACTCGTCCACTAGGGACACCTAGAGGTTTAAAGGCTTGTTATTTATGCTAAGAGTAACCGTAGCCTCGACGACACGGAGTTGTATGTATGTTTTAGAATTATTTTGTTCGATTTGCACGAGGACTAGCAAAGTCTAAGTGTGGGGGAATTTGATAGGTTTAATAAACACCTTGATATTTATCTATTGTTTATGCTTTCTTCGCGAATTTTCTTGTAAATTATGTATCTTATGTTTGCTTTTGAGTGTTTAGGTGCAATGGAGTCATTCGAGCAAAAAGGAAGTGGAACTAGCTCAAACCCAGGAACTCTTCTCATCATCTTGGAGACAACGAAAAGACGAAGCCAGTGGCGAAAGAATGAGATCATTCTAACATCGTATGAAGAAGCTGCGAGCGTTTGAAGCGTATCAGAGTTGTGGAATTTGTTATCGGAGCTGAACTGTCAGTTTCGCAGAACTGACAATCGAAAAGATTTCTTAGGTGGTCCTTATCAAATTTCTGGGCGCCTATAGTAATTCTGGTCATTAATGCCCCTAAATTAGATCGAGTTTTTTGGTCTCAATTTTAGAGAGCTGAGCTATGGCGGCTTTGTTAGTATTCAAAGAAATCAGTAAAGATTAAATAGAGGGTTTGAATTTGAATTCAGAAGCAGGGAAAGACATGAATCAGATAGGATTGGAATTCAGGGTTTCATAAGACCTGAGTTGATTACTTGAAGATGTGTAGTTATGGGTTTATAGAATATGGAGTTAGGGTTTGTTGTGGCTGTTGATTTGAGAGATGGTGATGAGATAGAAGATGGGTGAAACTCAATTCGAATGTGGGTTCGATCTGTATGAAGAAGAATCTGAGTTTGCTGTTGATGAAAATGGTTCTTGAGATGGGGAAGAGAAGATTAATGAAGAACTAGGGTTTCTGGTTTAGTGCAAGGAGGAGATGATTAAGGGGTTTCTGTTGAATAAGAAGATGGGTCTGGTAGAAATCAGAACCTGAGACGAGAAGGGAATTTGATTGGCTCGAATCTCAAATGGGTTTGACATTGAGATGAAGGTGGTCTGTTGCTGGTTGTAACGAGATCGATAAATGGATAAGCAGAGAGAAGGAAGAGCAATTGATGCTGATGGGTCGTCACAGAAGTCTGGTTGAGCTCGTGGGATTGATGCTGGCAGAGATGATGATTATCATGGAGTGATGCAGATGTGGAGTTTGTTGGCCTCTGCAACAGCATGAGGTTGCAGCTGAGATGGATTTATTGGTGATTCTGTAGTGTTCTGTTGCTTGAGGAGATGATGAACAGTTCAAATGGTTTGAACTGAGAATGTAGGAGATGTTGCAGGTCAAGAAGAAAAGATGGTGCTGGTGACAAAGATGGATCTGGGGGATGTGTTGGCCGTGAATTCATGATGACCTGCTAGTTGCTGATACAGGAAACTGGTTTTGCAGTGTGTGTATATGAACGAGTATTAATCATTAGATGTATGCTTAGGATTGGGAGGAAATGGAGCCGTGTTACCAGTTTAGTCTAGATTGAAGCTTTGCAGAGAAGTATGGCCTGAGATGGGAATGTATGGTGAAGGGTACCAGGGGGGTGGTATAATTGCAGCCTCAGATGGTGCTGGTACTTCGAAGTGGAGTCTGAACTGGTGTTGCAGCTGTTGCAGAGATGGGGTTGAGCTGAAGTGGTGAATGGTTTGCAGGATATGAGCTGTGATGAGTGTGCTGCAAAGGGAAGTGTTGGCGAGATTGTGAAGAGAAAGGAATGAATGTACTTGAATTGCAGGTGCACTGGCTATGTTACAGATTGAAGAAGGGAATTAGCGGGATATACTTGCGATCAAGGTATCCTATGACTTTTAGTAAATGAGAGATTAAATTATCAATTCTAATCATTGATGAAAATACATGTTTGTGAATGATACTATCCCGTGACCAATATCTTCTCCTTATTGATTATTCCAATTATTTGCTTTGCTTTATTTTATTTTATTACTTTGTTAAAACAACAAAAATTCCCCCTTGGTTACCTTAGAAACTGAAAATCGCATAACAACAATTGCCTCTCTGTGGATACGAACTCTTTCTTATCACGTACTTCATTTATATTTAGTAGAGTGAGAAAGTGAAATTATTTTTGCACGGCTGACAACCGGTCAGTGATCGGTCACACCAATTACTAGGATCGGTCACACCAATTACAAATATCGATCATACCATCTTAGGTGATTACTTAGGATCAGTTACACTAATAAAAGTCATACCAATACATAAGCCAGGCACTCTGACTAGTTTTACCAAGATACATAACAAGTTATGATCGGTTCTACTAAATCACACATATTGGTAATCCAAAGATATTCAATGAATAACAATACCAATAAGCCTAGCGATTTCCCTTTCTATTCATAAAACAAGTTCATGAATGTACTTCCTTTAAACAAATGTAAACATTGTTTCGTAGGATGAAATCTTCACCTTTACCCATACACATAATCACAATAGCATTCATACGATTATGTCGATGTCTTATATACGAAGTTCAAAAGATAAGAGTTATACTTCGTATCCTATTCCTTAACACTATGATCGTGTGATCATGTCCTACTACTAGAGTATAATCATTCACAACTTCACAATTATGTTTTCAATATAGCACGACTAGAAACATACGTTAGGAATAAAACAGTTCAAGTCAAAATATTACTAACCTCAAGAGGAAGGATGATGTCGTCGTTGTAGCTTCGTACTTCTTCACATTCTTCAAGTCTTCGCGTAATACTTGTATGTCTCATAATCCTAGACTTTCTAGTCTAACCTATACGAAGTTGTCTCCAGTACATAATCAAGCGACTCTTTAAATGAGTTTTAATTCAATAAAATATGACAACCAAACTTGACATACCAATGCTTGGTGGGTTCAACCGAGCTATTCTCTAATAATTAGGAATTGGGGTTTCTTCTATAATTGAATCGATTGCAGATTTAGAAGGTGGGTTGATGTAATTTGTAGATAGTGGTAAAAAGTGATTCGATTCTTGAACTTGTGAAGGATAACTTTAGACTTAAATTCAAAACTAAAATAGAAAACTCACTAATAATTATAGCAAACACTGACAAAGTTGATACCAGTATTAAAAGAACACTGAGTCTAAGATTCCACTATTTTCCAATTTCAAAGTGATTTAATCCAATATTTATATTCATGCAATTTTCTTGTTCAATTTGATTCTAAACTATTGCAACAAGTATATTCTCAAAATAACAAGTGTAAATCCGAAGCATAGAACATCAAAAACCTAGGTCCAAGTATGCTATATCAAAAGAAATAACAATTGCTTAACAAAAATCATTCAAACAATTTTCGATCAAGGAAAATAATCATATAATAATTTCAAATAAATAAATAAAATAAAATATACCAATTTTTGTTGGAAAAATAGCTTCCTTTATCGCCTTAGCAACGGGGTTTAGCTCCTCATATTAACCATGATCTCAAAATATATGTTTATGGCTCAAAAGATGATGAAAAGTAATAAAACAGCCGATTGGCAACAGTGTGAGTGTGTTACAGAATTTCTGTTACGAAGGAGACACAGTGGCTAAAGACCTAATGAAATCACAGTTGATAAACGATATGTATGTTCTGCTGTTGAATAGCGATAGTTCTCTGCGACAGATGCTTGTGCGTCTTATGTTCTTCGTGTTCTTGGTATTGCAGCAGCAGAAATAAAACTCCAACTCATGATTTAAGCTTTCTGTTCTCCTCTAAACTTCCCCAAAAGTGTACGTAACCCAATTTTTTACTCGAACCAACTCTTATATAGCCAGCAGACCCCAAAACTTTCGAGAAAATCTTGATTATTCTTTCACCGTAAGTCACGGTATTTTTCTTCTCCCTGAATCTTATGTACGCGTCCTCCAAACCAAATCAAACGCCTCATAATATCTCTAACACACTCTCGAATCCAACATCAAGCTTTCCTCCTTATTTTCCCGTACTTCCCATGAATATAAACTTCCGATAATAATCCACCCCTGTTTTATCTCAAAGTGACGTAACTTTCCTTTTCTTTTGATTTGTAAACATGTACCAACCCTGTTTTATCGAAACAGGGCTATCCTAATCGAATTCCAAGAAGAAATCGCATAAAATACGGACCAAATCTTCTCCATCAAACTTTGCAGATAAACTCCATTTTCCCGCCAAAACTCAAGAGTTCAAACGATGAAGATGGGTTCCTCCCTAACCAGAGTGGGGGTGCCGATAGCAGGTGCCTTGGGGGTGTCCTAGAGGTGCCCTATCCAAACCATGGGTGCCAAAATCACTTCCTCCGGGTGCTTTAGACAACTTTTCGAGCCGATTTTTCCAAAAATGTTTATTGGCCAAAAATACCTACACACATAAAACACCATAATAAGTACAAAAATGAGCCCTAGAAATATATAAAATCGAGACAAATCGGACACTAAAATGTGTCCATCAAATACCCCCAAACTTATTGTTTGCTAGTCCTCGAGCAAAAATAAAATAAAAATAAAATCCTAACTCACTGTCGCAGGCATCGTCGATTGCATTTAGCATATGCAATAAGCCTTTAAACCCCTAGGTGGCTGTGACGGAACAGAAAATTTTGCTTCCAGCGGTTCGGTTTACGGATCGCTTGGCAAGCTCTGACTCTCTAATACGCCACTAAAGTGAAAATTTCGTTTAATCCTGCACACTGTAGAAATCTCATTAGTGGTCGTAATTCTATAAGCATATGTCCCATACCATAATACTCATAAAATTCGACAAGGGTTCCAATTCAAAAACTAAGAGACGGCCGGTTGCCTAAAATTTAAGTTGGCCAGTTGCCCAAATGGTAGACGGCCAATTGCCAAAATCAACACGGGCCAATTGCCCGAAAACGGGAGATGGCCAGTTGCCACTACTAATAACTCTCATGGCCAGTTGCCACCACTAATAATTCTCATGGCCAGTTGCCACCACTAAGATTTCCATGGCCAGTTGCCACCATTAATAATTCTCATGGCCAGTTGCCACCACTAAGATTTCCATGGCCAGTTGCCACTACTAATAACTCTCATGGCCAGTTGCCACCACTAATAATTCTCATGGCCAGTTGCCACCACTAAGATTTCCATGGCCAGTTGCCACTACTAAGATTTCCATGGCCAGTAGTAGACTACAACCGTTCAGTGAAGATAAGTTTATTCAATCAATAGAGTAATGAAAATACGCAATAGGTTCAAGGTACCAGATTAATATCCTTGAAACGAACTACTTACTACCTTATCTTTCTTATAGAAATACCACGTAGCACTGATTAGAAAACTGTCGAATTAACATGCTCATGTTAAGGTATTGTGCTATAAGATACAATTACAGACTTGTTCTAGTGTTATGCGTAACAAAGCATCTATCAAGGCTCGCACAAACATGAAGAGTAAACAAGGCTTCATTCTTTCTTGGTAATCGGTAATACAACTAGCAGAATTAAAATAACTAAAATCAGGCTTCAGGGTTACCTTGAGTTAACGAGAATTGATACAACAAGGTGTTGGTCAATCCAAGATGCTGACATGAAACCAAAATATACTTAACGTTGATATCTTAAAAGAAATCACAACTGGATAAGAGTTGCTCTACTAATAATATTTTAGCACACTGTTCGGACTCCATTAAGTATTCTGCAAACCACAAGTCAACGAGGGAAGTGGACCTGATCGCACTCCATAACTACAGCCCACAACAAATAATACTACTGTTTCACAAGACAATATAGCTGCAGATTTGTACACCACCAACAGCTAGTAGCATCAATATTTTAACTCCAGCAATTTATGAACAGTTCCAAACTTGATATCCAGAGACAAACAAACTCAATTACCTCATAAATGAAAAGAACCGATGACAACCCCTTTTTTTTAGCAACAATTTCCCCAAACCCATACAAATAACTACATCACCATTGCCTAGTCCACATTTTACCATACAAATAGTTATTGTACACTCTTATTTATGTAGTTAATAGAATTGTCCAAAGGGAGGCATGACTATATATATATAAGAACTACAATTTATGTCAACATCGTTTAGTTCATTATGTCAAAACAAACCAATAGCCAAAATATTACTCCCGCAGGTTACCATTACTGCTAACTGCAGTTCTATACACGAGTAGAACATCCTATTATAACATCAACACTACCATAGTTTGACATTTAACATGACAATAATTTTTATGATACAAGATGGAGCTAATACGTCCAAAATCCAATGAAGGGACCTGACTACATTCTCAAACCATAATTATCGAAGATGAATCAAAGAACATTATCTACAAATGAAGTAGTTTAATAAGCTAAAGTATAACTATTATGGCTTAATGGTTTATAAAATGATAAGATTTTATAACAAATACTAAAAGCCTATTAGCCTCATGTAATTCCAACCCTTTATAAGCCTATAAACAAAATAATGGCCACATACAGTTCAAGAATTGTACTACAAAACAAACCACAATACTCAGTAGGTGTCCAAATTTCAAAATCATCTATTATTCAAGTTTGGTGCTTAACTACACATATGTGACCATAGTAAAAGGAAACAGAACTACCATGGGTCTAATATGAAGTACTAGCAATTTCCAAGTAAGATAAGGTCATTCTCATAACGATCAAAACGTGTAAGGAACTATCAGTTCAGTCACAATTTTCTTACATTTTTGACAAAGCAAACTTGCTTTGTTTCTCCCAGAATTTATATCATACTTCAACAAAACTGTACCTCTTAACATGTGAAAAATTCAGTTTAATCCAATTAACACATGAGGAGATACATTCGAAAGAACGGGCTGTGGAGAATTCCCGTTTTACAAAACACTGACACCGTTTATTCAATGTTTAAAGTATCTAACGTACGTAACCT
Source organism: Papaver armeniacum (assembly GCA_023531295.1). Lineage (NCBI taxonomy): Eukaryota > Viridiplantae > Streptophyta > Magnoliopsida > Ranunculales > Papaveraceae > Papaver > Papaver armeniacum. The sequence continues at coordinate 122,769 of JAJJWW010012659.1, forward strand.
GATTGCCTTGAAATTTTTACAGTAGATTCATTACACAACTTAAAACAACATTTTAAAAAATCACATAAATCTAACGGTCCAATAAGGATATGTGATCATTAGAAGTTGACTGCTCCCAGAATTGTCATACAAAAGTTGGTCCTGATTAACCCACTCTTTGGGGTATCTAAAATGATAATAATCCCATGAAAATTTTACTGTAAGTTACCTATATGTATTTAAACATCATACTAAAATTTTAGCTTTGTCAGATATACGGATAATGAGAAAACCTAATATTAGTTGGCTGTTCAGGATTTCAAGCCTGCAGAACGCAGTCGCACATTATGAAATCCCTTCAGTAGTAAATGGTACCTGATCTTCATGAAATTTTTATCATACCATCATGACCTAAAGAAGCATAACATACTAAAATTTCATAAAATTCCAACGGCTGAATTTAAAGATATCAGTAAGAATAAAACAGAGACTAAGGTTTCACAAAGTTGAATTACACTCAAACCATGCAATTCCTTACCAAGAGATTTTTTAAGCAAAAATTAAGTTAAAAGAAAACAAAGTACCATAATTTGTATTGAAAACCCTCAATTTCATGAAAAACCCTAATTTCAAAGTACTCAAATCAAAACATCTATACAAGAAATTGATGTTCCTTAAAGATTACCCAATTATTCGAAATCAAGTAAAACACCAAAATTAGAAATCGATTTCTTCAAAACATTGAAGGATATCATTAGAACACAAATCAACTCAAAACAAAATCAAGAGAAGATAATTGGTACTTAATACTTTCGCTCTATCAATGATTCTAAACACCAAATCAATTCCAAACCATTGATAATCAAGTTTAAAACGACATCATTGAGCAAAAGCCACCTTACCTTCGTTGCAAACCAACTTCTACTGCTGATTTCCAAAACCCAGCTTCATCGCTCTCTCAAACTTTTTGTTCTTGATCTTCGCTCGAAAAGAACCTAAAACCGTTAAGAGAGAAAGACGAAAATAGAGAGAAGAAAGTTTTAAGCATTTTCCTGTAGTTTTCTACATGAAGGAGAAGGAAAGATGAAGATCGAGAAAAAAAAAAATGATATCAAGTTATCCCTTCTCCTCTTTATCCTCGGGTAAAAAAAGACTCAGATACCCCTGCTGGATTCAATTATAAACACCTGTAGGGTAGGGTGTCTTGGTGCATGTATTTCTATCTAGGCACCCAAGTTTCTGATTAAAGCAATTTGTTTCCTTCCAAGAACCATATTTTGGATTTGGGCAGACTCATACTCATGAAAGCACACTAGCTTAGATTTCTTTATCACTACCAAATAAAATTCTTAAGATTTTAAACTCAAACGGGTTGAATTAAACCCGAGAAAATGGTTAGGAGTGTCACAGTGGCCCTAGTGGCCGAGTTATAGTCCCGGGAGGGCTTACAAAGATATACAATATAACTTCTATAAAATAATACACTTGGGACCAAGGAAAATTATTATTTAAAAGAGATATTATATTATCGATAATATAATAAATTGTTACTTTATAATTAAATAATAAATTATAATTTTAAAAAATAATTTCTATATATAATGCATTCACAAACCTTAAACTTAAAAGTATTTAAATCACCAAGATGTATTCTCATCTCAAAGGTGTATCTCATTAATCAATTAACAATGCAATGCGGAAAGAGCTATGTGAATATAAAAGGGATAATCTTTCTTGCAAGCATCAATCACACTACAACACTTCTTATTGCAATACAACAATACAACTAGGCCTCTTAAGTGTACTACACACTATTAGGGATTAAATATAACTTGATTTGAATTTCTAAGAAAAACAAACCAATATTCAATCATATTTTAAGAAAATTTGTATGTATGATTTTTTATTTTTTTTTAGTAGTATTATTATTTTATATATTATTTGGGACCTGTTAATCCTTAAGGAGAATTTTTAAAATGTATTATTTTATGATTTTATCGAATTTATTATTTTACCACTAAGAGCCCGAGTCGGGACCGGGAAATTTTATTATTTTAACGAGAATATCATATTATCGAGTATTATATTAAAGAAGTTATATTGTACCCACAAAACCTTTACTCCAGACCCTAACTATCTACGCAGAACCTTGGAAGGCACTAAAAAGTCTCATTGGTTAGCATACTTATTGACTACAGGAGGAAGTACCCTGATGCGAAATTCCAATTGTTGTACACGAGTTTGCACTCAAGCATACTAAAATTCATATATAAGTCACAGAGCTCTACTCAGATAGTTTCTGGACATCATAACCGGAGTCAACCAATCACATGAATAGATTAAGAGATGGATATAGAAAACGTAGATGGTTTTGATGTTGACAAAGGTGGACGGTGTTTCCCATATCTGTCTGAAGGACACTGCCAAAATAAACCTATCCTAAAGAACTAAGACACTACACCATTTTAAGGGATTTGCAACCCAGATTTGCAACGGCACTAGTGCCGTTGCGAAATTTTTGTTGCTAATCCACGTTGCTAATTTTTCGCAACGGCGGATATCTGTTACGAATTTTGCAACCACACTCGTAAGGTTGCGAATTGCAACTGCACTGGGTTCAAGCGTGTGAAGCACGTGTGTGGTCGGGAACACTAGAACTGATAAATACGCCCCAGTCAAAATTCAGTCAAGCCTTCTTTATTTGTTTTCCACCCTTCAGCCCAACCTAACCTATATCGATCCTGCCTTAAGAATTTTCATCTCATTTTCTCCGCCACAACAGACTCATTCCTCTCCTATCGTATCCTATCCTCTCCATCTCCATCTCCATCTCCATCTCCATCTCTGAACTTCATCTCTTCTCAATCTGAACTCTTTCAAATCGTGAAGAACTTCGTGTCTTTCAGCTCTAAAACCAACAACCAGGTATAATCCTTGACGTAATCCTTTCATTTCAGTTATGATTTTTAGGGTTTATAGATTTTGATTTCTAGGGTTTCAGCTGGTTCTATTTTTCCAGTTTATCGGTTTAAGTTTAAGTTTATCGAATCCTAGGGTTTCATTTAAGTTTATCGATTATAGGGTCTAATCTTTGATTTCAGTTTAGGGTTTCATCTTTGATTTCGATTTTAGGGATTAATCTTTGATTTCAGTTTTTCAATTTCTTCTTTCTCTTTTGGTTTTAGGGTTTCTAATTTTCTGTAATTCCGATCTTTTTGAACTAATTTTTGAACCCACAGATATGAGGATGAACCAACTGTGGATGTTATGGTAAGTGGATCGATCAGTTTTCTTTTGCTGTTTTTTTTTTTTGGCATAATTTTTTGCTTTTATTGATTTGATTTTTTAGTAATCAAATTAACTCATTTTGTTTTAGATTTTGATGGAAAGCTATGAAATGAATGAACCCATTTCTGCTTAGAATTCATATAAGTATATTGATGCTTCATTAAATGATTATTTGTAGGTGGGAATGCACCTCTAACTCTAGTAAATAACTCAACTGAACCAATGTTGGAAAGGAATTGCTTGGGTGTCTAGTTGTTTTTAAAGGATTAGCTGCTTATGTTGAGGGGAAAAATGCTTTTGCATTCGTTGGTGATGAACCTGAGAGAAGGACAGGATGAAAAAGTCAGCAGCTTTTACGGCTTTCATTGGAACTTGGAAGCGACACCAACCTTTGTCTGCTTATGCGACCGAGGCTCTAAGTGCACTGTCCATCTCCATGGAAGGTAAAAGGTATATTATCTTCTTGAAGCACTTGTTTGTCTCTTGGAAACCTCAATAAGTACCTGTTTGATTGAGTGTCAGATCATAGGCAACTAATCAATTTCTAACCATGTAGTATTAAGCTGTTGTAATGATCCTTATTAGCTAGATCGTTCACTTTAATTTTTCTTTTGGGATGCATTAATAGTGTTAATGCATTTTTATGTTTACAACTTAATGTGCTGGTATGTTCCATGTGTTGACGATTTACTTGCCTATTGCGGCTCTTAATATTACCCATAGATATATTTGTCCAAAAATAGGATGCCCACTCACATGTGAAGGAAAAGCCACTTTCAACTTCTGATTGTTTGTAAGGTGGGACTTGGGAGAGACCCTAAATGACCCAAGTCCCCATAAGCATAGTTTTGTGAGGCACCCATTTTATTGCATTAATGACCACAATTTCTTGCCTTGAAGTTGGCTTCTTAATGGAACACTAGTATACTGCAACTAAATCTGGTTGCAATGTGTGTGTAAATTTTACAATATCTATTACTACGATGCAAACGCTATACTATTTTCAGTTTCCTTATCTTTATGTAATCTGGTTGAAAATGGGATAATTGACGTTCTCCAACTGCAACTTAACTTCGTATAATGCCATATGATGGTGAATATCCAGATTGTGGATTTTGTGTTGATTTTGGTCAATATTTGTGTGCTTTAACATGAATGGATGTATATTAAATTTGAATCTTGGTTTCTTTGTAGAAATTAGAAACTACTACTACGACAACAATATAACTGTGGTGGGGGAGGACGGGATTAGTAAACTGCCTAATCCGTTAATTCATCATATATTCTCTTTCCTTCCAACCAATGTGTTGTTTACACTAGCTCGAATAGATGGAAGAATGTCTGAGCATCTGTTCCAGTTCTTGACAGCTGTTCTTACTTTCTTATCTTTATGTAGTCTTGGATGCTTGATGCTGGCCATTTGTGTACCAGATGTTTTCTTACTTCTGTGTTATATCTTTATGTAGTCTTGGATACTTACTATTCGACTGTTTTACATCTTCCAAGTGTATAGACTTCTTGGTTTTACAGCTAGCCTACTTGAACATCCACGTAATAAGGTTGTTGTTTATCTTACTTCCTTACATCTTCGACATCAACAATATATGGTTTTATTACTAAAAGAGGGTCTTGTTGGCTTACTATCGAAAGTTGGTTTTACTCTTCTTGGGTGGTGCAGCTGGTGCCTTCCTGTATTCAAGGCGTTGGCGCTGATTTTTGCTTCTCAAGTTTCAATGCAACAGTTTGGCGTATATGACAATAAAGTAAATTGTGATAGCTGTTTGAGATCCCTTTTCTTTTAGGTAGCAATTTTTTTTTTGTTGAACTTTGATCAGCTTTTATATTTGCAGATTTAAAGAACTGGGTACTGAAGGTTGCTTGCTAATATTGATGATGTACTCAAGTCATGCCAGGTAATACCTTGATCATGTGATGGATGTGTATTAACTGGTCATATCGATACAAGTTGACAGTCTTGGTTATTTCTTATTTCCTACTGTTTTGAAGTGTTCTATAATTGTAAGTGTTAGTTATGCTAGATCTTTTTCTTGTGCCACCTCCCCTGTCTTCTTCCTTAATGGTGATTGTATTTTTTTTGTCTCTCTAGGTCCTTCCAATTTGAAAGGAATTGCGTGGGTTTCTAGTGGTCTTTTAATATTAAAGTCAGCAGAAGGCATGAACATGATGAAATGTCAGCAGTCTTTATGGCTTTGATTGGAAATTGGAAGCGACACCCTCCTTTGCTATATTGCTGCAGAAATTTGTTGAGATCGACTGATGGCGAGGATAGTTTTTCTGCTTATGCGACCGAGGCTATAAGTATGTTGTCTCTTGGTGCACTGTCCTTCTGCATGGAAGGTAAAAGTCAATTTATCTTCTTGAAGCACTTGTTTGTCTCTTGTAAGCCTTAGAAGTACCTGCTTGATCGAGTGTATGGTCATAGGCAACTAATCAATTATAAACCATATAGTATGAAGTTGTCGTAATGATCCTTAGTAGCTAGATTACTTGAACTTTTGGGATGAATTAATAGTGTTAGTGCATTTTCATGTTTACAACTTAGTGTGTACAATCCATGTGTTGACAATTTATTTGCCTATTACTGGAAATTAACGATCCATGTACTTGAACCATGACCTACCTAGGGAATATGGTTCAAGTTTTGGGTTCCGTTTCTAGCCTACCCCAACTTGTTCGGGACAAAAGGCTTTGTTGTTGTTGATGCTTCCAAATTTGTTCTACCTCATTATCTGTTACCATCTCTCACCATGCGGGCTAGAAGGTTGGATGGTTATGCTGAAAAAGGCTGGTGATTACTTCTCCCGTGGGGGACTTGTTGACAAGTTTATGCTGGATTCGAAGTATTCTTTGGCTCCTGTCTCTCTTGGAAATAGGCTGCACGATGATACTAACTTCTCTGCTGGTGTATCTGCTGGACCTCTATAACCGCCAACTACCCACTCCAACAGTCTCAGCTTCATTTGCACAGAAATTTATGAAGAATTATACATCTCAGTCTTCTGATTATGGTCACAGTAGTGCTGGTATGACTCAACCTCCCTCTGCATCTCAGTCTTTTTAGTTGCAGTATGTTTTTTTTTTTTTTTTTTTTGCAGTATGCTTTCTTAATTTAAACTAACAAAAAATCATTTTTTCTCCTCATTCGTATGTCATATTTCGTTTTCATGATTTAGTTTGGATATTAAGTAAATCCATGAATTTTTTCCACTGGTTAAACAGTATGAAAATCGTAATTGTAGTTCGATCATTTTTCTTGCAGTTTGTTGAACAAATTCATGAAGAAGGCACAAAAAGTCCCTGCACTATTCGTCTTGCAGCTTTGCACTTAAAGGGGTTCTGGTTGTCGAATAAAAAATAAATAAATCAAGTATTACGTCCAAGAGCTAAAGCTGCTATCTCTATATGGATCTGGTATTTACTCATACCCTCACTCGTTGGGTTTAACTTGTATGCGTTTTGAATTCCCTGATATAGAAGGATTCTTCACACTCTATATCGCATTATCCTACTATATGTTCCTTCCACAGTGGCTTTGATGAGGAGTTGGCTAAAAGTCGTGATGCTAAAATAACAGTCTTGCTTCTGGCTAAAATCCCAGATCCGGAACTGACTGAAGTAAGCCAAGTGTCTTATATTTATCATAATTGTTTGGAATTGTATGCTAGAATGAAAGTCTTGCTGAAAGTCAGCTTTGTCCATCTCATAACGCATGTTCCATAACCATTATTAACTTCCCGAGATGTGGATTATTGAGTAAAAGTTGTATCATTATTCACTCCATAACCGTTATAATTGAATATTCTTTCTCTTTAATCTTCCTAATCACCTACACTTTCGCTCTATCTTTTCCTCTTCTTAAGTTCATGAAGTGCAAATTTTGACATGATTCATGATCATTTGCTCTGTGCTCTTTGTTGAATAATCAAATTGCACCACTATGGTGTATGATCACATTAAATGTCTGCAGTTTCTCTTTGGTTGCTAATTAGTTGGACCAAATGCTTGTTGGGTTTAAAGACCCGCATCTCCTTCTTTTTTTTTGAACTTTTTTTTTTTCTGTTTTTCAACACACGGTCTTTAAATATTTCTTACCTAGTTTTATTTTACGTGTACCTTTGATATGTATTTGCCTGTGATATATATACAGAGATACTTGAAAAGGAAATGCTGAGTCAACCACAACATCTTGAGAAGAGAAGATTCCAAATACTAAGAGTAACTTTCTCTCTCTATCATTGTGCTATATGTTTGACTCATGCAGTATGGTGCATACATTATCATACATTATGCCAAATCAGAGATTCTTTCATTTTTTTGATTGGAGAATTCGGCGAAAACTATCGCCTTCTTCCTTCAATTTATCACCAAATTTATTTAGTTTTTGCAAGTGGTTTACTAATAATTATACGTGTACGATGGGTTGGTATCGAAACTAGTGAAAGGTCTACGATGGGTTGTGTGCAATTATTTGGCATTGTCTCTTTCAATTTCATGTCCTGAGCATGAGCTTTGATGGCTTCACAAATGTGTACATGAATACCTCTCATAAGCCTACTGGTTTTAGGGAGATATTAAGTACATTCGGATGATGGTTAATGCATGGTTTTTGTATGCCTGGCCAGGCTTTTATCGGTGTTTTCTGAGGATCTTTTTTATCCTCCCACCTATGGGTAGTATTGATTATTTGAGACTTGTTATAGCCATATTTTGTTGGTGTCAATTTAGAGTTTGTCCACACTGTAGTTCCTATATATTGGTGGGATCTATTTTTAGGTGAAGGAGTGTCTGTTTATGTGAGGAATTTGTCCTCTGATTCATGACTTCCGAAATTAAACAAGAGCTTAAACAGTTTGTAAATCAAGCCCGGTGGAGTCGCCCTTAGGGTCCGCCAGACCCTTCTCTTTAATTTTCCAGTGTGATTTTGTACTTGTAAGCTGGACATATTGTATGGTTCAAACAGAACCGTAAGAGATTTCTGGTCTCTATATTGAAAGAAACTCGACCGATCTCTCTCGGTGTGCATGATATTGGTATTTGCTATGTATTTATCGAATATGAAGATGTTCTTGGTGCTCAAATTGCTATTCAAAGTTGGATTCTCTTTCATCACTAGCCATTTTTCTAATGCAAAAGCCTTTGAGATATTTCAACCTATTTGTATATCGGTTTCCCTTTTGTTTCTTGCCATTCTTAGCAATAATTTCAACAGTCTTGTTGCATGTTTATGCGATGTGTTGTGTTTGTATAATGGGCTTGTACTTCTAAGATTTTGATAAGTCATCTTTTTTTGTGCAGTCATCTCCAATACAACTTAATAGAAGGCAAGTTCACATCGAGGAGCGGAGGATAAACCCCAGTGATGTTCGTGGAAGTATATGTTAGTATCCTTGATTCTTTTGATTTGATAGGGATGTTTGTGGGTTCTTTTGATTTGATTATATAGTCTATTAGTCAAAGGCTCGATCTTTATAAGCATACTGGATATCTGATTAGAAGAATTTGTGATGCTTTGTTCGCAGGTTAATTGAATGATGCTCATGAGATCAGAAAGTTTGGAGAACAAAGCAGCAAAGCAACATCCATTAGGTCCCTTAGCAGCTGCAAGATTTGTAAGTTATAATGTAGTATCTCCTTATAGAGATTTAAGTTAGAAGAACTTGGGAATTTCAGAACTTTCTACAAACTGAACTTAGGAACTAAGTATGTTTCTGTGTATGTCCATTAAATGAATGACATAGTTTGTATCAAATACTCATACTTTTTGTTAACTTCAATTGATGAATTCTTTTATCATAATGGTGAATGTGGAAATGAAAGTGAATGAATGTGTCATGGTTTGTATATCTGTGGAATGCTAAATATAGAAACTGGGAAACTACAGGGGGTAAATGTGGGGGGAACGGATTTTGACCAGGTCAATGAAGACTTGACCTTTTTTTTGTTGTTGCAAAAAATTAGCAACGTCTTTGTTCTGTTGCTAAATTAGAACCAGAACCAATAAATTAGAACCAGAACCAATAACATTTAGTTCCGGGTAGGGGTATTCATGTAATTAGAAACATATTATCAACGGCAGACCTTGGTTGCGAATAAACAAAGTCGCAACGGCACGGTACGTTGCTAATATCCGTTGCTGACCGAGATTCGCAACGGATCTTATGCCGTTGCGAAAAAATGCAACACCGTGTTTTGGAACGGCGATCTGCCGTTGCGACCCCAGTCAGCAACGGCCAGGCTCCGTTGCTAATTCCTAAAAATGGTGTAGTGAGATACTGGTCTGGACTAATATCAACACACTGGCATATACAAGGGTACCAATGGTCGATAATCCTAACTCTAGGTCAACACAACTGGCATATACAAGGGTTCCAGTGGTCAACTTTATTGAATTTATTCCGGTTGGTCTGATGCTCTGGTCTCAAATTTTTTTTTTTTTTTTTGGTATCTCAATCACTTTATTTCACCCTAGCAGTGGTAACAACTTGAATCGTGAGCCCCACCTAATCACTTAGAGAAACATATTTTAAAGAAAACAAAATAAAAATAGAAGTGAAAAGGATTCAACGAGATATGACGAAACTACCATGTTTTTTTCTTTAATTCTAACACCTGAGCTCTGTGCTTTTATGAATAGACTCTTTAGATGTTTCTGATAGACGCATTTATGTGTCTATTTTAGTCTCAATTCTGTGTAATGTTAGTACTCGATTTTGCGCTTATTTTGGTATTTTATGTCTTTGTAGGTGTTTTTGGAGAAATAAGCTTTTGCGGGAAAATTGGCCCGAAAAGTGGTATTTGCGCTCGTGGGAGAAAATTACTATTCGGAACCCTCATTTGGATAAGGGGCACCTCATTTTCTAAGGGGTATCCCAACTGTTATTTACACCCCATCATAGGATAAGGGGCACCTCATTCAGGGTAACTACTTTTGGCAGACCGGAGCTGGATAGGGGGAGTTTATCTTCTCCTTTTGAAAAATGGTTTTGGCGGGAAATGTCACGTTCAAAAGCTGCTCGCCTTCGAACCTTGCTGGATCGGATTTGAAGAGGTTTAACCGGATATTTTTATGGGAAAGGGCTTCGTTTGGGCCTGTGATGGTAAAACAAGGATTATAGTCGAAGTAAAAACGTAAAGAAAAGGATAAACACGATAAGCAACATGGAAAGCTTTTCGGGATTTCATCTGTGATATATTTGGGAGATTCTGTCGGAAATTGGAGATAATATCTTCTCTGATTTGGTTCGCATCTATCTTTGGAGAATTTTGAACAACTGAGAATCAATCAGAGCCGCGTGAAGAATAGAAAAGAAATAAAGTCCGAGAGTTGGGAGAGAAGAAAAAAAACGAGATTTACTCGAGTCTTAGGGGTGGCTGTTGATATAAAAGGAGTTGTGGGAGGTCGCACAAGAGGTGTCGAGAGTTTGGGGACCTAAGGAAAGCTGTAGAGCACAAAAAAACCCAAGTTGCAGAGATACATGCGAGAGGTTTAAGAAGAACATAGAACAACACTTAATAGCAGTCGCAGAAACCGTGACCTATAGTTTCAAATTCTAAAGCTTTGCAACAATTTTCCAACAATTATTTTTAGTTTGCAAAAGCTCTGTTAGGGTTCTTTGTAACAGTGAGTTCTGTAACAATTATATATGTTACAAACTCGATTTTTCTTCAATAAAACACCTATTCAGCCATGCGTTATTATTTTGAGCGTGTTTTTGATATGGGGAGCTAAACCCCAATACTGGGATGACGGAAGAAGCCATATTTCATGCGTGTGGTAATTATATTTAATTCTTTCATGACTTTTTGCACGGATTGTTAATTGTTTTATGATTTTTATTGAATGGTTGTGATTTCAATTGATGGGTTATACTTAGGTTAAGTCTTTTGATATCCCATGTTTTAGATATACAATCGTTGCTTTTCAAAAATCTACCTTGGCAAAGAAACAGAGTCAATATTTTATTTGAGCTATAATTTTTTGGAATAAATATATGAATCGCATGAATGAGTTTATGGTGGAATCCCGAGTCTCAGTATCTCTCGATATTTGTGCTAACTTTTTGTATATATTTTCTTTGTTTTTAGTGTTTTCTATTTTTAAGTCTGAAATCGAGTCTTTACAAGTATGAGTTGAACGAACTTTTACTACCACTTTCTACAAAAATTCAAAACCACAGCATTTCCATCTAATCAGATTGGTTCCTCAACTCCTACAACCAAAATGCTTCCATCCACTTAGATTGGTTAGTGCCATCCTTAATAAGCATAAATTTCTAAGCTCTGGAGTTTATTTATTGTAACAAAAAGGTAACAAAAGTTTCTACCCCACCCCCAAACTTAAATCTAACATTGCCCTCAATGTTTCTAATTAAAGAACAATACCAAAGGAAATAGTAAAGAGAGAAGTCGGAAAGATAGTACCTGGGTGAAGTGTAACCAAAAACCTACAAAAATAATATACAACATACAAACCGCCTCGATGGTCAATCAAGGTAAACAGGGTCCTCCAGAGGGCCCTCCTCAACATCACCTGTAGGAAAAGGCTCTAAAAAGGGCTTCAATCGCTGACCGTTAACCTTTGAAGAACTACTACCATCTGGTGTCTCAATCTCAATAGCGCCATGAGGAAAAACAGTACGGACCACAAAAGGACCGGTCCATCGAGAGCGCAACTTCCCGGGAAATAGATGCAAACGAGTGTCGTACAGAAGAACTTTTTGACCTGGAGAAAATGACTGTCGTAAAATATTCTTATCATGCACAAGTTTCATTTTGTTCTTATACTCTTTAGCACTATCGTATGCATCTCTACGAATCTCGTCCAACTCATTGAGCAGTAGCTTTCGTGAGCTCGTGCCTTATCAAGTGAAAAGTTTAGCTGCTTAATAGCCCAATAGGCCCTATTCTGTAACTCAACAGGCAGGTGACATGCCTTGCCAAATAATAAACGATAAGGTGACATTCCAATGGGTGTCTTAAACGCAGTACGGTAAGCCCATAAGGCATCAGTAAGCCTCAACGACCAGTCTTTCCTATTAGGATTAACTGTTTTCTCTATAATACGCTTAATTTCCCTATTGGAAACCTCTACCTGACCACTAGTCTGTGGGAGATATGGGGTAGCTACTTTATGGGTAATACCATATTGTTTCATTAAATGAGCAAACGGTCTATTACAAAAGTGTGAACCTCCATCACTAATTATAGCTCGTGGCGTACCAAAACGTGTAAGTATATTCTCTTTCAAAAACTGGACTACGACCCTGTGGTCATTTGTTCTACACGGAACCGCCTCAACCCACTTAGACACATAGTCTACAGCAACAAGTATGTAAAGATAACCAAAAGAATTAGGAAATGGACCCATAAAATCAATGCCACACACATCAAAGACCTCAATCACTAAGATATGGCTCAAAGGAATCATATTTCTACGGGAAATGGTTCCTAACCTCTGGCAACGCTCACAAGAAACACAATGACTATGGGAGTCTTTAAACAACGAAGGCCAGTAAAAACCACACTGCAATATCTTAGCAGCAGTCTTCTTAGCACTAAAATGACCCCAACATGCATGTTCATGACAAAAGGAGATAATACTGGACTGGTCACTCTCGGGTACACATCTCCTAATAATCTGGTCTGGACAATATTTAGACAAATAAGGATCGTCCCAAAAGAAATGCTTAACCTCGGCTAAAAACCTAGAACGATCTTGCTGACCCCAATGTTAAGGAATTCGACCAGTAACAAGATAATTCACTATATTCGCATACCAAGGTGATTGGGAAACATAGAACAATTGTTCATAAGGAAAGTTATCCCTTATAGGAAGGGAATCATTAGGGAAACAAACAACTAGCCTAGACAAGTGGTCTGCTACTACATTTTTGGCAACCTTTTTGTCTCTAATGTATGGACAAAATTCTTGTAACAAAAGGATCCACCTAATCAATATAGGTTTGGTATCCTTCTTAGACAAAAGGTATTTCAAAACAGCATGATCAGTATAGATTACGATATTAGAACCTAATAGGTAGGATCTAAACTTATCCAAGGCAAACACGATGGCTAACAGTTCCTTCTCGGTAGTTGTATAGTTCATTTGGGCATCATTCAGAGTTTTGCTAGCATAGTAAATCACATGAAGTAATTTGTTTTCTCGCTGACCTAGCACAACACCTATAGCATAATCTGAAGCATCACACATAATTTCAAAGGGTAGGTTCCAGTTAGGTGCCTGGACTATCAGGGCAGTAGTGAGTAAATTCTTAAGCTTCTCAAAAGCTTCTAAACAAGCATCATCAAAGACAAACTTAACATCTTTTGCAAGCAAATTGCAAAGAGGTCTAGAAATCAAGCTAAAATCCTTAATGAATCGACGGTAAAAACCTGCATGCCCTAGGAATGGCCTAATATCTTTTACGGTTTTTGGGACATGTAAAGTCTTAATAAGGTCAACTTTGGCTTTGTCTACCTCAATTCGTGATTTAACCATGAAATGGCATTTTTCCCAATTAAGCATTAAATTATTTTCCTTACACATAGTCAACACTAATGTCAAATGATGCAAGCACTCATCAAAAGATGAACCAAACACTGAAAAATCATCCATAAAGACCTCTAGAAACTGTTCTACCATATCGAAAAATATGCTCATCATACAACGCTGAAAAGTCGCAGGTGCATTACACAGCCCGAAAGGCATGCGTCTATACGCAAAGGTACTAAAGGGACAGGTAAAAGTGGTTTTCTCTTGGTCTTATGGGGCAATAACGATCTGATTATAACCGGAGTAGCCATATAAGAAGCAATAATGACTATGTCCAGCTAATCTCTCTAGCATTTGGTCGATAAAAGGAAGGGGAAAGTGATCCTTCCTTGTGACCTTGTTCAATTTCCTATAGTCGATACAGACACGCCATCCCGTGGTCACTCGGGTTGGGATTAAATCATTATTATCATTCTGGACTACAGTGATACCTGATTTCTTGGGGACAACCTGAACGGGGCTGACACACTTACTGTCTCAAATTCGGTAGATAATACCCGCATCTAACAACTTGAGCACCTCTTTTCGAACTACCTCTTTCATGTTAGGGTTCAGTCGACGTTTCATCTCCCTAGAAGGTTTGGAGTCTTCTTCTAAATGAATCTGATGCATACACACAGTAGGACTTATACCCTTAATGACTGCTATAGTCCACCCTAAAGCTTCCTTATTATCTTGAAGTACATTCACTAGCCTACTTTCCTGATCACTATCCAAATCGAAAGCTACAATCACAGGTAAAGTCTCAGATGGGCCTAAAAACACATACTTTAGAGTGTCGAGTAGTGGTTTAAGGTCCAACTTAGGGGGCTCTTCTAAAGAAGGAATTAGGGTAGTCTCAGAAACTAGTAATGGTTCGAACCTAGCTTTCCATCTATCAGTGTCTAACACAGGGGTAAAATCTAATAGAGCATTTACTTGTTCAATAGTGCTATCGTCGTTAAAATTTAAACCAAAATGGGATAGACAACTCTCTAATGGGTCTTCAAACAAAATGTTTGGTAATGACTCCTGAACTAAGGCTTCTATCATTTTCACCTCTTCAACACATGTGTCATCTAGCTCGTAAGGTAGCTTACTGACATTAAAAATGTTCATCTCCATAGTCATATTACCAAAAGATAAATTCATCACACCATTTCGACAGTTAATGATTGCATTATACGTAGCTAAAAATGGGCGACCTAAAATCACAGGTATACGGTTCTGTGGGTCGAGGACAGGTTGGGTATCTAGCACAACAAAATCCACTGGATAAATAAACTTGTCGACCTCAATGAGAACATCTTCGATAACACCTCGAGGAATTTTAACGAACCTATCAGCTAACTGCAGTGTCATCTGAGTAGGTTTCATTTCACCAAGTCTTAGCTGTAAGTACACATGGTACGACAGTAAGTTCACACTAGCTCCTAAGTAAAGTAAAGCTTTTTCTACCCGGAATTTACCTATTGTCCAAGCAATGGTAGGGGAACCTGGGTCTTTGTACTTTGGAGTTGTGGTGTTCTGAATGATTGAACTTACATGACCAGCTAAAAAGGCTTTCTTATGGACGATAAGTTTTCACTTCCGCATACACATATCCTTAAGGAACTTGGCATAAGCAAGAATTTTCCTAATTGCATATAATAAAGGAAGGTTTATGGTAACTTGCTTAAAAACCTCCAATATGTCATTAAAGTTTGATTCCTTCTTTGTTGGTACTAATAGCTGGGGAAATGGGGATCTAGGCACAAAATCAGACCTCTCAGGAACAAAATTGACATCATTAGAAACTTTATCAGCCCCATCAGCTAGTGGTGGTCCTGAGGGGTAAGATCATGAGGGGTGAACTACAGTATGTTCACTATCGGGCATGGTTACCTGATTGTCTACTACTCTACCACTCATAAGGGTTCTAATAGCATTCAACTGATTCGATGGTTTTGCACCTACTTCATGAACTCCTCTAGGGTTGGGTTGTGTTTGACTAGGAAACTTACCTTTTTCTTTCAAAGACTCATTTATCAGACCAAACCCGGGTTTTTAACTCGGAAATAGCCCGATTTGTTTTCATGTCCTATCCTGTTACTAGCTTGTAGACTTTGTTCTACTGATAGCTGAAATTTTGCAGTTTGTTGAGTTAACAAGTTGAGAGACTCCTCTAAACTTAAGATTTTCTTATCTGACTGATTCTGAAACTGAGTTGGTCTTGAAGGATTCTTAATATAGCCAAAACATGGGGGAGCATTAGAATTACTAAACTGACCTTGATTCTGGCCCTTAGACCACGAAAGGTTCAGATGGTTTCTCCAACCAGGATTATAGGTTTCTGAATATGGGTCAAACTTCTGACGGTTATCAAATCTAGTGTTATTATAGAGAGCATTGGCTTGCTCTTCATTATTCTGGCCTTCCCAAAAAGGTTCCACTCTACAACTAGTCTGACCCACTTCTAAAGCTTCTAACCTTTTTTGCTATAGCAATAATTTTGGCATTTGACTCAAAGCCTCCTTCTATCCTATTGACGTTTCCTCTACCTAGAAGAATTGTTTTCTGGGGTCCCCTATTATTTTCCCATTGTTGGGTCTTTTCGGCGATTTCACTCAAAAATGTCATCGCCTCATCAACTGTTTGATTTTCAAACCCACCAGTACACATAGATTCTACTGTGGTTGTAGTGGAATAATCTAAACCCTTATAAAGGATTTGAACTAACCTAACCTTTTCTAAACCATGATGGGGACATTGTTCTAATAGATCATTGAACCTTTCCAAATACCTATACAAAGATTCTCCCTCATGTTGAGAAAACGTGCAGATTTGCGTCCTAATAGACGATGTTTTACGCCTAGGGAAAAACTTGTTCAAAAAGGCAGATGTAAGTTGTTCATATGTTTCGATTGAACCGGAAGCCAAACTATATAGCCACGATTTATCTTTATCTTCCAGGGAAAAAAGGAATAACCTAAATTTCAAAGCATCATCATCAAGGTTTCTAATCTTTAGGGTACTACAAATTTCCTCAAAGTCCCTAACATGGAAATATGGGTTTTCATTTTCTTTCCCTAAAAAGATTGGGAGCATCTATAAGGTCCCAGGTTTAAGTTCATAATTTTCTTCCGTTTCAGCTAACCTGATACACGAGGGACGAGTAGTCCTAGTCGAATTCAACAAAGCTTTCAAAGTTGCCATTTCTGGCTCTATAGGGATTCTCTTCTCAGTAAAATACGGACGTTCAAAACTGGATTTTCCGAAAATCGTACTTTCTAAATTAAGGTAATCGAGATTCTTAGAACTAATGAATCAACCTAGAGTGTCTCTTCTACGTTCAGGCATACAAAAGAATTTATTTTCCTAAATTGGAAGGGTAATCAATCACAAATCAAGGCCGACTCAACCAAATCAAACCTATTGATTTCTAGCAAACAAAAAGAATGATGGCTCCACTTAGATTGTCTCTGGACCAGCTTCTACTCTTCCAAGAGGCAACTAGGTACAATTTTAGCAAACATCGTAGGACGATCCGAATAAAGTAAGTCGAACAGAAGTAGGAGAAGCTCCGAGGAGCTTTGATACCCTCACCTCTATGGCAAGCGCTTTCCTGAGTTACAAGGCGGCTCTAATCGACTTCCAGTATTCTTCCTGAACTTTGAGCTAGGATAACAAGATACCCAATACGATCCTTTTGAATGACTTTCTTATTAGCTCGTTACATTATTGGTATCGTTCTAGTCAAAATTCAAAGGCTTAGGTACGCCTAGGTTACGTGTTCCTAAGGCGGGCAAGAAGAGAACGGTCATGAAATCTGAACCCTTATCTTATATGGCCAGACCTTTACTAGAAAAATAAATGTCCGTATTCAGTCCTCAACATATAAGCATACGAAGGAAGACAGTAACTCGCTGACAGGGGATTCACGAGTGTTTAGAATCTTACCTCCCGTTCTAGACGGGGGATGAATCGGTTGTGGTCGACTCGGGCCACCGACTCCTATGTCAGTGTACGAACCCAAGGTGCAGAGACAATATCGTAATTGTCCTCTTTCTCTGCAAACAGTTTATATTTATAGTACCCTTCCGTAGGGTAAAAATAAAAATAATGTCTCAAAGTCCAAAAGTCCAAAGTGTCCAAAAAGAAAAGAAAATTACAAAAATAGATAAACCCTAATACAATTTTTTTTTTTCTAAAAATAAACAAACCCTATATAACTAAAATAAAATTGTCTTCTTTTTCCTTCTTTTCCTTTAATCTTTAGCTCCAAGTCTTTATGAAATCACCAAACTTCTTGGCTCAATTTTCTTTATGGTCCAGAACCTTTAGACAAAAGATAAATACCCAAGAACGTCAAAAAGAACAAAAATAATAAAAAAAACTAAAAAAACTAAATCTAAAACCCTAAAAACAAGTCCGCGTCGGTGGCGCCAAAAATTGATGTAATTTGTAGATAGTGGTAAAAAGTGATTCGATTCTCGAACTTGTGAAGGATAACTTTAGACTTAAATTCAAAACTAAAATAAAAAACTCACTAATAATTATAGCAAACACTGACAAAGTTGATACCAATATTAAAAGAACACTGAGGCTAAGATTCCACTATTTTCCAAGTTCAAAGTGATTTAATCCAATATTTATATTCATGCAATTTTCTTGTTCAATTTGATTCTAAACTATTCCAACAAGTAGATTCTCAAAATAACAAGTGTAAATCCGAAGCATGGAACATCAAAAACCTAGGTCCAAGTATGCTCTATCAAAAGAAATAACAATTGCTTAACAAAAATCATTCAAACACTTTTCGATCAAGGCAAATAATCATATAATAATTGCAAATAAATAAATAAAATAGAATATACCACTTTTTGTTGGAAAAATAGCTTCCTCTATCGCCTCAGCAATGGGGCTTAGCTCCTCATATTAACCATGATCTCAAAATATGTGTTTATGGCTCAAAAGATGATGAAAAGTAATAAAACAGCCGATTTGCAACAGTGTGAGTGTGTTACAGAATCTATGTTACAAAGGAGACACAGTGGCTAAAGACCTAATGCAATCACAGTTGATAAACGATATGTATGTTCTGCTGTTGAATAGCGATAGTTCTCTGCGACAGATGCTTGTGCGTCTTATGTTCTTCGTGTTCTTGGTATTCCAACAGCAGAAATAAAACTCCAACTCGTGATTTAAGCTTTCTGTTCTCCTCTAAACTTCCCCAAAAGTGTATGTAACCCTGTTTTTGACTCGAAGCAACTCTTATATAGCCAGCAGACCCCAAAACTTTCGAGAAAATCTTGATTATTCTTTCACCGTAAGTCACGGTATTTTTCTTCTCCCTGAATCTTATGTACGCGTCCTCCAAACCAAATCAAACACCTCAGAATCTCTCTAAGACACTCTCGAATCCAACAGCAAGTTTTCCTCCTTATTTCCCGTACTTCCTATGAATATAAACTTCCGATAATAATCCACCCATGTTTTATCTCAAAGTGACGTAACTTTCCTTTTCTTTTGGTTTGTAAACATGTACCAACCCTGTTTTATAGAAACGGGGCTATCCTAATCGAATTCCAAGAAGAAATCGCATAAAATACAAACCAAATCTTCTCCAACAAACTTTGCAGATAAACTCCATTTTCCCGCCAAAACTCAAGAGTTCAAACGATGAAGGTGGGTTCCCCCCTAACCAGAGTGGGGGTGCCGATAGCAGGTGCCTTGGGGGTGTTCTAGAGGTGCCCCTTATCCAAGCCGTGGGTGCCAAAATCACTTCCTCCGGGTGCTTTTTCAAAAAATATTTATTAGCCAAAAATACCTACACACATAATAAGTACAAAAATGAGCTCTAGCAATATATAAAATCGAGACAAATTGGACACAAAAATGTGTCCATCATGGGTTTCATTTATAAGATTCCGATCGAGATATGAGTTGGGTATTGAAGTAATTGACGGATTAGGTTGAAAATTACAGATCGTATCAAGTTTCAGGTGATGATTTTGAATATCCGCAAGATAATAATAGTGGCTATGATGCTTCAAAGGTCTTGTCAAGTCCATCGATGGAACACAACATGTATGCTGATGGACTTTCGGTTGCTGAGGACCATATGCTAGGTGTACGAGCCAATTTACTTCTTATTGACAAGGACTAGATGTTTTACTACTATTACCGAGCTTTTTGAGATACTTGTTAAATTTTCCAAAATATGTATAACTACTGCTCCACCTTTAACTGATACTGAATTTTTTACAGGGGAAGCTTTGACGTTAGTGTTCATGAGTATGCTCTTAAAGCACATATATCAATCAAGGCATGCTTAAAGGCGTTTAAGGCTGCAAAAGCATTACCTTCGTTTCTATGGAATTTCCATCAAGAATTGATGTATGGCCTAAAAAATTTGATTTATCAGCTCCCACTGGTGATGATATTGCTCTATATTTCTTTTCGGATCAGAAAGGGTAATGGTCTTGCTGTGCTTAATCTCTTAAAAATGTTTTTGTGTTTCTTTATACATCATTGTCGATATCTACATTGTTCATGGAGGAAAATAATTTTGTGTATTAAGTCTCCTACACGCGACAGACACAAGCAAGGCTAGACATATACATACGCTGTACATAAGCAAGACGTAAGCTGTCACAAATTATAAGAATGCTAGCTGTACTAACACACAAAAGATCCAACAGATCTTTTGTTATGAAGATATATGAAGAAAATGTGTCAATCAGATCTTTACATATCAAGAAAGTATTTTAGCTCTTAGGAAACTCTTTGTAAATAACTAGAGATAAAGTTCTTTCCTTGTACAGTTTCACTTTCCTATGTTATCGTTGTAAACAACTATATAAACGAATGTACAGGCAATAGCCAAATTTTCCAAGTAATAATATTCCCATTACCATTTCTCTTTATGGTAACAGAAAAATCCTGTTTATCATCATAATTTTTTTTTCTTCTCAATTTTTTTTTTTGCATTCAAGCTTAAAAATGCCGTCAAATACCTCCAATGATGAAATTCCTCAAACCCCACCAAGTATTACTGTTGTTGATCTCAAGTCTGGTCCCTATGTTATTCATGCATCGGATAGTCCTTCAACAGTTTTTATCACACCATTACTATCTGGTGATAATTATTCAAGATGGGTACGAAGTATGATGATGGCCTTACGGGCGAAAGGAAAATTTGGGTTCGTTGATGGATCTCTTACCAAACCAACTGCCTCAAACGACTTGCATGCTTGGGAAAGATGTAATGACTTGGTTGGAAGTTGGATTCTGAACTCGGTGACACCAGAAATCAAGGCTAGTATCCTTTATAATGATGATGCTCAAGCTATTTGGAAAGATTTGCGAGATCGATTTTCTCACACAAATGCGCCCAAAATATTTCAACTCAAAAAGGCCATCATGTCTCTAAGACAAGATGCTTTAACTGTCTCTGAATATTTCACTCAGTTGAAAGCTCTGTGGGACGAACTTAATTCGCTCACTCCTATAAAACCATGTATCTGTGGTAATGGAAAGTATATGGTAAGTAAACTTCATCAAGATCGAGTCATGGAATTTTTACAGGGTTTGCATGATCGTTTTTCATCTGTTCGTAGTCAGATATTATTGATGAACCATTTCCCTGCTATTGGAAAGATATATTCTCTAGTCCGTCAGGAAGAGAATCAGCAGGAACTCAACTTTTCTTCTGCTCCTGCAATCGAATCAGTAGCTCTCCATGTTGGGAAACAAGAGCGTAGCCCTACTGCTCAGCACAATATTCGTCATTCTCCAACTAAGAAAGGTCGCCCATTCTGCGATCACTGTAACAAAGTTGGACACACTAGAGCTACTTGTTATAAGCTACATGGATATCCATCACGTGACTCACGTCAAATGGATAATCAAGCTGCTTTTGTTGCTGCCCAAGATGGTGAACCACACCATGGATCTAAAGTTGTCGCACCAAGCATCACTCCTGAACAATATCATCGATTGTTGTCACTTCTTGAACCTTCAGCTGGTCCTTCAAGCCATGAAGTGAACGCTAACTTTGCTGGTAATGTTTCTCGCACCTCTAATTTTTCTTGGATCGTTGATAGTGGTGCATCTAACCATATGTGTTATTCATTACTTTGTTTTACTAAATATGTGAAAGCTCCTACAAACTATTTTGTCCAACTACCTGATGGTAGTCAATCTCCCATATTACATATTGGGGGATAATTTTTTCACCGAATTTAATACTTGATAACGTATATCATATTCCAAGTTTTAAATTCAATCTTTTATCAATCAGTCACTTGGTTAAATCTCTCAAATGTCAAGTGACTTTTGACGAAACTTCATGTACATTTCAGGATCCGTTAAGGAATTTAACGATTGGTCGGAGTGATCACTTGCGAAATGGTCTCTACATTCTTCGCTCGACCCCGTCATGCTTTTCGGCGTCTCGCTATTCAAACTTTGATCTTTGGCATTGGCGTCTTGGTCATCCTTCAGATTTACGTTTTCGTATTCTAGCAAATAAATTTAGTTGTATAAGGACTACTAAAAATCATTTATGTGAAGTATGTCCACAAGCTAAGCAACCTCGTTTACCTTTTGTATCAAGTAATTCAAGAAGTAATAAAAAATTTCAATTAGTTCATGCAGATATTTGGGGTCCATTTTCTGAATCTGTATTATGTGGAAAAAGATATTTTTTAACGATTGTTGATGATTTTTCGCATACCCTGTGAATTTCTAGCATTATTTATTAATGCGCAATCAGCCTTGTATTTCCTGTACTCATTATCAGTGCGGCATGACGACTGAGTGTTGCTCTTACAGAGCAACACGAACCTTCAAGCATTATAATGAAACCATGTACGAAATACCCGTACATGCTGACTCTCGGTGTGTTATACTATCCCGATTGAGCCCCTGTCGGTGTGTTATACTAACCCGATTGAGCATCCAGACTGATCGTATCAGTCCGGATATGATAGCAGTCATCCAACTCCACAAGCATGATTGGATGACCCAGATCAATTCCATCACCCCCAAGAAGGTATGGAATACCCACTACCGACCCCGCATGGTCGTCCATTGGCCTAGCTTGCCAAAAACGTTCATAGTAAAAACCCTTGAACTTTCTCTCTCCTAATGACTTGTGTCCGGTCATACCGCATGACCACCGTGGACCCATTTATTCCCGTTAATTCTATTAAAATTCACTGAGATCCGATCGTTCCTTGTGAAGAAGCCAAGGCATATCATGCCTGCTTAACTTCGGCATTGTTGTTTAATCCAAACGCACGCTCAAACTAGCGTGGTCACACCTCCCAAACCGCGTGATAAACCAAAGATCTCGACCACTCAACTCTTAATTATGACTATAAATCTCGCAAGCTTATTCGGCCATTTTAAGTGAAATCATCATCATCATTTTTCATTGTATTCTTCAACGATGTCGAATTTTTGTATTGCGACGAGGTGGTATCTCCATGAGTGAAGAAAACCGGTAGTCTTTATTTTATTAGGGCCTTTACATTTTTTGGCTCATTGACCTTGCCTTATCAATGGTCTTCCGAGTTAGACCTCCTAATAAGAGGTCCTCCTCGCCACCTTTACGGCGACAAAATCAGACGATCCTTACACTGCATGTAAAGACCCATTGATCTTGTCTTATCATTTTCCAAGTATTTTTGCCTCTTCATGTGTTTTAGTTGCGACAATATGACAGCCTATATATCCTTGCGAACATAAAGCCCCATGACATTGATGGAGGGTACACTTTCGTGTAAAGGACGATTTGGATGGCTCGCATTCCATCTTTCGACTTTCATCTTTTGAATTTTTCTAATATCACTCAATTGGTACCTTTGTTACCACCTAACAAATGTGTGCTTGAAAATATATGCGAAGTTTAAATGACGCATAGACTAACTGTAGGATTAGTTTTTCAATCTTTGAATAATTTCTTTCCGCTCGGCATAAAACCCTAAAATTAGGGTTTCGAATTTCGATCCCTTTTTTAACACTTGAAAAAATGTTTACATTTTACATGTGTCGCAAAATGTGATTTTCTAGGGTCAACGTGTATTCCTTCCTTTGATACAACCATCCATCTTCTGGGTTGCTTTGATGTCAAAACGCCTCATTTGCTCAAAAAATTTCTTTCAAGTCTAGATGGAGGGTGTAGATGTAGACTCAAAGGGCCCAGAGCATGTCAACACAATCACCGAGGGCCCGCCTACACACTAATGATTCTGACCAACTCCAAGACCAACCATGCTTGATGGATCTATACCAGGTAATAAATCTTTCGTGCGCGCTCCCAAACAAGGGGTGACAGGGTTTGGTTTCGGTTCCACGGATCATTTTTGAAATCCTGATCAATGCAACTGAACTCTTCTTCTTTCTTAGGGTTTTGATATATTCTTTGTTTGTTTAGCATCACGAGCCTATTCAGGTTGGTATTTGGAAACCATCTTCTCCTTTTGTGCATGCATGAATGGAGGTTCCAAGATTATGGATTTTACCAAAACCTTGGATATTGTACGAAAAGTCCCATTATGGACTCCCTGTATCAATTAAAACTCCATTTACCACCCAGATTCTTCTCTCTCCTTATGACCACTAATGGAGATGGGTGGACCCATTTATTCCCAATCCTAACCCGTAACCTTTCTTTCCTTCAAAATCCCGTTTGTGTATCGGCCAAGGCATATTTTCCTTTCTCATGATTTTCTTTCTTGAACCTACAAGATTAGGTCCTAATCATAAAACGCTATATTTTGATTAATTAGCCCGCTCAAACTAGCGTGGTCACACCTCCCAAACCATAGTGATGCAAATCATCTTATTTCGGAAATCTGTGAGATGACCATTCTCAACTTTCGTCGTTATTCATCGGACGATTTGGATGGCTCGACGATTTGGATGGGACACGTTTTCATGGGATATTCAGGTATAGGCGTAAACACCATCCTATCACCTTCACACCAGGCCAATCGGCCAAGACCGACCAAGATTGGTCGTCTTGGAACGTGCTTTGAAGAGGGCGTGAAGTGTGGCCCTTGTGGCACTAGTTTTTTGTCGCAAATCGATCTCGACCACTCGATTTCACCGGATGAATTGAGCGACCCAGATCATACTTTCATGAGGTAATGGGGTATAGGCGCCTACACCATCATGCCATCTACACGCATGTATGGTCGGTTAGGCCAAAGTTGTATCCCATGCTTGGTTTCGACCAAGCTGAAGAGTGATGCTCGCGCACCTCTTCAAAACCCTAACTTCATCAACGGTCACGAGATGAGTGTCTCAAAGATCATCTCATCCGTCCAACTTCACCCAGCTTGGTTTATACATCCTCGGTCGGAGTTAATTGGTTAGTGAGGTCTTATTACCCATCACTTTACCACACCAAGATGCGGTACCTGCATAAAATACACATGATACTTCACAAGTATCAACTTCCTGAATAACGCAGTTATTCAATTCAGCATTACATGCTACCTATCGTGGATCCACAATCCACACGTTCCAGACATCAATCATGTCACAAACTGGGGGATACATACTGGGGTATTGGTCTGGCGGTTTACAGCGTGCAGCGTGCAACGCGCCATCACAAGAACGTGTTAGGATGTCATGGACGGTTAGAGATGAATAGGAGAAGTGGGCAAGACTGGTTGTGTGGCACCGACGCACAACTCCACTACTCCATCACTCCACTTCCTACGAGAGACGTGAATAAGGCTCAATAACTTGTATAAATAGGTTTTCCGCCCTATTTCAAAGATAACAAGTCGAGACGAGACAGAAAACAAGTGTTAATACAAAACGTATTCCAACACCCAGAGCCTGCTTGCATCAATCGTAAGCCTGCTCATCTTTATGTTACAAGTCATTCATAGCCAACATCTTCACAATCTCAACACCTTCTTCGCTTCCCTCCCTAAGATCAACCCCATCTCCTTCACTTTGTGACCGAAACAAGTCTGGAACGGCCATTTCTTGGTTTAGGCCGGACTTGCACAGATTGGCTTCCGAATCTACAAGCACTCACCGCGCAGTGCATTTGTTTAAGGTTTAAATTCATTCCTCCCAAATTACCAAATCCGGCAGGAATATTTTTCACCCATAAACACTTCTGTTCTCCACCTGTCGAGAACCCCAAGACTTTACCATAGACATCTCATCAAATGTGACACCTCTACTCATGACTATCTTCTTCTCAACTGGATTCCAAATTTTGAACCCTTTCACTCCACTTTTCATACCCACAAAGATTCCTTTCACAACACGGCTATCAAGCTTGTTTTCACTAACATGATGCCACACAGGACAACCAAAGATATGAATTGAGTCATAATCATAAGCTGGTTTACCAAACCACTTCTCCATAGGAGTTTTACCTTCTAATGCAGCTGATGGCAACCTATTAATGAGGAAGCACGCATATGTAATCGCCTCAGCCCAAAACGCTTTACCTAATCCAGCATTAGATAACATACATTGTACCTTCTCCAGCAAAGTACGATTCATGCGTTCATCTACCCCATTCTGTTGCGGTGTCTTCTTAACTTTGAAGTGCCTCTTTATCCCCTCATCCTGACATACTTGCAAGAACAGATCACTCTTGTACTCTTCACCATTGTCCGAACGTAGTACTTTGATCTTTCTGCCAGTTTGAGTCTCAGTTGCCTTTTTCCACCTCACAAAGATTTCTAGGACTTCATCCTTATGCCTCATGGTGTACACCCATACGCGCCTAGAATAATCATCAATGAATGACACAAACCAATATTTCCCTCCCAATGACGCATTCTTGGAAGGACCCAAAACATCTGAGTGAACATAGTCAAGAACTCCACTAGTATTGTGGATAGCTATGCCAAAGTCTCATGTGCCTTAACACCTTATGCCTCATGGTGTACACCCATACGCGCCTAGAATAATCATCAATGAATAACACAAACCAATGTTTCCCTCCCAATGACGCATTCTTGGAAGGACCCCAAACATCTGAGTGAACATAGTCAAGAACTCCACTAGTATTGTGGATAGCTGTGCCAAAGCTTGTTCTTGTTTTCTTGCCCTTAACACAATGTTCACGATATGGACATATATAATAAGTTGCTCCAGTATCTAATACCCATGTACCATCTGTAATAGCACAAGCTGATGGTGTCACAGTTAGCGAGAAATCAGAAGCATCATCTGATTCTTCATTACCTTTTGTAATGTTCACCTCGGTCTTGTTGTTATCTCCTTCTCTTTCCTTACGCTTAGGACAATCCTTAGCCCAATGACCGAAGTCATGACACCAAGCACACTCATCTTTCTGCAGTCGCGTTCTACTCTTAAAACGTCCTCTACCTTTCCCACAATCCTTAGTCTTCCTTCTCTTATCTATTGAACGACTTCTTGCAAGAAGCAAGTCATTGTTAGCTTCACTTGCAAGGTCTTCACGATCCATCTTCCTGAACTCCTCACTACGCAATGTTGTAGTGACCTCTGCGTATGTCATCTTGTCCTTGCCGTGCATTAATGCTTTAATCACGGGTTCATACTTTTTGAGGAAGAGAGTTTATCAGACACAAAGCTTGTTCCTCGTCGTTGATCTTCTCATCGTAGTTAACCAACTCAGCAAGAAGTTTATTATATGAATCTAGGTGCTCGGTTAAGGTTGCACCTCTCTTCATGTTATAGCGATACAAATTCCTTTTAAGATGTATCATATTGGCCACGTTCTTCACAAGGTATTCCTTATCAAGCTTTTCCCAGAGATCCTTAGCTGAAGTTTCGTGCTGATAATTAACTCTTACGGCAGTTTCTAAACACCCTCGTATCGAAGCAAGACATAATTTATTCATCTTGTTCCACTGCTTTTCAGACATCTCCACTGGCTGACCTTCTAGAGCTTCTTCTAGGTCAAGATGGACAAGAGCACCCATTACATCCGTTCTCCATAAACCAAAGTTATTGGTTCTTGTAAACTTTTCTACCTTGATTTGTGATCTATGTGAATGAAGTATTTCTTCTTTTGTATCTTTATCTTTATTTGTGGGATCCGAATGTTCTCCTAAAGGATTTTTCGGATCTTCGTCCCCGTCAACCATTGTTCACAAATAACCAAATATAGATAAAAAACAGAACCTTTGAGATTAGTATTACATCAAGCAGTATTCACAAAAAAAATACCTTCACTTCAACTGCAATCTGAGTACCCGTATCCAAGAGCGTCTTCTTGCTCTGATACCAATTTTTGCGCCAAATCCTGCGGAAGCGTTAGGTTTGCACTACTACGAGGTATCTCAATATCGCCAAGAACACAATCACACATACAAGAAGAACAAGTATTTAACGAGGTTGAATCCTCGGGAAGGAATAAGCAATTTTATATATCACCGTATAGGTTGGAATATACAAAGCCTAAGCAGACAAGGAAGAGAACTCTTACTAGTTCTGGTGTGTTTTCTCTAGTTCTCTCTATGGCTATTTATACACATCAATAGGACTGGACACATTCCTTAACAATGATTACTTTCCTACAAGTATAGGGTTTCCTAACTTAGCTCTAAGAGACAAACCTCTTAAGCTGCTATACTTAGGACACAAGTACTTGGTTTCCTTAACCAACTAGATTTCCTAATCTAGACCTTGACCGACCCACCAACATTAAGAACATAGGTTAGAAATGCTTGATGAGTTTTTGAGAACTGACTAATTGAAAGATAATCGGTGAGAGGATACCGTGTGCTACTTTTATTAGAAGCTAGAGGTTTAGATGTACACACGTAATCTTTTAAATATGCTAGAGGTCGACGTTCTCTAGTTGGTCGAAAGGAATCAGCATGAACTACACCTTGATTTTCGTTAGATAAAATGGAGTTATCTGTAGGTTGACTCTCATGTGAGATATATTCATTTGCAGGTGAAACTGGGATTTCCAAAGTGATATTATTTAATGTATCACTTGTACCCGATGGTTGCAAGTCTTCCTGTAAAGGATTAGACATGGATGATGAGGTATTCAAATTATTTGATGATGAGGGTATGGTCACATGTAATGAAAGAGATTGAATGATATTATAATTATATATATCATCATCATCAGCTAAATGTGGAAATGAATGTGACGTAGAAGCTGATTTGTTGATATGATAGACTCTGTAAGGAAACGTATTCTCATGAAAAGTTACATCGCGAGAGACCTGGATTTTATGTGACTGAAGATCGTAGACACGATAGCCTTTTTGACCATAAGGATATCCTACAAAAACACACGTCTGGGCACGTTGATCAAATTTGTGTTTAACGTTAATATTTCTTGCGAAACATAAACAACCAAAAACTCTTAAATGGTGATAAGAAGTTGGAGCTTGAAACAGAATTTCTTGAGGTGATTTATTATCTAAAACAGGAGTGGGCATCTTATTTATGAGATACGCAGTGGTTAAAATACATTCACCCCAAAAATTCAAGGGAAGATCAGCTTGAAATCGCAAAGCGCGAGCAATCAAGTAAGTGTCGATGTTTACGTTCCACAACACTATTCTGTTGAGGAGTAGCTACACAGCTACGTTGATGAATGACACCATTAGCATGAAACCATTCTTGTAGGTCTTTCGTTAAAAATTCAATCCCGTTGTCGGAACGAAATTTTTGTAATTGAGGTATAAAAATTTTTCCATTACCAGATGATAAGTTTGTAATTTTAGTGTGGAATTGGGTGATAATGTGATTGAAAAAATATGAGAGATACTTTTTAGTATCGGATTTATTAGTCATAAGATAAATCCAAGTGCATGGAATGCTACATGCTCCAACCTGGATGAATTTTGTGTATTCATAGAATGGGATTGTTGCCACATGCTCCATTCTAGGTGAATTAAGTGAGGGAGTATCCAACACTTATTAATGGCTTTATCTTTTACAAGATGTCAGCGCACGATTTTCTGGTTTTTACAATGTTAACCTTAAATGAAAATCCACCATCAACATTAAGTCCCCTGCCTAGCACATAATGGTTACACTATTGTTGGGTAGGCATGAGATGGTGACATATACAAACGTAAGGAGACAAAATAAAAGAAGTCTACCTGGAGGGATTCTGGCCGTGGGCAATCCTCCATACATGCGTGACCACAGGCCTTTGATGAGCCGGTTTTCTCCTTTAGGTGCTTGAGTCAGGAATAGGATTCTTCTTTTACTGGGACCCTGGGCATGGGTGCTTGCACACCGCTGGTTGAATCGCTCTTATCCAAATGCTCTTCTGATTCTTGATTAGGGTTCAAAAGAAAGCTTGACTTGGTCGGTGTTGAATCCTCGTATATCGGGCGCCGTAATCGTTTTAGGGTTTTCTCAGTATATATGCAGGTGTAGAGGTTTTGAACACCATTTTTACGATTTTTCAATAGGGCTTTCCCACAGAAACTCCGTTTCCTTATCATGTCGAACAACAATGGATCGTCTTCTTCATACCATCCAGGCTCTTCCGTTAAACGTGCACGACCTGCGTCTGAGCTTCATGATCAATCCCCTGCTCGTGTCCTCCGAGTCAAGAAGATCATACCGGTTTGTCTCTTTTTTCTTTTCTGAACCATTGCTTGTTCGTCATAATGACCAAGTAGATAATCCTTTCATTCTTGCAGAGATACCCTACCGGAACATGTGTGACGGTTATCGATGATGATGACTTAACCAGTCCTCTTCCTTCAAATTCGAACACATTCACCCCTGTGAACCTCGAAGATCTCGACTTGGGTATCTCATCTTATGAATACCCAAATGCAGGTCTTTCATTCGATGTTCGCATGAAATGTTTATCCTCCAGCTACCGAGATGTCGGTGGATTCCTGGTGCGGAAGGAGTTTGTGCCTCTGTATATATACAAAGAAACACATACCCAAAAAACGATGAGTTTGTGCCTCTGTATATGGAGGAAGTACGGCCATATCGCAACCAGAAATGTGGTCCGACACTGTTCCTCTGCTTTGGTTACCGCGGTAAACTGCCTTCTTCCCATGATTACTGAGATGGAGAGTATTTCTATCCGCAACGTTGCTGAATCAAGCCTCGAAAAGTGGGAGAATATGGTATCTACCTGTGAATCCATAGAGTTCAACGTGGGCTGGTTGTGGCAGCGTCTCGATACCATCAAGGTTGATCGAGCCGGTATCCTTGTAAATGTTGTTCCCCGCTGCGAAAGCTATCTTGGAAGAGGAAAAGGCTCTAGCCGAGAATCGAGAGAAGGTAGAGCGGGTGCATGGTGACTTGAAGAAAAGAACAGAAAGATATCGCGCTAGACTGGAGATGATGCTCTCAAGGAACTATAATTTTCTAGACGGCCTCTTCTAAACTGCACTCCCTTATTGTCAATGACGTTTATGTCAAAAGTTTTTGAACGTCTTTGCGAAATAAACTGCATTGGTTTTTGATTGGTGAAACGGGTTTTTTTCATTGACACATTTCTGAATATAATTGATGATTCAAACATGTAATGAAAATAAATGCCTGTATTGTTGACACAAGAGATAGTGGTCAGGCATGATATGCCTTGAGCCACTTTCCATTGATGACTGCTTCCAGCCTGCCTCCGTCCACTTTAATGATCAGATCTGGATTTGATGAGCTGCTACTATTGACTGTTGCGGATGAGAGAAAGGGGGAGTTAAAGAGAGAGATTGAGAGAAGATTATGAAGAAGAGGGATCGAGAGAAGAGCAGCGGTGGTGATGGAGTGCCGCGGTCATCTGTGGAGGAGAGGTGTTCTTCAGCGGCGGTGATTGAGAGAAAGGGGGAACAGATAGAAATTGGGTTCGAGTGGTTGAAGGAGGGTTATGCTTCGAGGGGAAAAAAAAAGTGAATCCGAATGAAAATGATGGACGGTAGAGATTGTATTTGAGATACTCATACGGATTAAGAAAATATCTTGACGGTTGAGATTGTATTTGGGATGCTCATACGGATTGAGAAGTATGTGTTTCTTTTTGTGCTGATACGAGCTCATGTATTCGGTTTTATTATCAACCTTCAACACGAAAAAAAATCCCAAAAAAATATTAATAAATTAAGGACATTGTTATCGACATTCTGATATAAAAAAAAAATCCAAAACATGTATAAGAATGAAGCTGAAAAATAAGAAATGAATTCGATAATTGGTGTGTTTCTTTTTGCTTTTGTGCTTTCTCTCTGTGCTTCCGGTTTGAATTTCAACTAGTTACATAGGTCATGAAGTAATTTCGACTAGTCATACAGGTTATGAAGTAGCTTTAGTTCACATTGGTAGACTCGGGTTATAAGATTGCTAAAGATGGACCACGAAGCTCCGTATGAGTTTTGACTTCAAACTTAGCAGGATACATCATGAAATCGAGATATATGAAACTCAAGTGTTGATTTGAACTTCAAATGTGGTATAACGACATACAAAATATGAACAAAGAATCTCTGGGAGGGTTCTGACTTCAAACTTAGCGTGATACATCATCGAAATCGATAAATATGAAGCTCAATGTCGATTCGAACCAAGAAGTCTGAAAGTACACAAAAACGATGAATCCAACCATTTACTGGTAAGATTTCATGGAAATATTCTCAAAAACCTTAAACACACACAAATTCGTCAACTTCGAGAAAGAAATTGGCTCCGAGATCGAAACCTGGCCAGGAGCGGACTACTATAAGTCTGACAGTTCGCAAAAACGATGAATCCAACCATTTACGGGTAAGATTCCATCGGAATATTCTCAGAAACCTTAAACACACACAAATTCGTCAACTTCGAGAAAGAAAATGGCTTCGAGATCGAAACCTATCCAGGAGCGGACTATTATAAGTCTGAAAGTTCACAAAAACGATGAATCCAACCATTTACGGGCAAGATTCCATCGGAATATTCTCAGAAACCTTAAGCACACATAAATTCGTCAACTTCGAGAAAGAAACTGGCTCCGAGATCGAAACCTGGCCAGGAGCGAACTACTATAAGTATGAGAGTCCGTAAAAACGATGAATCCAACAATTTACAGGTAAGATTCCATCAGAATATTCTTAGAAACCTTAAACACACACAAATTCGCCAACTTCGATAAAGAAACTAGCTCCGAGATCGAAACCTGGCCAGGAGCGGACTACTATATAAGTCTGAAAGTTCGCATAAACGATGAATCCAACCATTTACGGGTAAGATTCCATGGGAATATTCTCCGAAACCTTAAACACACATAAATTCGTCAACTTCGAGAAAGAAAATGGCTCCGAGATCGAAACCTGGTCAGGAGCGGACTACTATAAGTATGAGAGTCCGCAAAAACGATGAATCCAACCATTTACGGGCAAGATTCCATGAGAATATTCTCAGAAACCTTAAACACACACAAATTCGTCAACTTCGAGAAAGAAACTAGCTCTTAGATCGAAACCTGACCAGGAGCGGACTACTATAAATCTGACAGTTCGCAAAAACGATGAATCCACCCATTTACGGGTAAGATTCCATCGGAATATTCTCAGAAACCTTAAACACACACAAATTCGTCAACTTCGAGAAAGAAAATGGCTACGAGATCGAAACCTGGCCAGGAGCGGACTACTATATAAGTTTGAGAGTTCGTAAAAACGATGAATCCAACCATTTACGGGCAAGATTCCATGAGAATATTCTCAAAAACCTTAAACACACACAAATTCGTTAACTTCGAGAAAGAAATTGGCTCCGAGATTGAAACCTGGCTAGGAGCGGACTACTATATAAGTCTGAAAGTTCGCAAAAACGATGAATCTAACCATTTACGGGTAAGATTCCATGGGAATATTCTCAAAAACCTTAAACACACACAATTTCGTCAACTTCGAGAAAGAAACTGGCTCCGAGATCGAAACCTGGCTAGGAGCGGACTACTATATAAGTTTAAAAGTTCGCAAAAACGATGAATCCAACCATTTACGGGTAAGATTCCATGGGAATATTCTCCTAAACCTTAAACACACACAAATTCATCAACTTCGAGAAAGAAAATGGCTCCGAGATCGAAACCTGGTCATGAGCGGACTACTATATAAGTATGAAAGTTCGCAAAAACGATGAATCCAACCATTTACGGGTAAGATTCCAGGGGAATATTCTCAATAACTTCGAACTTCCTGGTTCATGATTTTGGTCCTGGAAACGTTTTCGGATATTTCTACCCAATCTCAATAACCCTAAGTTAGTGATTTAACCCATTTTTTTTTTCAGAAGTGAGAAATTTTTTGCAGAACCGGACAACAAAATAGTTTTTTGGTGAAGTGAGAATTTTTTTGCAAAAGTAAGAAAAATTCTGCAGAAGTGAGAAAAATTTGTCGTACCCTTACGATGACTTTCTTAAGAGTTGTGGAAGGGGATGTAGAAAAACTTTCACCACAGCCATCCATTTCCATCTAAAGCAGTCCATTAATATTTTATTTTCTATTTTCCATATTACCATCGTTCTATTCTTTCCTTATCCATTTCAAACATTTTTTTTCCTTCACAAAGATGCAACTTCATCTCCCCCTCCGCCGTCTTCACTGAAATCACCACCATCTCCCCCTCCATCGTCTCCAACTCCGACAACTCTATTAATTACTATCATCTTAAACTACATCGATCTCGGCTTCGTCATCTCAGGAGATTTCTTCACCAACTTCATCATCACCAACAAGTAATCTTACACAGAGTTGAAGACTTACCACCTCCACTAAATTCTCAAAGGCCTGTTACCCAGATCGATCAGTAATTTACTCATGATATCTGTTGACTTTGGAACTTATTGTTTTGAAATTTGAGTCATGGTTTTGAAAGGGAAGTTACATATTTGAACTTAACCCTTTTTGGTGAAGTTGTTGTGATTGCAGAATATGCCAGATTTTTCCAAGCAGTTTGAGAAGTAGTTGGCTTATGCGATGACAATGCTTAATTTTGCAGCTGAGGTCTCAGCCCATGCTTTCATCAACTAATAGATATGAAATGATAAGCATTGTCATTGTAGAATGTATGTGATTGTTTACAGAGAAGGCTTGCATATTGTTTGCGGCTCGACCACCTGAGCATTTTTTTTTAACATTATATTTTGTTTCACAACTCTTATAAAGGGTTGTCATAAAGTTAGTATATTAAAGAACCACAACTTGACAGAACTTGTGATAGTGTAGGAATGGTTAGTGGTTTAGACTTCCATGCAGGAGGATGAGGATCAAATCCCATTAACCTCATTTTCCAACATTCTATATTTTTACTTCAACAACTCTTATAAGTGTTGTTATACTATTGGTTTGCTGAACACAACAACAACATGACGCCCAGCAATGAACAAGGTTTCCCTAGGTTTCTAAGGTGGGTGATAAGTGACATCAGCAATACAATAGAGAAAGACATTGGTGAGGCTATGAAAAAGGTAATTCGATAAATTTCTTACGATAGTGATTTCTTCCTAGATGTGTACATTAGATATACACCTTGATATGGTTTACAAAATGGTGACAAAATTTTGTCATGTGTACAACAATATAAACCTGTAACACAGGTGTAAAAAGATGTACACCTGTTATCCATATTGATACTTTGGCATGTTTTCAGATGCAACCCGGATGGGTAAAAGCTTGGAGTGATGAACAAAAATAGATTATGGAAGAGTACAGAAAGGATGGTCAAGAAAATAGCAGAGACACACTGAAAGAAATGTTGTACAAAGCAATATAGCAAAGAGATTAAGCATTGGAAGAGCTTTCTGACTTGCAGGTTAAAGATCAAAAGCTTGTTAGCTTCATTGAAGAAAAAGGCAAGAAAATTTATGAAGCTGATGCAAGGAATGTGGAAGATGATAAGGATCTTGTTAATTTGTTTGTTGACTCCTTGCAAGAAATCATTTCATTTAACAAAGAATTAAAAACTGAGGATGAACGTGATGATGATGAGCAGGAGGAGGAGGAGGTGAGAAAGGTGAGAAAAGTGGCAAAGTTGATGATTTGGATGACAGTGATGATGATGATAGTGATGATGATGATGAGGATGAAGGTGAGAAAGGCAATAGAATTGACAAAACTGGTGATGTGGATGACAGTGATAAGGAGCAGGAGGAGGAGGGTGATGAGGATGAGGAGGATGGTGGTGGTAAAGGTGGTAATGAGGAGCAGGATGATGATGACGAAGGTGGCAAAGGTGGTGATATGCATGGTGATGATAATGACAAAGAGGGTGGCAAATCTGAAAAGAATGAAGTTCCGTCTGAAACTTCTGAAAAGCGAAGGTATAAAATCACTCTATTAAATGTGGCAGTAATTTGTTTTTATGTGTGTAGATAGTTGTACACTAGTATGCTAAAACTCATACATTTTCTCAAAACTTGAATCTTTTAGCAATCCTCTGTCAAAGACAAATGAAGAGAAGGATGGCAATGATGGAACAAGGCAAGGTGTTGAGTCTGAAACTGCTAAGAAGCCTAGGTATGAAATGATCTCAGCTCGCATTTGTTTTTAATTTTCTGTATATGTGTACCAAGATGTGCACCTTAGTGATTTCTTCTGTATGTGTGTAGAAAGATGTACACTTTTGTAGAACCTAACAAAAAATGCATTTTTTCAAAGACTTCTCGCAGAGACAACAGATATCAAGTAGACCAGGATGCCACACAAACAGATGAAATTGATGAGGCTACGATAATCGCAGCTCAAGCAATATCTCAGCTGGACCCTAAAGGCATGTTGCTGGTTGAAGAAGATGTACTTTTACTCACACAGGGAGAAGATCAACAGGATGATCCTTATGCATCAATTGAGGACCTTCTAGACAACTTGTCTGAAAGTGTTTTCATAAAGCTTGAAAAAGGTTGTTACAAAATGGCAAAGATCGACGTGAAGGAAAAGATGGCAACCGTGATCCACGAATGTCCAAGATTTCAATTGTTGAGCCAAGAAGATCAAAAGAAGAGTCGTCTCAAAGATCATTATATAATGAAGACTTACGAGAAAAGATCGTTGTCAAGCAAAGGTAGCTTCATCCAACATCATGGAGATGCATTTTTATCACCAAGAAGTATAAGAGCAGAAGACACCACCAGCAAAGACAAGAGCTGGGAAGATGAAGGAAGCAGAGATGTTGAAGACAATAGCGGCTGGCAGGTTGTCCAAGACACCACCAAAGAGAGCTGCAAAGAAAAAACTTCCTCCTGATTTCACTGCCGAGGGTAAAAACAAACAAGTTAGGATGAAAGTGGATCAAAAAGGCAAGGGGATCCAAAAAGAGGTACAAGAACCTGGATATCCTGCACCAAAAAGGAGAAATGAAAATGAGTATCGTCCTTATCGCCTAATGCCAGATATTCGTAAATCACCACTTTACCAAGCCATGGACCCAGGACAAGACAAAAAAAGGGTATAAAAATTCTTTGACTATGCAAGCCTAACGTAAGTTCACAAAACAATACCTCGCACTATATGAATGATTGAATCTTATTGAAAAAAAGTTATGTGCACCACTATGTACACCATGTTAACATTTCCTTTATGATTCTGAAACTCTGTAACTTGGGAACTAACAAGGCTCGAAGATCCAACAGTCAGGGAAGATATTCTGATTGTGGGAAAAGTACTTTGTGAACTAATGTTTAACAAGTATTTGGATCAAGCGGTACTGCAGTTCTACGTCCATCGACGTTGCAATGCAATGGTCAAAGATATCATCCGTCATCCCGATGTTCAGAAGTACATGAGATGTGAAATAATGAGTCCTACTGCATGTGTAAGTTTCTCAAATAAAAAATATCATATATAGATACTTTAATGATGTGTACATATATAGATACTTTAATGATGTGTACATACTAGTACACCTGATTGACATAGATATACAACAGTATGCCTTTGTATATTTCTTTAGGAGTGTACATAGATATACAGTAGTATGCCATATGATTGACACATGCTCTGTTAAGTGTTTGCATGAATACAATTGTATCATACGTCATGAACACATGCTCTGTTAAGTGTTTGCATAAATGCTTGATTGTTATATTTTTATATAGGTGTGTACATAGTTGTACACCGTATCATACGTCATGGACACATGCTCGTTAAGTGTTTGCATGAATGCTTGATTGCTAGATTTTATATAGGTCTCGATTTAGGTGTACCTAATTCATTTTATTTTCCAACAAATTATTGATTGCGGTACTATGTGAAGAACAATATCATCGAGGTACGAAGGCTTGTGGTTGATTTCATACGGAACATGCCCGACAACTGAAGTTCTTCTAATCCCCATCAATCACTCTACAGTAACAATGGCAGTGGGACTTCACTGGTCGCTTTTGAAGTTTGATTTCATAGCTGAAGAGTGGAAGTGGTACAACTCGCTGCACTCAAATGAGGACTATAAAATTGATGCACAACAACTGGCAAATGTGGTGCAATTGGAACTCAACAAGAAGAGAGCGTTAAAGGGTGATGCACCTATATAACCGCACGAAATAAACATCATGCAATACCCTGCACAAGGAATCAATCCATATTGCCTCCTATACACTTGTTACTTTATGAAACGAGGTATGAAGAAGAGAAGGAGTATCGAAAGAGATCAGCAGAGGGCCGAAAAAATTTGTCAGGATATGAGAGCAAAATTGGTGGCAAAGATGCTGAAAAAAGTTGGAGTGTATGAAAAGGTGTGGGATGTAGCAACGGATGAAGAGCACAAGCAGTGGCGCCTGAGTATGGAAAAGAATCCGTTGAAGAAGAAGAAGAGTCTTTTCTAAAAGTTTTCTATCTTTCAGACAACTATTCAAATTTCAGTTTTTATCACTTTGTTTATGACTTATCACTACTATAAAGACACTGAATTAATATTTTTATTAGTTTCAATATTGATGTTACAAGTTTATGACTTATTGCATTCACCAGGTTTTAAAAAATATTAAGGTGTACTTGATTGTGCACACATATTGACAGAGCATATTTTTTAGAAGGTTTACATAATGGTACACATGTACTGACAGATTGAACATAACAAAAGTAATTGAAAACATAAAAAATAAAAAAAATACAAATTGAAAACATAAAAATATTACTAAAATTTTTATAGCATGCAGAACTGAAAAACATAAAAATTGAACTTAGCAAAAGTAATTACTAATTATACAGATCTGAAAACATAGAATATTACTAAACAAAATAGACTAGTAACATCCATTGAACACCAAGGTGTACATAGTGTTACACATGTACAAAGACAGGTAAGAAAAAATGAAGTTTACAGGAAGGTGTACATAATGGTACACATGTCCTGGCACTAATTATCCACGCCAAAGAAAATTGAAAAAAACCAAAAGTAAAGACCAAACACATAGAATCTTTTGAACAAATGAAACATAGAAAAAAAAAATCAAATCATGGGGCAGGTAGCTCTGTTATGGTGACCAAGGGTGAAGCATTTTGTGCATATCATAGGCCTCTTTTGCTTCTCCCAAGCACCCTTCCTACGTTGTGTTCTTCGTCTACCAGGTGGAGGAACAGGAATAGGAACAATAACCCTATCACTAGGATCATAAGACTGCGGTTTATCATAATTTGGGATTGGCAAGATGATCTCCTGGTATGTCCTATTGTACCATTTAGTTGTGAAGTATGGATCAACAAATGAATAGATGTCTTCTCTCGTAGCTTGAATGGCAGCACAAGCATGTGCACAAGGAAAACCATTAACTCGCCACTTGTGACATGTACAAGTTTTCTGCAATAGATCTACAGAATGAGTCCGGGGAGACCTGACTTCATATAATCTTTCCATGGACTAAACAACAGTCCAAGTACGACCAATGTCGATGTTTTCCTTTAGTAAAGCCTCATATTCAGGAGTGAGCCTAGTGTTGAAATTTTCTAGACCTTCTATTCTTCTCTCCGATATCTTCTTCATAACCTTCAAACTAACATAATAAAAATACAAAACATAAAATCAAAAACATGATCCAAAAGGAATATAGATAAAACATGTGTACAACAATGTACACATTAAGGAAATCCATGTGTACAACAATGTACACCGGTTCTTGAGTAATCACGTATAAAACATGTGTACAAGTATCTACAGATCAAGCAAATCCATGTATGCAACAATTTAGTCAGACTTACACTAAACACAAACTCACCATATCGCATCGAGAAGAGCAAAAGCAGGCAACTTTTTGAATTCAAGAACCCAGTTGTTGAAGGACTCGGCAAGAGTTGAAGAGTGAGCACTATATCTGCATACAAGGAAAAATGCATTTGCCTATTTCTCTTTTGGAATAGTCCTGATATAGTTAGCAACATGTCCAGATCCAATTGCATGCATGCCCCGCAAAGCTTCTTCAAACTTCGCTGGTGTGTAAGAGTAGGCAGCTTTGTAAAACAAATCAATAACATGCTTCGAATTCGCATCACCTGAACCAATGGGGAGATTGCACTTGATGTGGTAAAAGCAATAGCTGTGATGTGAATTACGAAAATATTTTGGAACGCCCTGCAAAAGTCCTTCTCCACGATCACTAAGGAAAACAATCGGACGACCATCGACAACATGTTGAAGATTCTCCAGAAACCAAAACCAATTATCTTTGTTTTCAGCAGAAACAATAGCAAAAGCAAATGGATAAAAACCATTGTTTCCATTGATACATGTTGCAGCCATCAAAGTACCCCTATATCTACCAAGAAGGGAAAGTAGCGTCCAAGTAAATCATGGGCCCGAGATACATATAGCTATGCTTGCAAGCACCGAAACAAATGAATATCCTTTGAAATCTATTGGTTCCATCCTCAACTTCAAACTTCACATAGCTATCGGGATTAGTTTATTCAATTGCTTTGACATACCAAGTTAAATCGCTATACGACTTCTCGTCATTGCCATACTTGTTCTTCAAATGCCTTCTTTCCCTCTACGGGCATGGTGATACTTAATATTGGACCCATAAGTTTTCTTAAAAAGTGATATGATCTGATTGGGTTTTAAGCTAGGATCACCCTGTATATTGTCAGCAATCAAATGCTTGACTAACTTGGTTGTCACCGCAGGACTCTTCAACCTCAAACCAACACCACAACTACAAAAAAAAATCTGGAATAAGTAATGTGCACCACAATTTACACATAATAAGATCTCAAAAACCAACACTATGAACATACACACAAACCAAGCAAGAACATGTAATTTAAGAGTACAACAAGTACAGTGCACCACAATGTACACCTAAAACAAATCTACATATATAAGATGCACAAGTATGTCCACCACTATGGACATACACCCAAAAAGCCTAAAGATAAGTAATGTGGACTAGTATGAAAACCACTAACCTTTGAACATTAGAATCTTTCAGCACGAACCGAGAAGTATCACCATTCAAAGGCCCAAAGTGAATCCTCCAACCACAACCATTTTTTTCGCATTTTGCAGTAAAACGAGTCGTGTCATTTTTAAGAATAACAATCTTGTGACCAGTAGCCATCTTGTACTTATCGAGAGAAATCCTAACAACTTTAACACCACCCATAAATTCTCTACCAATCTTGTCAAATACATAAACCCATTCATCAATAATAAGAGGCTTCCCCTTGTCTGCATCATGATCTAACACCCTTACCATCTTAGGACTTTCAGTTACACAAGCTGCACTAGAACAAGAACCGGTAACTACATGCTACAACCGGACTTAGAACCTTAACTACTGCTACAACCAGACTTAGAACGAGAAGTATGATTCCTAATCATATCCACATGCAAATAGACATCTTCATTATCAATAAGAATCATGAAACCAATTAAGCTTTGCAGTTGTATATCACCTGTCACAAAAAAATACTTGACAATTGTCCATATAGCTGAAACATATACTCCCAGGAGACAAAGACCTCCACCGCTTGCATGCAAAATGCTTCAATTCTTTAACCGTTATTTTAGTATTAACACGAAAAAAAAATGGAATGCTCACCATGATTCAAAACAAACATTAATAAACTTCGACTTGTTTGATACCCCTACATATTTCAAAAGAAATGATAATAAACATCCAAGCTTCAAACAACAATTTCATACAACCTAAAAGTAAACGGTGTACGTGAAAGTACACATTTTACCAAGCCAAAAACATCAAGTAACAAGAAACCTAGATAAAATACTCCATCAATTAAGCTCCAGTAATCTTACTGAACACATAATTGAATAAATCGTAAAAACTATGATCTAGTATCGTTCGATTTCATATCATACATCATAAAAACTAAAAAATCAACATCAAACAACAAGAAACAAAAATCGAATTGGTCTAGTATTAACAAAGAAATCATCATCATCACGAGAATCAAAAGCTAGTATATAACAAAATATCAACTCAAGATCATACAAATTGATATCATCAACTCATAAACTCAGAAAAACTAAAAATCAGGAAAAAAAAACTTGAAAATTAGATGTAACAGATGAAATACAACCAAAAGAAAACTAACCTGAGGTTGAATTTCGCTCCATTAACAATCAAATCCAATCTAACCTCTACGAATCTGTTAAATCACCTCCGAATTCCAACCTGGAACGATCTATCTCTCACTATGTCGTTTCTTCAAATCTGAGATTAAGAATTTTCGACTCTAGAACACTTTCGAATGTAACTTTCGAGTTGAAATATGATGAAGAAACGATCAAATCCTCTCTGAAACTGTTAAATCGCCTCCCAAAACTAATCTCTGAGATGCATCATATTTTGAATTCAAGTTTCAGATCCAAAAATTTCGATTTCAAAAACACGCTTTATATATCAGGAATCGTTCAAGGGTAATTATGGTATATGAAAACTCGCAA
The DNA here is from genome assembly GCA_023531295.1 of Papaver armeniacum. Classification (NCBI taxonomy): domain Eukaryota; kingdom Viridiplantae; phylum Streptophyta; class Magnoliopsida; order Ranunculales; family Papaveraceae; genus Papaver; species Papaver armeniacum. The sequence continues at coordinate 165,418 of JAJJWW010012659.1, forward strand.
AATCGGGACTCGTTCGTGAATTTGGACTAACTCGTCCATGTTTGGACTAAACTGTACCAGGCGGGGCTTTTTTGGACTAGATTGTACTGGGCTTCAAATGGATGGACTAAAGCGTCCAAAGCCCACAAACTTTGGGACTAAACATAAATTTCTACTGCGAAAATCCGGAGAGAGAAAAAGATTAATTCTTCTTTATAATAGTCCAAACCCAAATGACTAAGCACCGTAAGAGCAACTGCAGTGGTGCGATCATAAACCAAAGAGCAAAGAGCAAAAAAAAACCAAATTTTGGTTTTAGTCCGTGTTGTAACACAGTGGAGGGAAACCAAAATTTGGTCAGGCGCAACTTTGAGTTACGCCCCAATCAGGCGCAACTCCAAAATACGTCCCATTTTTTTTTTTTTTTTTTTAATGTTGGGCGCAACCAAAATCTTGCGCCCCATATATTTTTTTTTTCTTCTTTTGTTGGGGCGTAACTTTGAGTTACGCCCCAATCAGGCGCAACCAAAATCTTGCGTCCCATTTTTTTTTTTTTTTTTTAGTTCGGGCGCAACCAAAATCTTGCGCCCATCGCGCAACTTTAATCTACGCTCGACCAAAACTAAACCAAAGACCAAATATGGTTTGGTTTTTGGTTATAGTCTGATATTTGATCGATAGTCCTCTCCGCTGCGTCTGTGTTTTCGACCAAATTTTTAGTTTTGGTCGATGACTGTGGATGCTCTAAGAGCGACTGCAGTGGGCGACTATACCCATTTTTTTGGTCTCAGAACCAGGCGTAGCGGGACGGACCATCGACCAAATACCAGACTAAATGAACAAGGTGGCAGTATATTTGGTCGGGACCAAAGACTAAACCCAAATATAGTCGAGCGGTGATATAGTTTACGCCCCAAAACCGGCGGTGATATAGTTTACGCCCACACCCAGCGGGCATATAGTTTACGCCCCACACCAAGCGGGGGTAAAATGTTCGCCCCACCATTTTTTTTTTTTTTTTTTTTTGTTCAGGCGAACATTATATGTGATCCTGGTGTGGGGCGAACATTATATGTGATCCCCACACCAGGCGGACATTATATGTTCGCCCCATTATTATTTTTTTTTTTTTTTTTTTTTTTTTTTTTTTTGTCGGGCGGGGATAAAGTTTACGCCCCACACCAGGCGAACTTATACTCCCCGCTCGACTAAATTTACTCGCCCCCCACTGCGTCACACGACGGACCAAACTAAAATTTGGTCTTTTTTTTTGGTCTTTGATCTTTGGGTTTAGTCGCACCACTGCAGTCGCCCTAACGTGACTAAAGTTCGATCACCCATGGATTTTCTACATTGATTACATTTATTCCCTTGATGTCTAAAAAGGTAAAATTACAATGAGTGGTGGACGATTTACAGTCGCATATAAAAAAATTGGGTCGTCGCCTCATTCCCATTCCGATGCCTAGGCCATGGTAATCCGTGACACTAGGCCATGGTCTATGTGTATGACGTTGAGGGCCATGAGCATGGCATCATCCTCCTTGTATCGATTCAAGCCATGCGGCTGTTTGTTTTTCTCGGATGTCTCCGAAGAGACAAGCATATGGAGAAGCTCAGGATATGTAAAGACACTTCTGTTTTGCATAACCGGCATTGTGGGACTAAACCGGCCTAATCCCTTCAAGCATAAATATTTTTCCGACTTCCTTTTCTGATAAGGAAGATAAAAGCTCGACGTTCAAAAGAAGAAGAAAAAAAGAAACACGGTGACTTGGCTTGGTAAAATCTGATAATGACCGTGTATTACTATCTAAATTTAATCTGTAAAGTGTTTGTCCTTTGTGCTGGTGAAGAAACTACAGTGTATGAGAAGATCGATGGTGAATCACAGGGCCTTATTTGCACTTTCTCCCGAGGACTGATCTTCAAAGTTCAAAGCGATCGATCTACCAACAGAAAAGGTTACACAGCTCACGCTATGACAAAGGATGGAATTCCACGGTGGATATGAAGCTTGCCACCCAACAATTTCGTGCTCCAAATACACGCATAATAATAACAGGGCCGGGCCAATAGGGAAGGTGGAAAGCCCCACTCGGGCAACAAGGCCTGTGGGGGCAACAAAATAGTTGTTTCGCTATTTGGGTTTTTGTTAAAAATAAAAATATTTTAGGGCTTATTCATAATTATGTTGTATACCGGACATAATATTGAATAGGTAGTGCTAAAACGGAAGTGTTTTCCCCATTCCATCGATAATCATTATTCTTGGCGGCCTAATTACAAAAGAAAAAAAAACAATCTAAGCTATTAGGATTTAGGAGTGAAGTTGTAAAGGTTTTCTAATTCTCATCTTTAATCTCTCATTCTTCTTTTGTATGCTTGTATATGTTCATTCTCTTGATAGTGTGCTATTGTTATTGTTCGATCATTGAAAAAAATGATCATTGATGTAATTATGGGGGCAACAAAAAAATTGTACGCTTCAGGGCAAAAACAACTCAGGAACGGCCCTGATAATAAGCTGGATAAATTGATTTTACTAGGACAGACAATTCTTCATTATCACCAATATATTTCCGTTGAACCCAGTCTTGCTCTGTACATTTGAACACCCTCCTTCACAGTACTTCCTTCTTGTCTTGTTGATTCTTGTTTCTTAAAGATATTTAAGGACTACACCATCGAACCAACAAGATAACGATATTACCTTGCTTCCTTTGCTAGAGATGAACAGAAAACCAAAAATAGTAGATTTTGGAGCAGTAGACAAGATAAGTTTTCTCTCTCTTAGTATTTCTTCATTCTTCCATTTAATTGTGTGGAGGATTCCTAGAGATTTTGAAATGAGTCTACTGCAGTCGCCTTCGATCTAGAAAAAGGTGCAAAGACATTTATGTTTCCCACTCAACCGCCATCCATACCAAGACTTGAGAGCTGTTCCAGTACAGTTGCGAAGAATTAGTTCGTAACCTGCTAACGAAGAAGCAGAATACCATGAAGAGTGTGCATTGGTTTTCATGTTATGCTCTAGAGCTATGTTGTTAAAGGCGAGCTAGAAAACCGGTTCCCGCATTCACAAAAAGGTTAAGAATGAAGATCCTTGAAGAAGTTTATATCAGCCTTACCTTTTTATTTAAAAAAAAAAAAAGAGTGCAAAACTTGTGAACTGTAAGGATGGTTGATGAGCTGGACATCCATCCAATAGGTTCATGTTCGAATCTCTTCTCTAACATATTTTTCTTTATCATATTTTAGTGTTCTTCAACAACTCTTGTGAGAATTGTGATAGGCTAAGTCACTACCTTTATGGAACAGAATTGTTATAGCTAAATGTCGTCACGACTATTTTGCTTAAGGAGTTGTCGTTTGTTTTCTTAGCTCAACCCCTTGTTCCTAAGGGTTGGTAGTGATGATATACGACAACTCTTCCTTTGAAACCAGTTGTAAAACATAAGACTTTCTACGATGTTTAGCAAAGAGTTGTAAAACTCCAGTTGTATATGTATATTTTTCCCGTAGTAGCTCTGAAGTTTAGAGAGTGTCTTGTTTCCTCGAGTTGAAGTCAAGTAATGACGGAATGGAAGATAATTTCTCATGTGTTATAATCTAAAGTGTTTCTTATGTCTTAGTGAGTTAGGCTTTGTTCTTGACAAGTTTGAATGAGTGGGGGCAGAGAAGATGATTTTCGGTAAGGGAGAGATAATGGTGGTTATGTAGAATGAAACTTAAAGGTCATGATTTCAGATGCGGGTGGTACTGAAGAAATTCAAGTAGAATTCATTCATTTGAACCCGACTGTTGTTATTTCTAATGGCAGTTGGCAATAGATTTATGTCTTTCATGCATTTTTGGTGTAATGAGAGATTTCTTTTGACGTGAATCCTATTTCGGTAATATTAGATTGCGTTTGTCAGGAATAGTATGCAGGGATGGAGTTGTGTTTGGGATCTGGAAATCAAGCTAACTCATCAATTTTCATTTTGGGTCATGCTTAGCGGTGTTTGTGGGAATTCCTGAACCCAGTCATGTAGTAAAACTGTGCAAAAGGGAGGAAAAATAGCAAGCTAATGCTACCAGTTCCGTATACCGTGTGTCGGAAATTGAAGTGTGGAACTTAATGTTTCATTGAATCATAGAGTGGGTACCAATTATATTTGAAGAATCGCAAAAGGATGTATGCGTTTCGAGTCACGTTTTCGGTTAAGTTTTCGCCAGAATTGTATTCTACATTTCTGAACATTTTTCAATTGAATTCAATTTAACTTTTCAAATGTATACAATTTTAGAAATTGCTTTACATCTCTTTACAAAGAAATATGATCTCTTTGTTTGAACATCTCTTTGTTTTAAAATGTCGTTTTACAAATTTACAAGTCCGACTCCGTGCTATTATGGCGGAACTAAATTGCGAGTACAAAATTTAGTTTTGCGTAAATTTTTTCGATCGGCCGTCCCACCGTGGCAGCGGTCATCTAATTTCTTTTCCTAGCCACTTGGGATTGTAGAGATAGTAGACCTCTTTGAGGTTTAAACTTTAATATAACCTTTAGGCGCTAGCCCAATCTTTTTTAAAAAATTATTAAAAACCTTTTTTATTTAAAAAAATAAAATAAAATCGGATTTGTAATTCAACTTAGATTCAATTCAATCACTCTCACCATGTTCTGTCTTAGATAGTGATGCTTGCAAGCATTCTGAAATTTGCAACTTGCTCTTTATCATGATAGCTTGATCAAACCTTGAGAGCTCCAGTGTGGTTTAGTGTTAAACCTTCGCTTATTGGTCGCTTGATGTGAAAATATCGAAAGAAAAGGATTAGGAGTTCATACATCACCATGGAAATTTGCTTCTCCAATTGAAGCTCTGATGCAGGGTTGGGCTAACATGGATTATTCTCAGTGTCAGCAATAACATCTGATCAAGCCTATCTCCACTAGGCAAGAAGGATTACAGGTGAAAGATATTGAACTGTTCTTTCTCAAGATCCAATCAACTGACTTTCTCATGGGAAGTCCGCTTTGGTATGCCCCCCCTCCACCATCCGATACACCCCCTCCCCCAATTTATCTGTCAATTAAATACAATCAATCACTCATTCTCAATTTCTTGGGAAATCTGAACCATGGGAGTCAAGGAAAAACAACCGTAGAAACAAACATCGAAAGAAAAATAACATATCCATCACCCTCTTTGTTTCAAAATTGGATATCTTCTATCAAAAATCAAAAGTCGAGACCCCAATCAGAGACCATCATCATCATCATCAATCCTAATCACAATCAATTACCCAGATGGAAGTGCGGAAAGAGAGATCCATTTGAAGCTCCAAACGGTGACTCGGTGAGCTGGTTGAAACCGATTCAATATTGCTCTGATGCAATGAGCCTGAATTACTGGACAATAGCCTTATCAATGCATAAATGCAGCATTGAGCTCTCCAACGTTCCCAACGAAGCTATCAACGGCAAAATCACCAAAACAGATTGTTGTCTGAGCTGTTCTGCATCAACTCGGTTCCAAACTGCTCAGAGTCATGGCTTCTGGCAGATGAAAATCAAGGGCACAATGGTAATTAAGTCGATAGAGTCTAAGGGTACAAAAGTAAAAAAAAGGCGGAGTAATTATGTGTGGGACAAAATCTGTTTTTTGTCAGGAGGATAAACCGGAAAGGGATAACGATAATACCCTACCCAAAAGTCTATTTTCCTGGTTGGAAATCAGGGGTATAATGGAAATTAGCTTGATGGAGCCCAAAGATAAAAACACTTGGTTTAATGATGGGTGAGACGAATTATGTGCATCGCCAGTGGGATAAAGACGAAAAACAAAACTATGTCAGGCTGCACAAAAGTTCTCATGTTGGGAAATATTCTCTTTTTCTTTTCATAAATAAATGTATTTAAGTAATTAGTTTAGGAATAGTTTTAGGGAAGTTTAAATGCTTTATTTGCTTTGTGTTTCTTTTACTTGCTAGGTCCAATTACATGTTTGCAACGATCTGTACTAGTAACTCTGAAAGTCTAGTTTTAGGTGATGATATCAATCACCCTGTAGGTTTAAGACCCATCCGACTACGACGACGCTTCTACATCAGCTTGCTTCCACAAAAACCTGTACATATACCGCCCTCAGCTTCAGTTCCAAGTGAACCCTTTCTTAGTGGCGATTTTCTCCGGCGAGTACTTTGTTTACCAACTAGGATGACGACTGCGAGGAAATTTGGGGTGATTATCTCCGGCGGGTACTTCATTTACCAATTAGTGATGACAAAATCTCGGAACTGTTGCGCTCAAAAAATTCTGGGCTACTCTTGTGGGTAGAGTAGTCTTTCAAGATGAGTTAATAACCTTAGCGTTCGCCTCTACCACTCTCGAAGTAGAGTGTTTCACCGTATCTCCAACAAGCAGCTGAGACAGGAATTAAGAACAAGCTGGGTGTACCATACAATCAGGCAGTTTCACATCACCAACAAACTAAAGAACTTCCTAATCACGTTGTCCAACATGTTACTATGTAAGTTATGTAAGATGAGTGTGGAAAACCGACAAATGCCTCTAACCAAAAAACGAATATCACCTTACGACAGTCTTTACATCTTAAGCTTTTATTATGAGTTAAGACCCATCATGATATTCTAATACATAAGTTCGGTTTTTTAATGAATAAATTCCAATGTTAAAAAAAAAAAAAAAATCAACCACTCTCACTTTCAAAAATAAAATAAAATAAAATAAATATCAATCACTCCCCAACAACTCAGTGTAAACAGAGTGTAAGAGCAAGTTATAGGTTAAAAGGAATTGCGACTCCGAGTTAGAAGGATAGACCCCCTTTGCCTCTTCTCATCTTGAGTATAAACTAGTCTAGGGTTTTAGTTAGAGCTCAAATTTAGGGTTTATGGGGCAGAAATGGTAATGAAACCATGTCTTCTAGAGCTCTTTCCTCTCCGGTTCACTCGAATTTAGAAACTTTTGATTTCTCAAACCCTCGAATTTCATTCATACATCCTCCTAAGCTCCCATTCCTCATAAACATCCCATTTTCTCCCGCCAAATTCCCTTCAAAACTAACCCTTTTATACCCAATTCATAGACATATCAAAACTGAGATAAGGGTTTCATCAGTACTTGATAATGAAGAAAACCCAGATGAGAAATCATCAATTATCGATGCCCAAGAAGCTGTTTCAGAGATATTACAGGAAACAGGATTATCAAAAGAAGAATCGATGAAAATAGCTTTAAATTCACCAAAGTATGTTAAAATGCTTATTGATAGTGTTATGGATTTAGATGAACTTTCTTTGTGGAAATCGTGGAGAATTGAAAATGAAGATAATGTGGGGACTTTGTCTTTCAAGAAGAAAGTTTTTTATATAGCTAAAGAAAAGGGTGATAATGGATTACTTCCATTTTTAGAAAGTGTTGGTTTGAATCCAATGTCTTCAACTCATATTGCACGGTATCTTGTTTCGGAATCGCTTCCTTCTGTCATTCATAAGGTATTGTAATATCCTTTTCTGCACATATAAGTTGATTCCCCATGTCAGCAATTTTATCAAACACCTTATGGGCAAACACAATCTTCCCTTGCACACAGAACCTGTTATTGAGTGTATTGGAATATATCTGCTGATTTGATACATTTGGTAGATTAAGCAATTTTTGACTTTTGAGTGTTGGGGTTGCTTGAATTGCGCTTGCTAACAGCTTATTTCCTGCTGGTGTATAGGTTAACTATGTGAAGGAATTGTTGTTTGATGGTAGTAACGATGAAGGGTTCGTTGGCAAGAACGCACGTCGAATGATGATGCAATTATCAATTTTTGTTGATGAGGATGTCCAACAAACCCTATCTTTCTTTGAAAAGGTTTAGTAGATTTTTACTTTTTACTTTTTAGTTATAGCTGTGTGTGGTTATTTTCTGGTGCAGCTGGAATGTAACATGTAAAGTTGTTGTTCGATGCTGCAGATGGAAGCTAGGCGAGGAGGTCTTGGCATGTTAGGCTCCAAAGATTCATCTTTTCAATACATTATTCAGTCGTTTCCTCGGATTCTTATGTTATCCGTGGAAAACCATCTGAAACCTTTGGTGAAGTTTCTAGAAGGTATTGGAGTGCCAAAAGAACGAGTTAGGGCTATATTTTTGTTGTTTCCACCTGCCATTTTTTATGACATTGAGAAGGATTTGAAACCAAGAATGCGTGCTTTTGAAAAGGTATTGTTGCTAATATCTTACATATAGTGGTTTGTTCCAGATTTGATTCTATTCCCGCTGTGTTTACATGCTGCTTCGGTTTCTTTTTGACCTTGTAAACTTAATGCTGTTGTCCCTAGTATATTTCTGTGCTCGGGTTTTTAGAATTGATTTTGCTGGCTTAAGATTTTTTGTGTTTATTCTCTAACTTCGTAGCTTGTTTTCTTGCCTTTCTTCAGATTGGTGCAGAGGAGAAAGATATTGGGAGGATGCTAGTGAAATATCCATGGATTCTCTCGAATGGGATTCAGGAAAACTACGGGAAGATTCTTTCATTTTTTGAATTAGAGAAGGTACAAGTTCTGAAGTGATAACTTCATATTCCAGACTTCCAGTTGCTTTAGCGTAGTTGTCATCTATATGCATATTTGTGTATTTGGTATGTTATGTAGCATTATGTTACCAAGATGCTTACAGAAACAAAAGTTAATAACTTGCCTAGTTTAGTTTTCAGAGACCATTTGTTCATTACATGGTTGTGAATTTCACAATAATTCAATCCCAATGTCCCTTTTAGCTTCACTAGTGGATTTTTATTTTATTCTGTTGTTTATAGTTTATCGCTATACGGTATAGATATAGCTTACCGACACTTTTTTAGTATAGAAAATGAAGTTATTTACGTGTTTCAGGTACCAAAAGTGAGTGTCGACCAAGCAATCAAAAGTTGGCCCCATCTATTGGGATGTTCAACCAGCAAGCTGAAGTCAATGGTTGAACAAATTGATGATTTAGAAATTAGGAATAAGAAGCTAGGTCAAGTGATTGCGTCAAGTCCTCAATTGCTACTAAAGAAACCACACGAATTTCTCCAGGTAGGCTTATTCATGTATTATTTCTTTATCATGATTTCTTCAAAGTTCAAATCTCCTTCATATTTTCATCAGAACTAATGATTGCATCATCATTTGAAGTATGATGTTCCTAGCTCCTACTCTCACGTCTTAGATACAGAGCATATAGGTATGGTATGATTTGAATAATTTCTTACTAGACGATCTCGGTAACTCAAATACTGGAGTCTGGAAGTTTATTTCTATGTACCTTTTCGCCTCTTTGTTATGAAGAACATTAGTAATTACTCTGTCACTAAAATTACCTGCTGACCCATATCGATGTTTCATAAGTTGAGGCGTTGAGCACCTAGCATTAAACTGAGATTGGAGTAGTATATCTTGACAGTGTTTACATCATATGATACAAATAAGGTTCAGATAAATGTATCGTTGAAATCTTATTGATAAAGTATGAGCAAAGTCTCATGTGATTCTTATAACCAAGTCCAGAAGTAAGACATTCTTGTACCTATGTTCTAACAAAAATCTATAAGTTCGTTTTAGAGATGGAAGTATATTCCCTGTAAAAGGCATTTATCACAATCCATATTTTCATTTGTTTTCAGGTTGATTTTACCCCATGTTTCATTTAGTTGTTTGAATTTAGATATAGGTAATGTAAAAGCAAATGGACTTACTGAGTCCAAGTTCCTATTGTTGTATGGAGTTACTGAGTCCAAATTCTTAATGTTGTCGATATCTAGCCAATTAAGTTATTACGTTAACTAATCATCGTTAGCTAGTTATCAAATATTCGGTCACGGATTAGCATTGCAGCAGGAATGCAGAAGTCTGTGACGCATATTAATTTTCATAGTAAAGTCTTACCTCATCCGTGAAGTGAATTATGTTACTTTCTTGCTGTAGGTGGTTATATTCATGGAGGAACTAGGTTTTGACACCGAGAGTACCGGGCGGATATTGTGTAGGTGTCCGGAAGTTTTTGCTGCCAACATAGACAAAACGCTAAAGAGGAAAATCAAATTCCTTAATTCTATTGGTATCTCGAAAGACTATGTTCCTCGGGTTATCAGAAAATATCCAGAGCTTCTCGTCTCCGATATTGATCACACTTTACTTCCACGGTAATATTGCAAACTGCAAAGGACAGAACGCACCGTTGACAACTTTTTTCCATGAATTCATTTTTTCCCATCAATTTCGGTGTACAGTTTTTGGTGTACAAGGACTCGAAACTTATAATGCTAAATGATTTTTTTGAGCAGAGTGAAGTATCTGATGCGAGCAGGACTGTCAAAGAGGGAAGTGGCATCCATGATACGTAGATTTTCTCCTTTATTAGGTTACAGCATTGACGAAGTTCTCAAACCGAAGCTCGAATTTCTTGTAAACTCCATGGAAAAGCCTGTAAAAGATGTTGTAGAATATCCTAGGTATTTTAGTTACTCCTTAGATAAGAAGATAAAGCCTAGATTTTGGGTACTCAAGGGTCGAAGTTTAGATTGTAGTTTAAAGGATATGTTAGGTAAAAATGATGAAGATTTTGCAACAGATTTTATGGGTATTGGAAGAATGCTTATTCCTCCCTCGTCTCTTCAATGATATTAACAATTTGTACCAAAAAGGATGTCATGTAAAAATCTGTATATACATAATGTTAGCGTTACAAACCACGATTTGCTCCCTTCCATTTGTAGTTGATAAAGTAAAAATTGATAGGCCAAATTTGCAGACTTTCAGCATCCAGTTTCAACTAGCTATGATCTTATCCTATTGCTTGATTTTCAGCATTGAGGCATTCCTGTTTCTGCCTTTAAAAGCATCCACATTGGAAATTATCAAATTTAAACAATGTTCCTTCTTCTCAACCACACTACCAAATTGCTAAAATTTACTGTCCTTCAATGATGCTTTACAGTCTAGTCCCTGAAGGACCCTCCTTGAGTGAGTTCCCTTCCTTGTAATCAGTGATTTCAATTTTTCAAGGCTTGGGAAAGTAGCTAACTAAGAATATTAGGCAGTCCACTGGCTCCGTTCCTAAAACAGCATCTCCTTGCAGAGTCGTTACATTCAATTGTTCGAATCTTTATAGCTAGCAACGAGGGATGGAATGTGGCCAAACCCTGCAGGCACATGAGAAGTATGATTTTGACTGTACCTACAATAACTATGAGAAACCCCAGAGAAGTATTTTGGATCAGTTATCTCCCATCCTAGGAATTATAAATTATATTGTCTAATCCAATCACCATAAATGTTAAGACTAAAGCTCAAGTTTTTATGGAACAAGAAAGAATTCAACTCAAGACAGAGAAACCCGTCATTTTTTTCCAGAGTTGAACCAGCAAAACCCTAATAATCTGCAATAACTATGAGAAACCCTAATAATCTAAGCCAATCCAATTTCACCCCTGCAGCTAAAAATCAAGAGAACCCAATCTGAATCCGGCGGCACAAGCATGATCTTGATTTGTACCCAGGGATATCATTTCAACTAACTAAGCTTTCCTCTTCCCATCCTTAACAGTCCCCTAAAGTGTCTTCTCTCCCTCTGGACTAGCCTCGTCCCTCGACAACATCTCCTTGCAGAGTGATTACACTCATCCATTCAAGCCTTTATAGAGAGCTAGCTATGAACACTAGACACTAAACTTGGTGACAGTTCTCATTAGCGCACCGAGGGATGAAATGTGGCCAAACCTTGCAAGCACATCCTTGTTCCTAAGTATTGTATCCACAGAAACTATGAAACCTCAGAAAAATACAGTGGAACAATTATCCATCCAAGGAGTTACCAATTAACTGTCTAAATCCAAATTTTTGCTCTAAATGCTAAGGCTAAAAGCTCAAGTTCATATGGAACAAGAAAGAACTCAAGTCAAGTCACATAAACCCCATTCTGGCCTTTATAGAGAACACTAGACACTAAGCTCAGTGTCATTTCTCATTAGCACACCGAGGGATGGACTATGGCCAAACCTTGCAAGCACATGAGAAGGATGATCTTGAACTGTTTCCTAAGGATCATATCCACAACAACTGCCAGAAATCCAGAAAAGTATTTGAAACAGTTATTTACTGTAATTGTCTAATCCAATCACCCTAAATGCTCAAGTTCATATCAATATGGAACAAGAAAGAGTTCAACTAAAGTCAAACAAATCCCATGTTTTTCCAAAGTTAGAACTAGCAAAACCCTAATCCCAATGTCACCCAAATTTCACCCCTGCAGCTAAAAATCAAGAGAACCCAGTCTAGGTAATCACAAAATCTCCAAAACAAATCCCATCCAATTTATTCAAACAGATGCATTCATCAACACTATAGAAGTACTCAAAACAAGCAAATGTAAACAAATTAATAAAAACATAAACATGGATTTCTAATTCAAATTCATATATTCATAAGCAAGATCCGGAAAAGACATCCACATCACATCTCATATTTAAAACCCTAGAAACATTAAAAAAAAAAAAAAAACCCTAAAATTGAAAAGCGTAATTTCGACAAACTTGATAAATCTCGAACCTCGCCGCGATCTTGACCTTCTGATTGATACCCTTTCCTTTCATTCAATGATTCAAACGGGACTGAGAAGTTGGAAAAGATTAGGTTTAGGATCAGAATTCATCCCAATGACAATAATCAATGGAATGAAACCATAATGAACAGCTACTTTGGCTTTCTTGAGTGACCAATTGGTCCATTCTTTCACTGATTTCAACACTGGGTATTCTTCGTTGTTATTCTTTCCTCCTCCTCTTCCAGATTTCCCCTTCGATTTCAGTGGACCTCTAGACGCCATTTTTCTCTGCTCTCTCAGAAAAAAACCTAATTTTCTTTTTCGATGATAAATCTGGGAGTTTTCTAGATTATAAAGATTTCTTATTACCAAGTTTACCCCTGGTAGCGCAATACAGGCCGGGCCCGAACGGGAGTTTAGGCCATTGGGTTTGCTCAGCACTTAGGGGTGTCTATGGGTACCGATTACCTGGTACCGGCTCGACCGGCGAGTCCTAATGTCGGATCCGCAGTTTTAATACCGGGCGGGAAGAATAATTTTTTGATTTTTAACCGGATACTTCCGGCGAGTCCTAATGTCGGATCCGCAGTTTTAATACCGGACATGAAGAATAATTTTTCGATTTTTAACCGGATACATTTATTAGTTACCGTCGGTTAATGGGTATTCAAACGAATATATATGTCTCAATATATGTGTAATTTCCCCAAATCTACGTCCCAAATATATCTAGTTGACTTTGTATGCACAAATGTTAAATAATCATGTTTGACATTACAAGTGGCATGGCAAACGAGTTGTGCCACTATGGGAAAATAACTGAACGATAAAATTCCTACCGAGCGATATTAATAACAGCGTTGACGATAAAGACTATATCGCTGGATATTTTCATTATATCGCCAATGGTTGGATTAATATCGTTGGCGACACATTTGCATATCCTATTCAAGCGGGTTCATCGTCGACTATGCCACCATTTTTTTGGAAAGTATAATATGTATCTATAATTGGCGATATTGTTACTCATCTGAATGTTCCTAGTAAACTTAAACGGCCGACTTATCCATACTAGCGGTAGATGCTATACAGTATTAGAACGAATTGAACGATTATCATGATCAACTACAGGAATTTCAAAAATTCCATTTGACTCACATACTTATAGGGTTTACTGACAGCCTATCTAGATTTACTAGACAACAATACGGGGGTTAGGGTTACCTCATTGTTGCTTGACAAGCCATTCATTGGCTGTAATCAAAACAAGTCACTAGCATGATTAGATTCTGAATCTATCTTCTCAATACTGGATAGATTTATCTTAGTTCCGATCAGCAGACTGGATTGTGTAGTTCCTTGATTCCTTGGTTTTCTCAGCAAATTTTTTTTTCCAGTTGTAACAAATTGCACCTGGGGTCAGACGAGAATGCATTAGCCTTGACAAAGATTTTGATTGTCCTTTACAGAATTTAAAGAACTTCATAGTTTTGCTAAGAGAAATAAAGAGCATGTACAAAAGAAAACTTTCAATGGATAATTGGCCCACCGTTTGAAGGGCCCGAAGGGAGGGGGTCCCTTTTTTTGTAAAAAGCCTCACGCAAATGTGCAATTTAATAAAAAGATCGAAAAATCTTTGATGTCCATGGTTATTTTTTTATTTGACACAATTATCCCTCCCTTTACTATAACTCTTTATGTATCTTATTTTTTCAGGGTATAATTGGTAAGCAAACTAGAATATAACATATCTAAAAATCTGTGCCTTGGAATTTCACAAATTTTATCTCGTTGGAAAGCTTTTAAAGAGATTTACACAATAAGTACAAACAACAATATCAAATTTAAAGTTTTTACGAAAAATTCGGAGTTGCTTATCCTTTTAGACACAATTTTTGAAAATTGAATACATAGTCATTATGCAGATCACCACAAAAGATGCATAACACATTATGCATCAACTAGATTTTCGTTGCAACTAATAAAACGATGTACTTTCACTTTTTCAATTTGGCCTATTTGTCTTCTGTTTGGTCGGCCCTCCCCCCCATGGCAGCGGTATTCTAGTAGCTATTGAATCAACGCAGCATCTAGGAAAGATTCAATTTAATAAAAAAATCAGAAGCTAACAATAAACCAACAATGAAGTAGGTTAACAATTAAAAGTGAAAGTCGCACTACCAGATTCAATTTCTAAAAGATTTTAAAGAGTTCAAAATCTAAAAAGAAATTCTAGGTTAAATCAAGAGAAACAAATTCAAAAGTAATTAAAATTAAGAGAACAAGATTCAAAATTAAATAAGAGCAACTAGGAAATAATCAAATTAAAATAAATATCAGGGATTAAAAGCAGCTTAATTGAGTCTTGAGAGTCCCGTCGATAAGGAGTAGAAGGTTGATGTTTTATATATGTTGCAGCCGAAGGTTACCGATGCTATGGAGGTCATAAGGATCCTAGTAAACTTAGATTCATCTAGGAATCTTTGAAAAAGAACCATTTTTTGGGGGACCAGCCTTTTTTTGGGGGGGACCATTCTTTTATTTTGGGTAAGTCACCCCTTGTCTAGATATTTATTATAATACCTAAATTACCCTCTGATTATTTTTGGGTAATGATTAGTTAGTGTGATTAGTGAACTGATTTTGAATAAAGATTTGAGATTAAAAAATCAGATTTTTAAAAAAGAAGTAGAATTATTGAGAGAGTAAAGTTAGAGAAGATGAAGAAGAAAAACATGGAAAATAATATTTTTTTTAGTTCACTGAATCTTCATCTCCTTCCTCTCCTAAAGTATATGTCAATCTTCACAATGATCCGGATATGAATTATTTCTTAGATGGTGAATGTATTCTTCCCCAAAGCCAATCTCAAGATGAAAACGATGGATTTTACAACCCACAACCGGAGGAAGATTATTTGGGTACCCAGGTATGCTCTAAACTTAGATAATGTTGGTTTAATTGGTCCAAATTTTCAAAAAAATGTGAATTTGTTAAGTAGATTTGGGCTTGTTCGGTTACCTTGTGTGAAGAACATGTAACCGAACTCATCTGAAAGTGTAGTTCGGTTACTTTTTCTAAACACGCAGGTGTTGATGGTGGTTTTTAGCTAAGGGTTAAAATCGTAAAACACTAAACCCTAGCAGAAAGTGATGTCACAACATTTAAAGTAACAAACATTTACTAGGCACATTTACTGAAACCTTTAATGTGTCCCTAAATAATTACCGGGGTATTTTTTTTCATCAAATTAGGGTTACGACAAGCCAAACCCTAATTCCCACGTGTGCCAATGGAAAATCATGCCAGCCACACCGATCGCGCCAAAGCATGCCAACCATGCTAGCCGCACCTCGTGCCAATGGCAAATCATGCCGCCCACACCAACCGCGCCAAAGCATGCCAACCATGCTAGCCGCACCTCCGTGCCAATGGAAAATCATGCCGACCACATCGACCGCGAAATCATGCCAACCATGCTAGCCGCACCTCTGCGTGCCAATGGCAAATCATGCCGCCACACCGACCGCGCCAAAGCATGCCAACCATGCTAGCCGCACCTCTCGTGCCAATGGAAAATCATGCTAGCCACACCGACCGCGCCAAAGCATGCCAACCATGCTAGCCACCACCTCGTGCCAATGGCAAATCATGCCACCCACACCGATCGCGCCAAAAGCATGCCAACCATGCTAGCCGCACCTCTGTGCCAATGGCTAATCATGCCAGCCACAACGACCGCGCAAAAGCATGCCATCCATGCTACCCGCACCTCCGTGCCAATGGAAAATCATGCCATCCACACCTACCGCGCCATGCCAAACGCACCTCGCCATGGCCCCATGCCGCGCCACCATACTTTGGACTTCACTACGCGGCTATCAAAACGAAGGCGTGTAACAATCAACGGTTGCCCTTCAATCCCAGGAGAAAATCCTGTCCGTCTAAGGTTACCAAACGACCTTTGCCCCAAAACCCTAGCTTGGTCACGCACCTAGCCCAAGCTAGCCACGCCATGCTCCTATGGCAAATCCTTGGCCCCACATGCCAAGCCAAACCAAACCTAGCCAAGCTAGCCGCGCCATGTCAAACGCACTTTGCCTTGGCCCTAGCCATGCTAGTCACATCATGCCAAGCCAAACGCCCTTGCCTTGGCCCTAGCCACGCCATACGCCCATGGCAAACCATTGGCCCCACATGCCAAGCCAAAACCGCACCTAGCCCGAGCTAGTCACGCCATGCGCCTATGGCAAACCCTTGGCCCCATATGCCAAGCCAAAACCGCACCTATCCCAAGCTAGTCATGCCATGCGCCTATGGAAAACCCTTGTCCCCACATGTCAAGCCAAAACCGCACCTAGCCCAAGCTAGCCACGTCATGCGCCTATGGCAAACCCTTGGCCCCACATATCAAGCCAAACCAAACCTAGACAAGCTATCCGCGCCATGCCAAACACACTTTGCCTTGTCCCTAGCCATGCTAGTCACATCATGCCAAGCCAAACGCCCTTGCCTTGGCCCTAGACACGCCATACGCCCATGGAAAACCCTTGGCCCCACATGCCAAGCCAAAATCGCACCTAGCCAAAGCTAGCCACGCCCAAGGCGAACCCTTGGCCCCCCATGCCGCGCCACCATACTGGCCTTCACTACGCGTCTATCAAAACGAAGGCGTGCAATAATCAACGGTTACCCTTCAATCCCAGGAGCAAATCCTGTCCGTCTAAGGTTACCAAACGACCTTTGCCCCAAAACCCTAGCTTGGTCATGCACCTACCCCAAGCTAGCCACGCCATGCGCCTACGGAAAACCCTTGGCCCCACATGCCAAGCCAAACCAAACCTAGCCAAGATTGCAGTGCCATGCAAAACGCACTTTGCCTTGGCCCTAGCCATGCTAGTCACATCATGCCAAGCCAAACGCCCTTGCCTTGGCCCTAGCCACGCCATACGCCCATGTCAAACCCTTGGCCCCACATGCCTAGCAAAATCGCACTAAGCCAAAGCTAGCCACGCCCAAGGCGAACCCTTGGCCCCACATGCCAAGCCAAAATCGCACCTAGCCAAAGCTAGCCACGCCCAAGGCGAACCCTTGGCCCCCCATGCCGCGCCACCATACTGGCCTTCACTACGGGGCTACCAAAACGAAGGCGTGCAACAATCAACGGTTGCCCTTCAATCCCAGGAGCAAATCCTGGCCGTCTAAGGTTACCAAACGACCTTTGCCCCAAAACCCTAGCTTGGTCACGCACCTAGTCCAAGCTAGCCACGCCATGCGCCTATGGCAAACCCTTGGCCCCACATGCCAAGCTAAACAAAACCTATCCAAGCTATCCGCGCCATGCCAAACGCACTTTTCCCATGCCCTAGCCATGCTAGTCACATCATGCCAATCCAAACGCCCTTGCCTTGGCCCTAGCCACGCCAAACGCCCATGGAAAACCCTTGGCCCCACATGCCAAGACAACAACCGCACCTAACCCGAGCTAGTCACGCCATGCGCCTATGGCAAACCCTTGGCCCCACATGCCAAGCCAAAACCGCACCTAGCCCAAGCTAGTCACGCCATGCGCCTATGGAAAATCCTTGTCCCCACATGCCAAGCCAAAACCGCACCTAGCCCAAGCTAGCCACGCCATGCGCCTATGGCAAACCCTTGGCCCCACATGCCAAGCCAAACCAAACCTTGCCAAGCTAGCCGCGCCATGCCAAACGCACTTTGCCTTGGCCCTAGCCATGCTAGTCACATCATGCAAAGCCAAACGCCCTTGCCTTGGCCCTAGCCACGCCATACGCCCATCGCAAACCCTTGGCCCCACATGCCAAGCGAAAATCGCACCTAGACAAAGCTAGCCACGCCCAAGGCGAACCCTTGGCCCCACATGCCAATCCAAAATCGCACCTATCCAAAGCTAGACACGCCCAAGGCGAACCCTTGGCCCCCCATGCCGCGCCACCATACTGGCCATCACTACGCGGCTATCAAAACGAAGGTGTGCAACAATCAACGGTTGCCCTTCAATCCCAGGTGCAAATCCTGGACGTCTAAGGTTACCAAACAACCTTTGCCCCAAAACCCTAGCTTGGTCACGCACCTAGCCCAAGCTAGACACGCCATGCGCCTATGGCAAACCCTTGGCCTCACATGCCAAGCCAAACCAAACCTAGCCAAGCTAGCCGCGCCATGCCAAACACACTTTGCCTTGGCCCTAGCCATGTTAGTCACATCATGCCAAGCCAAACGCCCTTTCCTTGGCCCTAGCCACGCCATACGCCCATGGAAAACCCTTGGCCCCACATGCCAAGCCAAAATATCACCTAGCCTCCAAAGCTAGCCACGCCCAAGGCGAACCCTTGGCTCCACATGCCAAGCCTAACCACACCCTAGCCGCGCCTTTGTCATGGCGTTCCCCTACGCGCCACCAAAACGAAGGCGTGCAACAATCTACGGTTGCCCTTCAATCCCTGTGAGCAAATCCTAGCCATCCAAGGTTACCAGACGACACATGGTAACCTTTGGCCCGAAAACCTAAGTTTGGCCACGCCAAACCTTGCCATGCCAACGGCATGCTAACCTAGCCGCGCCGCCACGTTGGCCCTCACTATGCGGCTACCAAAACGAAGGCGTACAACAATTAACGGTTTCCCTTCAATCCCAGGAGCAAATCCTAGCCATCCAAGGTTACCAGACGACACATGGTAACCTTTGGCCCGAAAACCTAAGTTTGGTCACGCCAAACCTTGCCATGCTAACGGCATGCCAACCTAGCCGCGCCACCACGTTGGCCCTCACTACGCGGCTACCAAAACGAAGGCGTGCAACAATCAACGATTGCCCTTCAATCCCATGAGCAAATCCTAGCCATCTAAGGTTACCAGACGACACATGGTAACCTTTGGCCCTAAAACCTTAGTTTGGCCACGCCAAACCTTGCAATGCCGACGGCATGCCTAGGCGCGCCACCACGTTGGCCCTCACTACTCGGCTACCAAAATGAAGGCGTACAACGATCAACGGTTTCCCCTCCTCTCAAGATGCAAAATCTCGACCGTCGAAGGTCACCAGGCTGGAAAGTTTCCCGAGCTTGACTTTCCAAGCCACAACAACGTGCTACATGTTTTCTAAAACATTCGAGACATCAACGCAAATTGGGGGATCCTCTTTGGGTATTGGTTTGACGGTTTACAGCATGCGGCGTACACTACGCCCGTCATAAGGAAGTGTCATAAGGGTGCGGCGGTTAGTAAATACGGGAAGTTATGTGTGAAACGTTCATGGGACATAAAGCACATGCATTAACAACTTTATGGGACATCAATTCCATAACGTTAGCAGTTTCATGAAAACCAGTTTCATGCGTTAACCACTTTATGGAACATCAATTCCATGCATACGGTTACCACCTCCTCCCATTTACTTCCCCACTCCTTAATGGGACCAGGGTACGTTTTTACTCCGACTTGTATAAATAGGTCTTACCTATTTCCATTGAACAACAAGTTCATCCGGGAGATACAACACTCAGAAATACTTACTTGCTAGCTCACCTTGGGAGCTCTATCACTTTTCCGATAACAAGTCGTAGTAACCCAACTACTCTTCCAAAATCAACTATTCTGGTCTCACCACTTTCCTTGCTTCCCTCCCCAAAACCAACCCATTCTCCTCCACTTTGTGACCGAAGCAAGTCCGGAACGGCCACTTCTTGGTTTAGGCCGGACTTGTGCATGATTGATCTCTCGAATCTAAAGTACTCCCTTGCAAGATATTTTTAGGGTTTAAATTATTTCTCACTTGCACACCCGCAATTACCGAAATCAGCAGAAACCATTTTCACCTACAAACAATTGGCGACCACATCGGGAGGTTCGATTTTTTTGGTTACAAAGTGTCAATTTTCAACCGGCGATCTCATCCTTCGACCAGACGTCAAGATGGTAGAGGAAGGCGATCCACTCCGACTCCGCTTACTCGACGGTTGGATTATCGATCATGACACGACAAGGGATGACTGGGACTTCTCGAGGTGGAAGAAAACGATCCGCCCAGGGATTAACGATGCAGTTATCAGACAACTCAACAACGACTCGGAGGACTGGGGACTTCCCATGACCATATTTCTCGAAAAAAAAAAAACTTGGTCCTACACCCGGAAAGTTTATTCTCAGCAGAAGACCTGAGAAACCGAGTAAGTCTTATATCTAGAAAAAAAATACGTGGTTTGCTTTTTCAAGTTCTGATAAAACCTATAGCCATGTTTCATCCCATGTCATCTACCAACACACGGTTCCATGGTTTTCCTGGGATGTCTGCGTCACTTTCATTCATAGCCAAAGACAATTCAATTATAAACATTTCATTCAAAAAAAATATATACATATATATATAATCCAAAACCGTCAAGGTAGCATTTATCTATTAACCCGAGAAAATCAGAAAATCAAAAACCGAAACTAGGCGTCTCATTTTCCTTTAAAAAAAAAACTAAAGATAAGAGGTCCAGAAGACAGATATATATTCAAGGGAAGTTTTCCAACAGCGGCTTGCTCCTTTTGGCAAAGGCTTCCCTCGTGCTTTGGAGAGCCTCCCTCTTAAGTTTCAGCTTCCTACACAACTTCTTGAATTCCTCTTCTTGCTCCTTCATCATGTCTGGAAGGACCTTCAACCGCTCCGCCAACGACCTTTCAACATCGAGAGACCTTCAACGAACCAAGGAACGTTGAATTCGAAGCCCACGCACATGCCACGATGGAACTTCCGGCCTCGAGATTATCCTCATAAATTGTATGACCAGTCACGTTGCACATCTCATCAATCGAAGACAAGGCTTCCTCCACACGCTTGACCAACGCATGTCGACTAGTGATCTTCTTAGTCGTGGCAATGTGACCATAGCTTTCCCAAATCTTGGTGTACAATGTCGCATGTTTAGCTGGCACGCTAAATACACCAATCAACACATGACCTAGAAAATGGGCCAGATATGGAGGATTGAAGGTGGCACCTGCAATCGAATCAAGAATCGGGCGGGAGATCCCTAACTACGATTTCACCCCCCGAAGTTCTCTCCTCCACCTGAGTCACGACAGCACCCTCGGGACGATGAATCTCCATGTCCAAGTCGCTAGCCGGCACGCTTTACGCAAATGGGAAATACGGCTACGTCTTTACTCGGTGGTCTTCCACTTCAAGATCATCCCCAGAACGGTTTCCTCCTAAAAATCAAAATTGTTTTACCGCAAAGAAAGAAAAAAGGAGAAAGAAGAAAAACATGGAGGGGACTCACCGATTCGGCCAGATCGACTAGATGAAGATTCAAAGACTGTTATCGGAAGAACTACTCTTGCCATCGCTGGACTCCGGACTTTCATACTTTTCTAATCCCCATCACCATGGATGAGCTCGGCACCCCCCCACCTCCTGTCTCGAAAAATGATGCTTTTGACTACTTGCAAGTTTGGCAAAGGCGTTCGTCTTTCTTGAAACCCCGGACGAGATACAAGGACACGTTCTCGTAAAATAAACAAGGACATACGTAATCCAAATGAAGTCAAGAAAGAAATCACACGCACCCTCATGTTAGATGAACTAAAAGCCGGTAGAGTCGTGGAATGGACCTGAAACCGCCTGCACGATTCTTAGACCTTCGCTCCTTCACTTGGGGACTATCCACGTCCAGACCGACGGATTTCCTTTTGGTTAAAGAAGTATCCCTCAACAACGGATGTTTTTCTAAAATCTCGGCGGAAGGCCTACCACGAGTGTTCTCCACTACGGCCACAAATTCCTGGATGACGAGGAATTCACTCGCGTAATGCGTTATACTTGGAGGTAGTCGTGGATTTCGTTCCTAAAGCAAGAAAGGGAGACTTCGCCGGCGCAAGAACACTAGCATCAAGAATGTCCGATAATAGACCCTCTGGAGCTACTAGCTAACGAACGAGAGGGACCCCTTGGTCGAAACCCAAATGCCGAGCAGCTCGCTCAATATTATAAGAGACTTCATGACACGATCCTCGAAAGAAAGACGGTATATAGCCGGACGTGCAACTTCGCATGAATACAATCTTACCAACGCCCAGATTCCCTCCATCAGAAAGCAAAGACATGTTTGGAGCAGAAGCAAAAGTATTAACCTGGGCTATGGATGTACACACTGGGGCCCAAGGACGAAAATTAGCGGCGCACGAGTTATCAAGGAAATCAGCCAGGTTTGAGCCAGCTCTTGGCGCCTATTCGACCAGCGAAGTATTCTCGAACTACCCCAAGCGGAAGTGAAACCAACGGTTTAGGAGAATATATTTCAAAATGCTCCCATGGCCACGCTTGAGAAAAGCAACATGAACATACGAATCCACTTTCATGTAACCGTTTGAAGCACGCATGTCCATAGCCAAATGATCCAAGTGTGTGTACAAAGAAACGAGAAACAAGCCGACAATGGGGAGAACGACTCCTTTGACCAATCTTATAACAAAATTGATGAGTTCCAGCCTTATCTCTTTCTAACCAGAGCCATCATCAAAAATATCCCGGGATAACCAGAGAGCCAAGAATGCCGCGACGTGGAGTGTACTATTCTTCTGATCCGGTTCCAGCTCATCGGGAAACCATTGAGACATCCACCAGGCATAGAAACACTTCGTCTCGTTCTCCTTTCGGACAACCCTTTCGACTTGGCAAAAAGGGCGGTACGCATTTTTTCCTCATCATCAGACAACTTGGTTTTAAGGTTTCCTGTCATGGGAAGATTCAGCAGGATAGCCACACTTTCTAAGGATATGGTCAGTTCTCCCCACCTACATATGGCCGTATGAGTATCTGGACACCACCTGGAGATGAAAGCAACCAAGCTTGGGATGTCTTTCCTAATTTGAAGTGATGCTGAGGTTGCGACAGCATCAATGATTTGTGCCTTGGTCAAATTAGCTCTTACGCACTCTTGACTTATCATAAAGTGCACCCATTTATCAAACGAACGCAGTGGACTCACTGGGATTTTGAAATCAATAAGAGAGGTGGGATACTCTTTCCTCTGAAGGCAAAACCGTATTACATTTCCGGGAGGAACCGACCGGTCCCCTCCCTCACTCTCCGAACCGATCAGAAGCAGTGGCGCATGCTTAAGTGGACTTCTCCTGGCAGAGACTATCCTGAAGAATTCATCAACCACGTTTAGCTTGGAGTTACCAACATCCTTCGGTATGGCAGAATTTTTCTCAAGCGACGTCATAATAAATATTCTCTCACAGTACTTTCGCTTTCCAAGCAACTACAACGGAACAATACAAAGAGAGATTATTACGGAAAGCGCACGCAAATTATCTTCACCCAAGACGCAAGCCAGTTTGTTTCAAGGTCGTACCCTGCGGCATAGAATTCTTGTCCAACCGAGGAGGAGTGACCCACAAGGGGAACCATTCCCACGGCCACACCAAAACAAGGAGTAAAACCTAAAAACTAGGTTTTCGTGGGAAATGGATGGCAAATTACAATCGCGTGCTTACCTTACACAACGAGTTGAGACGGTCAACATTACTATGGTATTCATGCCTGAGTACTACTATGAGCGCGTGCAAGACATACCTGTGGCTAGGATTCACACCAATATGTTCTACAAGGTCATAAAAAGGTACGCCTACAACTAGGGTTTTCACCAACACAAGAAAATAAAAGGGAAGCAAGACAAAGAAGAAGTACTGGAAGACGTACCTAATCCGCTCGTCCGCTTCACCGCTACCAAGCAAACCAAAAAAAAAAAAAAAGAAGAAGAGAGAATAATGAAGGCGTGAATCAAAGGGAGAGGCCGGCAATCCTTTTGTAGGTATGATACTTGGGAGTTTGAACAAGGAGAGGATCTCCAATTTTGAGCCAAGGAAGGAAAAGAGGAAACCGGTCCCGCAAAGACCAATTTCCACGTCCAAGACCACTCACGCCATACCGCGACCCCACCACCCGTGTATGCCATACCTTGCCACGGCCCCAGCCAAGCCTTCGCTCCATCACCGCGGCCCCACCACGCCTAGCCGCCCTTGCACGTCCCACCATGCCATTGCCGCGACCCCCCCTGCCAAGCCATACGTCTCGACTTTCCAAGGCCACACTATGCCAAGCCGTCTGCTCCACTATCGCGACCCTATCATCCACGCGCGTTTACCCTACCAAGACCACGCCACCTCTTGGCCCCTCGAGCCAAGCCGTCCACTTGTGTCGCCTTCCAAGACCGCGCCCCCTTTGCCTCGAGATGGATGGACACTGCACCAAGCCAGAACTTTCATCTCACCACTCCACGATCTGCATTCCTAGTACAACTTACGCATGGCCTCCAACACGGGAAGCCAAAACTCTCTTTACCACTCAAAAAGGTTAGTCGTATTCTCCTGACCATATCTGCAATGATTTACACCTCGATTCCATCCTTGTCTGTCACCATCATATGCTTACCTCGCAACAAGGCACTGCCTAGGTGCAAGCGGGGACTTAATGTTGATGGTGGTTTTTAGCTTAGGGTTAAAATCATAAAACACTAAACCCTAGCAGACAGTGATGTCACAATATTTAAAGTAACAAGCATTTACTAGGCACATTTACTGAAACCTTTAATGTGTCCCTAAATAATTACCGGGGTATTTTTTTTTTTAAAATTAGGGTTACGACAAGACAAGCCCTAATTCCCACGTGTTCCAATGGCAAATCATGCCGGCTACACCTACCGCGCCAAAGCATGCCAACCATACTAGCCGCACCTCTGTGCCAATGGAAAATCATGCCAGCCACACCGACCGCGCCAAAGCATGCCAACCATGCTCCGACCGCGCCAAAGCATGCCAACCATGCTAGCCGCACCTCTGTGCCAATGGAAAATCATGCCAGCCACACCGACCGCGCCAAAGCATGCCAACCATGCTAGCCGCACCTCTGTGCCAATAGCAAATCATGCCAGCCACACCGACCGCGCCAAATCATGCCAACCATGCTAGTCGCACCTCTGTGCCAATGGAAAATCATGCCAGCCGCACCGACCGCGCCAAAGCATGCCAACCATGCTAGCCGCACCTCTCGTGCCAATGTCAAATCATGCCAGCCCACACCTACCGCGCCAAAGCATGCCAACCATGCTAGCCGCACCTCCGTGCCAATGGAAAATCATGCCGCCCACACCGATCGCGCCAAAGCATGCCAACCATGCTAGCCGCACCTCGTGCCAATGGCAAATCATGCCGCCCACACCGACCACGCCAAAAGCATGCCAACCATGCTAGCCGCACCTCCGTGCCAATGGAAAATCATGCTAGCCACACCGACCGCGCCAAAGCATGCCACCATGCTAGCCGCACCTCCGTGCCAATGGCAAATCATGCCATCCACACCTACTGCGCCATGCCAAACGCACTCGCCATAGCCCCATGCCGCGCCACCATACTGGCCTTCACTACGCGGCTATCAAAACGAAGGCGTGTAACAATCAACGGTTGCCCTTCAATCCCAGGAGAAAATCCTGGCCGTCTAAGGTTACCAAACGACCTTTGCCCCAAAACCCTATCTTGGTCACGCACCTAGCCCAAGCTAGCCACGCCATGCGCATATGGAAAATCCTTGGCCCCACATGCCAAGCCAAACCAAACCTAGCCAAGCTAGCCGCGCCATGCCAAACGCACTTTGCCTTGGCCCTAGCCATGCTAGTCACATCATGCCAAGCCAAACGCCCTTTCCTTGGCCCTAGCCACGCCATACGCCATGGCAAACCCTTGGCCCCACATGCCAACCCAAAACCGTACCTAGCCCGAGCTAGTCACGTTATGCGCTTATGGAAAACCCTTGGCCCCACATGCCAAGCAAAAACCGCAGCTAGCCTAAGCTAGTCACACCATGCGCGTATGGCAAACCCTTGTCCCCACATGCCAATCCAAAACCGCACCTAGACCAAGCTAGCCACGTCATGCGCCTATGGCAAACCCTTGGCCCCACATGCCAAGCCAAACCAAACCTAGACAAGCTAGCCGCGCCATGCCAAACGCACTTTTCCTTGTCCTTAGCCATGTTAGTCACATCATGCCAAGCCAAACGCCCTTGCCTTGGCCCTAGCCACGCCATACGCCCATGGAAAACCCTTGGCCCTACATGCCAAGCCAAAATCACACCTAGCCAAAGCAAGCCACGCCCAAGGCGAACCCTTGGCCCCCCATGCCGCGCCACCATACTGGCCTTCACTACGCGGATATCAAAACGAAGGCGTGCAACAATCAACGGTTGTGATAGGTGTGATAAACACCTAATTTAATATCTAGTATTTATGCTTTCTTTGCTATTTTTCGTGTGAATTATGTATCTTATGTTCGCTTTTGAGTGTATTAGGTGTTTTGGAGTCATCGGAGCAAAAAGAAGCGGAACTCGCTCAAATCCGGAATTTCTTTGTATCACCTTGAAGAGGACGAAAAGACGAAGGCAAAGGCGAAAGAACGAGGTTATACCGATCTCGTATGAGGAAGTTATAAGCCTCTGAAGCAAGTTAAAGTTGTCGCAAAAGTGAGACAAAGACAGATCAAGTTAAAGACAGACAAAGACAATTACTCGGGGCAGCGCAGTAGCAGAGAATGAATCGTCGGGTCTCGGTAGACTGACATTGAATGAGGATTGTTAAGTGCAGACGACAACTCGTTAAGGGGCACCCACTCCTTTATAACCAAAAGCTAGGTCGAATGTTACACCCATTTCGTCTTTGTCCAAAAGCTGCAACCAAAAGTTCAGGCCGGAAAGTTCAGGCCGAAAAGCTCAGGTCTGGTTGAGTATTTTTAAGAGAGGATCGAGTTCGTCAAGGAAACAGTCATTGGGTTTAGTTTGTATTGAGTAATGAATGGGATAAATACAGATGCAAGAGCTGTAAAAATGGGTTTTGAAGTTCGAATGGTTGTTCGTGGCAGTATCTGGCAATGACTGAGATAAGCTCAAGTCCTGGAACAATGAATGAATGGGTTTGCTTTGTATGAAATTGTCTTAACAGGGAAGGAGATGTGTAATAGGATCAACAACAGTTCACAATTGTTAAACACCAAAGAGATGGCACAAAGACTTGTTCGATAAAATGCCCGGCAGATGCAAGGAATGCTAGTGATGATAGCCGAGTATTGCAAGCTGAGAGGGTGGTTCGAGATGGAATGTATGTCTTGACAAAGAAATTGGCGGTGGTAATTGTTTGGTTCTCAAGTTGCAATCGTGCACCGAGGTGTTGGTATGAACTCGACAGAGTGGTCAAGTCATGAAATTTGGGATTAATGGAAGAGCTCGAGTTGGGAAGAGTTTTGGTGGTGGAGTTGCGCGAGAATAAACCTGGAGCAAAGTGGGCTTGGAATGGTGTGCAACTGAAGAGAAGAATGGTGTTGATACAGGTGCACTGATGTTGTTGTTTTGCAGGGTATGAAAGTGCAGTGTTGGTAATGTTGCGTTGAACTGAGAATGGTGTACAGGCTAGACGCAGGGATGGTTGCTGCTACAATTAAGCTGGTATAAGGGTTCTGGCGCAACTGAAATGCAGGTGGCATGAATGATATGGCAGAGTTAGCCGTGGTTCTGGCGCAACTGAAATGCTGGTGGCTGTTTTGGTGGTTTCGCAGTGATCAAGCATTGGAGGCAGTTCAGGGTTTGATGGTGAAGCTTCATGGCTGCGATCTAGGAAGGGAGTGCCTTGGTACGTGATAGCAAAGAAACCCGGGTACAATGGGATTACTGACAGCAGCTAGGACTCGATGCTAGGCTTATGAAGTTACAGGAGCAGCTGATTTAGGTGGCTTGTATGAGGCAATGAAGTGAAATATGAGCTGTTAAGAGTCTATTGGCCTGAGATTTGCAAATGGGTACAGATTCAGGTGGTTTGAGCTACGCGAATGGCGCCGCAATTGAGCCGGATACCGATGGTGTTGCTGGTGATCGAGACAGGGAAGTTGGTCCGAAGTTACTACCGGAGAAGCCAACTGAGTTAGAAAGGAAGATCGATAATGCTGGCAGTGAACATATTGAATGTTTTCTTCTGAGCAAGTCAGTGACGATACATAGAAGGCATGGAATATTGGCCTGAACTGTGGTTGATGCCAGTATTGATGGGTTCGATAGCAAAGTCAGTTGAGACTCGAGTATTGGAGCTGTAGGAGATGAACTCGAGCTTGGCAGTGAAAAGATAGACGATGCACATGAGGCAGTGAAGGGGAGCTATTGCTGGTAGCTGGGTGCAATCTAAATGGCAGTGCAGTGAAGGCTAGGCAGAGCAAAGAGAAGTGTTGCAGCTGAGCAGTTTGATGGTGGAGATTAAGAACTCGGGTTCGAATGCGCTTTGGAGCTCGAGAGAGTGGTGGCTGATCGATCACTCATGGCGGTAGAATGGAAAATCACGAGTCTTTCGCTGGGATAATGAGTTTGAATGGGTCAGTGAGGTGGTCGTGGCTGCCTGTTGAACCGTGGTGCTCGAGATGAGGCTTTGTGAATTCAGATGGAATTGAAATGAGTTGGTGGTGAAGCTGAGTAGTGATGAGTTGAATTGCAGGTATACATAAGCAACAAGAAGTGCAGTTGGTTGTGGTGCTGATTCACAGATGATGAAGCTACATTGTAAGTCGAGTTGAAGATAGTGGAGATGTTCTCGTAGACAAGAAAGTGCCTGGGGATGTATGAACCAAGTTTATGCCTCGCAAGGAAATTCCAGAATCGCATCCATGATCAGCGAAAAGTGGGCGAGATTGGTGCACCGGTGAGCATAGCCCGGGATGTCGGATTGCGGAAGTTAAAGCGTGAATCGTAATGTTTCATTGAATCGTGAAAGGGGTATGAGTCGAATGGAAGAGTTGGCGGCCGGAAATATAAGCTACATGACACGCTTTTAGGCGCGTTTTCGCAAGAAACGAGGAATTAGCTAAAATGGTTTTTGTGAATGTGTGGACTGCAGAGAAGCAAAGTTGAACTACTGGAAGTGTAGAATCACCTGGTGATAGTACCGATGACAAAGGCGGCAGAGATAATTTCCTGGCGAACGGATTCCTCGGGGTAGCGCGCCGGATTCCGGTGATGGCGTCATCAAATCCGGCGACCAGTTTTCACCCAAAAATCCAGAGACTTATTTTCCACACATGGGCTTGGTGGACGAATTTGAGACGGGTTTGGAGAAGACTTGACCTACTTTTGGGTATCCTTTTGGGAGAGGCATATAAATAGAACTTTTTCTCTAAACCTAGAAATATCTCCATTAGGGAGACTTCTACTTTTGTTCTAGGGTTTCATGATAGTTTTCTTCTTTGCTTTCTATGATGATTTCCAAAAACACAAGTAACTAAGTTTTTATTATTGGTTGAAGATGTAGTTGGATTTTGCAACCAAGTTATGATTTTTATGAATTAGTTTTCTCAATATTATCGTTTGATTTCTACGGGTTATAATAATTGCATGATTGAAGTATTGCAATATGATTGAATGTTTGTTTAGTCGAGTCTAGAATTGATTGAACTCACATCCATATCTATAGATATTTTAGGGTTTTCATCGAGCGATAACCTTGAATACGAGTAGCATGATATGATTCTAGGTTGTAGTGATACATCCTTGTAGTCATATGTAGAAATTGACCTTTGTTCGAATTGTTTGCGCAATGTATTACAATTGCATTGATTAGCCTATTTCGAAACTTAATGCTCCTAGGAATTGAACTTGATTAGCGCAAGGCGTTAGGTTATTCTTTAGGTAGAATTCACATACGCAGCCCTAATGTGTGTGTTGATGAATTAGGAAATTACGGAGTATTCTTGCAATAAGGTATTCTAAGGATTTTGATGATAGCGAGATTAAATACGAATTATATTCATATATTCATAAACTTGTTTACAATTGAAGATGAAACCTTTATCCAATATTTTCACATCCTTGATTTGCGTGTTTACTTTTATTTGTTTTGCTTTTATTTATTTCCGTTTAAATCAGAAAATCCTCGGTGTTTTATATAGGAAACCATAACAATTTGACAACCTAGACCTCTCTGTGGGATCGATCCTTTCTTGCCCTTGCTATATTTATATTTTGAGTAGTAAGAAAGTGTAATTATATTTGTGTCGGCTGACGACCGGTCAAATTTTGGCGCCGTTGCCGGGGAGGCAACGGTTGTTAATTGTTTTTGGTTTCTTATTTTTGTTTTTAGTCTTTTTCTTATTCTTTGGTTCTTAACCGAGTTTTGAGAATCTCGTTTCAGGTACCAATTGCTATGGACGGAGCATATTGGAGCAATCAATACGGTTTTCAACCTCAACAACATGAAAACTATCACCCTTATGGGGAATACAATCAAAACCAATCCTTTGGTTATGGTCAATATTCCACGTACCCTTTTAGTTGTTCTCATACATTCCAACCTTCTTACGGTGGGTATGTAAGTGAGCAACCACAAGGAGGGGAGACTAGTTTTACTCCTATTAATTTTTCCTCTAGTTTGGTAGATGAAATGCAACAATTTATGGACAGCATGGAGTCGGGTTTGTGGACAACCCAAATATGGAACCAATTTCATCGACCGAATGTGCTCATGGTATGTTTGGCCCAATTTCTGATCGTAGTTATGATCATCCACCCATTCAAAGGGAATATAATTGGCCTACCAATACTGAAGTAAGTAATTCTACTTTTTCTTTGTCGAACGAGCTTTACAAACAAATGGAACACTATATTCGAGAATTTGGATGGAACACTCCAAGAGCTTCAAAAAGGTGTTTCCACTTTAAGACAAGGCATTGAAGAATACAAGGAGGAAATGAATAGTTATGTTGAAAAGGCGAACCTTCGGGACTTTTGTTTATATTTGTGTAGTTAACTCAACTCTTGATCGTAATAATGATCATTCACATATTCAAAAGGATGAGTTCGAGATTAGCAACACTAAATTCAGCGAGGACCAATGTTATGATGACTATGATAGTGATGATGATTATTATGAAAATACATCGTTTGAACCAACTCATGGTGCCAACCCCGAGGAGTGTACAATGGAGTCTTTTTGGGATCAAGATGAAGATGAAGAGGCAGATGATGACACTTGTGTAGATTACTCGAGCATTGATCTTAATAATGATCAAGAGCCTATTCAAAGGGTGGAGCTTGAGGATGATGCATTTTCGAGTGTTCTAAAAAAGTTTCTTATGATAAAATTTGGATCCGCAAAAGAGTATGTGCCTTACAACAAAGAGGAGTGTGTTGAGAATGTGACCGGTATGACCAATATTGTGGAAGACCCAATTGAGCTTGCATATGATTGTAATGATGATGTTTATGTCGATACTTTGGTTAAGGCAGAAACGGACGAAGAATGGTTGCAAGGTTTGATAGAGGACCATGATATACATGAGGTGAATAATTCACTTGAGTTTTTCAAGGATGAAGAGGATTCCGTAATACAAGAGATTGTGCAAGGTTTGTCTAACCCGTTGCCTATTATTTCTTCTCCTTTACCTCTTATTGGTTTGAATGTATGTGCTTCAAAAATATTGTTGAATGATTTTATATCTCGATATCCGCCATTAGAGATACTTGATTCTCATACTATGCAGGTTTTGGACCAAGAAACCGTGGAAGTACCCGACTCATATATTCTTTATGCACTTCCAAGTGTGGACAAGAATAAGTGTGGGGGAAACTTTTATCGGTTCATAGCTTCGTTTCTGTTTTATATTACTAATATTTGTGCGAAGCTAGTGTTTCCAAAACAGGTTCTATGGAAGGATCCCCAACTTTTCAGATTATTGGTGTATAAGGAATGAATTTTACAAGAAGCTAAGTCGGGCCGTCGACTTTAAAACAAGCGCTAAGTGGGAGGCAACCCACCGGTTTTGTATCTTTATCCTTATCTTTTTACTTTTATGCATTTGCTTTTATCTTTATTTTCTTTGTTTTTGCATATTATTTGCGGAATTTCCCACCTTGAACTCTCTTTGGAAGATTCAATTTTACATTGAGGACAATGTAAAGTTTAAGTGTGGGGGAGCATTTATATGTTTTAGTTTGTTTTATGCCTTTAAAAAAAAAAAAAAAAATCAGAAAAATAGAAAACCAAGAAAAAAATTATGCTTTTTGAACTCCGAAATCTAGAAACTTGTGCCTTTAGGATGACACCATTAGTGGATGGAACCATTTTGAGTGCAGGAGTTGAGGAACCGATTAACTAAAAGGGGACGAATATAGCTCAGAAATCACAAATTAACATGATAGTTGTTACCATATCTCGGAATATCACCATATCACATTCTATTTTTATTTTTTCCATATTTATCTATTGTTCTCTAAGTGCTTTGGTGGGTCACTAAACATCGACGTGTTATTACTGCTAGGATGAAATAGAGTGGTTGAGTTACTAAAAAAAAAAAAAAAAAAAAAGAGACCGACCAATTAGACCAAAACGGAATAAAAAGACACTTGGGAATAGCAAGATGTGTGAAACGTAGTCCCTGTCTCCGTCGCCTAAACAAGCGTGGAATGCAGGATCCAAGGCAACTATCATGTACTTGATGACAAGAAGCATGCGCTTGGATTTAAAAGATCTAATCATGCCGTCTTTAAAAAAAAAAAGAGAAATTGGATCCAGTTTGATCCAATCATATAAAAAAAAAAGAGAGAAGAAATTATTATTGTGTTGAATAAAGTCACTCTTGGTTCCCTTGTATATGCCAATTGATTTGATGTAGCATTCAGAACCAACAAATCAATCCAATAGGATTAGGTTCATCTTAGCAGTGACCTTCAGACAGATATGGGAAACATCGAACACTTGTGAACATTCGCCAACATCTACATCTATATATCCATCTTCTTAATCTTTTCATTGTGATTGTGGTTTGTTAGTTTCCGAGTATTGTGGCTTGTTCGACTATCTAATTAGAGTTTATTTACTAATATATGAATTGAATTTGCAAGGTACCTCCTCTTGTAGTCATTTTGGATTCGTTCATTGATTTGTCACAAAAAGACGGAGTTGGAAATATAGGTTTTGTAGGCAGACCTCTTGTAAACCTTCACGAGACTATAACTCGTCCACTAGGGACACCTAGGGGTTTAAAGGCTTGTTATTTATGCTAAAATTAACCGTAGCCTCGACGTCACGGAGTTGTATGTATTTGTTTTAGTTTTGTTTTGTTTGATTTGCTCGAGGACTAGCAAAGTCTAAGTGTGGGGGAATTTGATAGGTGTGATAAACACCTAATTTAATATCTAGTATTTATGCTTTCTTTGCTATTTTTCGTGTGAATTATGTATCTTATGTTCGCTTTTGAGTGTATTAGGTGTTTTGGAGTCATCAGAGCAAAAAGAAGTGGAACTCGCTCAAATCCGGAATTTCTTTATATCACCTTGAAGAGGACGAAAAGACGAAGGCAAAGGCGAAAGAACGAGGTTATACCAATCTCGTATGAGGAAGTTAGAAGCCTCTGAAGCAAGTTAAAGTTGTCGCAAAAGTGAGACAACACAGGACTGTTAAAGACAGACAACACAATTACTCAGGGCAGCCGCAGAACAGGAAATGAACTGTCAGTCTCGGTAGACTGACAGTGAATGAGGATTGTTAAGTGCAGACGACAACTCGTTAAGGGGCACCCACTCCTTTATAACCAAAAGCTAGGTCGAATGTTACACCCATTTCGTCTTTGTCCAAAAGCTGCAACCAAAAGTTCAGGCCGAAAAGCTCAGGTCTGGTTGAGTATTTTTAAGAGAGGATCGAGTTCGTCAAGGAAACAGTCATTGGGTTTAGTTTGTATTGAGTAATAAATGGGATAAATACAGATGCAAGAGCTGTAAAAATGGGTTTTGAAGTTCGAATGGTTGTTCGTGGCAGTATCTGGCAATGACTAAGATAAGCTCAAGTCCTGGAACAATGAATGAATGGGTTTGCTTTGTATGAAATTGTCTTAACAGGGAAGGAGATGTGTAATAGGATCAACAACAATTCACAATTGTTAAACACCGGCGAGATGGCACATCACTTGTTCGATAAAATGCAGGCAGATGCAAGGAATGCTAGTGATGATAGCTGAGTATTGCAGCTGTAGAGGGTGGTTCTGAGATGGAATGTATGTCTTGACAAAGAAATTGGCAGTGGTAATTGTTTGGTTCTGAAGTTGCAATCGTGCACTGAGGTGTTGGTATGAATCGACAGTGAGTGGTCGGGTTGCGTACTGGGATTAATGGAAGAGCTCGAGTTGGGAAGAGTTTTGGTGGTGGAGTTGCGCAGAATAAACTGGAGCATGGCTTGGAATGGTGCAAATCAAGAGAAGAATGGTGTTGATACAGGTGCACTGATGTTGTTGTTTTGCAGGGTATGAAAGTGCAGTGTTGGTAATGTTGCCTTGAACTGAGAATGGTGTACAGGCTAGACGCATGGATGGTTGCTGCTTCTGATTAAAAAGCCGGTATAAGGGTTCTGGCGCAACTGAAATGCGAGTGGCATGAATGATATGGCAGAGTTAGCCGTGGTTCTGGTGCAACTGAAATGCTGGTGGCTGTTTTGGTGGTTTCGCAGTGATCAAGCATTGGAGGCAGTTCAGGGTTTGATGGTGAAGCTTCATGGCTGCAGTCTAGGAAGGGAGTGCCATGGTACTGTGTAGAACAAACCAGGGTACAATGGGATTCGCAAACAGCTAGGACTCGATGCTAGGCTTATGAAGTTCTGAGGAGCGGTGATTTAGGTGGCTTGTATGAGGCAATGAAGTGAAATATGAGCTGTTAAGAGTCTATTGGCCTGAGATTTGCAAATGGGTACAGATTCAGGTGGTTTGAGCTACAGAATGGCGCTGCAATTGGAGCTGGATACTGATGGTGTTGCTGGTGATCGAGACAGGGAAGTTGGTGCTGAGTTACGGCTGAGAAGCCAACTGAATTAGAAAGGAAGATCGATAATGCTGGCAATGAACATATTGAATGTTTTCTTCTGAGCAAGTCAGTGACGATACAGAGAAGGCATGGAATATTGGCCTGAACTGTGGTTGATGCCAGTATTGATGGGTTCGATAGCAAAGTCAGTTGAGACTCGAGTGTTGGAGCTGTAGGAGATGAACTCGAGCTTGGCAGTGAAAAGATAGACGATGCACATGAGGCAGTGAAGGGGAGCTGTTGCTGGTAGCTGGGTGCAATCTAAGTGGCAGCAAATGAAGGCTAGGCAGAGCAAAGAGAAGTGTTGCAGCTGAGCAGTTTGATGGTGGAGATTAAGAACTCGGGTTCGAATGCAGTTTTGGAGCTCGAGAGAGTGGTGGCTGATCGATCACTCATGGCAGTAATGGAAAATCACGAGTGCTGCTGGGATAATGAGTTTGAATGGGTCAGTGAGGTGGTCGTGGCTGCCTGTTGAACTGTGGTGCTCGAGATGAGGCTTTGTGAATTCAGCTGGAATTGAAATGAGTTGGTGGTGAAGCTGAGTAGTGATGAGTTGAATTGCAGGTATACATAAGCAACAAGAAGTGCAGTTGGTTGTGGTGCTGATTCACAGATGATGAAGCTACATTGTAAGCTAAGTTGAAGATAGTGGTGATGTTCTGGTAGACAAGAAAGTGCCAGGGGATGTATGAACTGAAGTTTATGCCTGCAAGGAAATTCCAGAACTGCAGCCGCAGTGCGAAAAGTGGGCGAGATTGGTGCACCGGTGAGCATAGCCCGGGATGTCGGATTGCGGAAGTTAAAGCGTGAATCGTAATGTTTCATTGAATCGTGAAAGGGGTATGAGTCGAATGGAAGAGTTGGCGTCGGAAATATAAGCTACATGACACGCTTTTAGCGCGTTTTCGCAAGAAACGAGGAATTAGCTAAAATGGTTTTTGTGAATGTGTGGACTGCAGAGAAGCAAAGTTGAACTACTGGAAGTGTAGAATCACCTGGTGATAGTACCTGATGACAAAGGCGGCCAGAGATAATTTCCCGGCGAACGGATTCCGGCGCCGGCGCCGGATTCCGGTGATGGCGTCATCAAATCCGGCGACCAGTTTTCACCCAAAAATCCAGAGACTTATTTTCCACACATGGGCTTGGTGGACGAATTTGAGACGGGTTTGGAGAAGACTTGACCTACTTTTGGGTATCCTTTTGGGAGAGGCATATAAATAGAACTTTTTCTCTAAACCTAGAAATATCTCCATTAGGGAGACTTCTACTTTTGTTCTAGGGTTTCATGATAGTTTTCTTCTTTGCTTTCTATGATGATTTCCAAAAACACAAGTAACTAAGTTTTTATTATTGGTTGAAGATGTAGTTGGATTTTGCAACCAAGTTATGATTTTTATGAATTAGTTTTCTCTCAATATTATCGTTTGATTTCTACGGGTTATAATAATTGCATGATTGAAGTATTGCAATATGATTGAATGTTTGTTTAGTCGAGTCTAGAATTGATTGAACTCACATCCATATCTATAGCTATTTTAGGTTTTCATCGAGCGATAACCTTGAATACGAGTAGCATGATATGATTCTAGGTTGTAGTGATACATCCTTGTAGTCATATGTAGAAATTGACCTTTGTTCGAATTGTTTGCGCAATGTATTACAATTGCATTGATTAGCCTATTTTCGAAACTTAATGCTCCTAGGAATTGAACTTGATTAGCGCAAGGCGTTAGGTTATTCTTTAGGTAGAATTCACATACGCAGCCCTAATGTGTGTGTTGATGAATTAGGAAATTACTTTGAGTATTCTTGCAATAAGGTATTCTAAGGCTTTTGATGATAGCGAGATTAAATACGAATTCTATTCATATATTCATAAACTTGTTTACAATTGAAGATGAAACCTTTATCCAATATTTTCACATCCTTGATTTGCGTGTTTACTTTTATTTGTTTTGCTTTTATTTATTTCCGTTTAAATCAGAAAATCCTCGGTGTTTTATATAGGAAACCATAACAATTTGACAACCTAGACCTCTCTGTGGGATCGATCCTTTCTTGCCCTTGCTATATTTATATTTTGAGTAGTAAGAATCTTGGCCCTCACTATGCGGCTACCAAAATGAAGGCGTGCAACAATCAACGGTTTCCCTTCAATCCCAGGAGAAAATCCTAGCCATCCAAGGTTACCAGACGACACATGGTAACCTTTGGCCCGAAAACCTAAGTTTGGCTAGGCCAAACCTTGCCATGCCAACGGCATGCCAACCTAGCCGCGCCACCACGTTGGCCCTCACTACGCGGCTACCAAAACGAAGGCGTGCAACAATCAACGATTGCCCTTCAATCCCATGAGCAAATCCTAGCCATCCAAGGTTACCAGACGACACATGGTAACCTTTGGCCCGAAAACCTTAGTTTGGCCACGCCAAACCTTGCCATGCCGACGGCATGCCTAGGCGCGCCACCACGTTGGCCCTCACTACTCGGCTACCAAAATGAAGGCGTACAACGATCAACGGTTTCCCCTCCTCTCAAGATGCAAAATCTCGACCGTCGAAGGTCACCAGGCTGGCAAGTTTCTCGAGCTTGACTTTCCAAGCCACAACAACGTGCTACATCTTTTCTAAAACATTCGAGACATTGACACAAACTGGGGGATCCTCTTTGGGTATTGGTTTGGCGGTTTACAGCGTGCGGCATACACTACTCCCGTCATAAGGAAGTGTCATAAGGGTGAGGCGGTTAGTAAATACGGGAAGTTACGTGTGAAACGTTCATGGGACATAAAGCACATGCGTTAACAACTTTATGGGACATTAATTACATAACGTTAGCAGTTTCATGAAAACCAGTTTCATGCGTTAACCAATTTATGGAACATCAATTCCATGCATACGGTTACCACCTCCTCCCATTTACTTCCCCACTCCTTAATGAGACCAGGGTATGTTTTTACTCCGACTTGTATAAATAGGTCTTACCTATTTCCATTGAACAACAAGTTCATACGGGAGATACAACACTCAGAAATACTTACTTGCTAGCTTACCTTGGGAGCTCTATCACTTTTCTGATAAAAAGTCGTAGTAACCCAATTACTCTTCCAGAATCAACTATTCTGGTCTCACCACTTTCCTTGCTTCCCTCCCCAAAACCAACCCATTCTCCTCCACTTTGTGACCGAAGCAAGTCCGGAAACGGCCACTTCTTGGTTTAGGTAGGACTTATGCATGATTGATCTCTCGAATCTAAAGTACTCCCTTAGGTACATATTTTAGGGTTTAAATTGTTTCTCACTTGCACACCCGCAATTACCGAAATCAGCAGAAACCATTTTCACCTACAAACAATTGGCGACCACAACGGGAGGTTCGATATTTCGGTTACAGTGTCAATTTTCAACCAGCGATCTCATCCTTCGACCCAGACGTCAAGATGGTAGAGGAAGACGATCCACTCCGACTCAGTTACTCGACGGCTGGATTATCAGTCATGACACGACAAGGGATGGCTAGGGACTTCTCAGAGGCTGGAAGCAAAATGATCCGCCCAGGGATTAACGACGCAGTTATCAGACAACTCAGCAACGACTCGGAGGACTGGGACTTCCCATGACCATGTTTCTCGAAAAAAAAAAAAAAAAAAAAAAACTTAGTCCTACACCCGGAAAGTTTATTCTCATCAGAAGACCTGAGAAACCGAGTAAGTCTTATATCTAGAAAAAAATACGTGGTTTGCTTTTTCAAGTTCTGATAAAACCTATAGCCATGTTTCATCCCATGTCATCTACCAACACACGGTTCCATGGTTTTCCTGGGATGTCTGCGTCACTTTCATTCATAGCCAAAGACAATTCAATTATAAACATTTCATTCAAAAAAATATATATATATATAATCCAAAACCGTCAAGGTAGCATTTATCTATTAACCCGAGAAAATCATAAAATCAAAAACCGAAACCAGGCGTCTCATTTGCCTTTAAAAAAAAACCTAAAGATAAGAGGTCAAGAAGACAGATATATATTCAAGGGAAGTTTTCCAACAGCGGCTTGCTCCTTTTGGCAAAGGCCTCCCTCGTGCTTTGGAGAGCCGCCCTCTTAAGTTTCAGCTTCCTGCACAACTTCTTGAATTCCGCTTCTTGCTCCTTCATCATGTCTGCGGAAGGACCTTCAACTGCTCCGGCCAACGACCTTTCAACATCAGAGAGACCTTCAACGAACCAAGGAACATTGAATTTGAAGCCCACGCACATGTCACGATGGAACTTCCAGCTCGAGATTACATCCTCAGAAATTGTATGACCAGTCACGTTGCACATCTCATCAATCGAAAACAAGGCTTCCTCCACACGCTTGACCAATGCATGTCGACTAGTGATCTTCTTAGTCGTGGCAATGTGACCATAGCTTTCCCAAATCTTGGTGTAAAATGTCGCATGTTTAGCTGGCACGCTAAATCCACCAATCAACACATGACCTGGAAAAGGGGCCAGATATGGAGGATTGAAGGTGGCACCTGCAACTTAGTCAGCAACTGGCAGGAGATCCCTAACTACGATTTCACACCCCCGAAGTGCTGTCCTCCACCTGAGTCACGGCAGCGCCCTTGGGACGATGAATCTCCATGTCCAAGTCGCTAGCTGGCACAGTTTCCGCAGTGGGAAATACGGCTACGTCTTTACTCTGGTGGTCTTCCACTTCAAGATCATCCCTAGGAACGGTTTTCTCCTAAAAATCAAAATTCAGTTTTACTGCAAAGAAAGAAAAAAGGGGAAAGAAGAAAAACATGGAGGGGACTCACCGATTCAGTTTCAGAATGACTAGACGAAGATTCAGCACTGTTATCGGAAGAACAACTCTTGCCATCGCTGGACTCTGGACATTCATACTTTTCGGAATCCCCATCACCATGGATGAGCTCGGCAACCCCACCCTCTGTCTCGAAAAATAATGCTTTCTGACTACTTGCAAGTTTGGCAAAGGTGTTCGTGCTGCTGAAACCCTGGACGAGATACAAGGACACGTTCTCAGAAAAGAAACAAGGACATACGTAATCCAGCTGAAGTCAAGAAATAAATCACACGCACCCTCATGTTGGATGAACTAAAAGCCGGTAGAGCTGTGGAATCTAACTAGAAACCGCCTGCACGATTCTTAGACCTTCGCTCCTTCACTTGGGGACTGTCCACGTCCAGACCGACGGATTTCCTTTTGGTTAAAGAAGTATCCCTCAACAATGGATGTTTTGCTAAAATCTCGGCGGAAGGCCTACCACGAGTGTTCTCCACTACGGCTTTCACAAATTCTGGATGACGAGGAATTCACTCTGCGAATGCGTTATACTTGGAGGTAGTCGACGGATTTCGCCCGAAAGCAAGAAAGGGAGACTTACGGGGCGCAAGAACACTAGCATCAAGAACGTCCGATAATAGACCCTCTGGAGTCGCTAGCTGACGAACGAGAGGGACCCCTTGGTCGAAACCCATATGCCGAGATGCTCGCTCAATATTATAAGAGACTGCCTGACACGATCCTCGAAAGAAAGACGGTATATAGCCAGACGTGCAACTTCGCATGAATACAATCTTACTGACGCCCAGATTCCCTCCATCAGAAAGCAAATACATGTTTGGAGCAGAAGCAAAAGTATTAACCTAGGCTATGGATGTACACACTGGGGCCCATGGATGAAAATTAGCGGCGCACGAGTTATCAAGGAAATCAGCCAGGTTTGAGCCAGCTCTTGGGTGCCTATTCGACCCGGCGAAGTATTCTCGAACTACCCCAAGAAGCGGGAAGTGAAACCAACGGTTTAGGAGCATATCTTTCAAAATGCTCCCATAGCCACGCTTGGAGAAAAGCAACATGAACATACGAATCCACTTTCATGTAACCGTTTGAAGCACGCATGTCCATAGCCAAATGATCCAAGTGTGTGTACAAAGAACCAAGAAACAAGCCGCCAATGGGGAGAACGACTCCTTTCGCCAATCTTATAACAAAATTGATGAGTTCCAGCCTTATCTCTTTCTTACCAGAGCCATCATCGAAAATATCCCGGGATAACCAGAGAGCCAAGAATGCCGCGACGTGGAGTGTACTATTCTTCTGATCCGGTTCCAGCTCATCGGGAATCCATTGAGACATCCACCAGGCATAGAAACACTTCGTCTCGTTCTCCTTTCGGACAAACCCTTTCGACTTCGCAACAAGGGCAGTACGCATTTTTTCCTCATCATCAGAAGCTTGGTTTTAAGGTTTCCTGTCATGGGAATATTCAGCAGGATAGCCACACTTTCTAAGGATATGGTCAGTTCTCCCCACCTACATATGGCCGTATGAGTATCTGGACACCACCTGGAGATGAAATCAACCAAGCTTGGGATGTCTTTCCTAATTTGAAGTGATGCAGAGGTTGCGACAGCATCAATGATTTGCGCCTTGGTCAAATTAGCTCTTACGCACTCTTGACTTATCATAAAGTGCACCCATTTATCAAACGAACGCAGTGGACTCACTGGGATTTTGAAATCAATAAGAGAGGCGGGATACTCTTTCCTCTTAAGGAAAAACCGTATTATATTTCCGGGAGGAACCGACCGGTCCCCTCCCTCACTCTCCGAACCGGTCAGAAGCAGTGGCACATGCTTAAGTGGACTTCTCCTGGCAGAGACTATCCTGAAGAATTCATCAGCCACGTTTGGCTTGGAGTTACCAACATCCTTCGGTATGGCAGAATTTTTCTCAAGCGACGTCATAATAAATATTCTCTCGCAATAATTTCGCTTTCCAAGCAACTACAACGGAAAAATACGAAGAGAGATTATTACGGAAAGCGCACGAAAATTGTCTTCACCCAAGACGCAAGCCATTTTGTTTCAAGGTCGTACCCTGCGACATAGAATTCTTGTCCAACCGAGGAGGAGTGACCCACCAGGGGAACCATGCCCACGGCCACACCAAAACAAGGAGTAAACCCTAAAAAGTAGGTTTCGTGGGAAAGGGATGGCAAATTACTATTGCATGCTTACCTTACACAACGAGTTGAGGCGGTCAACATTACTATGGTATTCATGCCTAAGTACTACTATGAGCGCGTGCAAGACATACCTGTGGCTAGGATTCACACCAACATGTTCTACAAGGTCATAAAAAGGTACGCCTACAACTAGGGTTTTCACCAACACAAGAAAACAAAAGGGAAACAAGACAAAGAAGAAGTATTGGAAGACGTACCTAATCCGCTCGTCCACTTCACCGCTACCAAGCAAACCAAAAAAAGAAAAAAAAGAAGAGAGAATAATGAAGACGTGAATCAAAGGGAGAGGCCGGCAATCCTTTTATAGGTGTGATACTTGGGAGTTTGAACAAGGAGAGGATCTCCAATTTTGAGCCAAGGAAGGAAAAGAGGAAACCGGTCCCGCAAAGACCAATTTCCACGTCCAAGACCACTCACGCCATACC
Source organism: Papaver armeniacum (assembly GCA_023531295.1). Taxonomy (NCBI): domain Eukaryota; kingdom Viridiplantae; phylum Streptophyta; class Magnoliopsida; order Ranunculales; family Papaveraceae; genus Papaver; species Papaver armeniacum. The sequence goes on from JAJJWW010012659.1 coordinate 208,328, forward strand.
GCGACCCCACCACCCGTGTATGCCATACCTTGCCACGGCCCCATCCAAGCCCTCGCTCCATCACCGCGGCCCCACCACGCCTAGCCGCCCTTGCACGTCCCACCATGCCATTGTCGCGGCCCCCCCTGCCAAGCCATTCGCTACACTGCCGCGGCCCAACCACGCCTAGCCGTCCGTGTACGTCTCGTCTTTCCAAGGCCACACTATGCCAAGCCGGCTGCTCCACTGTCGCGACCCTATCATCCACGCGCGTTTACCCTACCAAGACCACGCCACCCCTTGGCCCCTCGAGCCAAGCCGTCCACTTGCGTCGCCTTCCAAGACCGCGCCCCCTTAGAGATGTACGACCAGACCAAACCGGTAACTTTCATCTTACCACTCCACGATCTGCATTCCCAGTACAACTTACGCATGGCCGCCAACACGGGAAGCCAAAACTCTCTTTACCACTCAAAAAGGTTAGTCGGATTCTCCTGACCATCTCTGCAATGATTTACACCTCGATTCCGTCCTTGTCTGTCACCATCATATACTTACCTCGCAACAAGGCACCTGTTCCGAGCTAAGCCGGGGTCTTAATGTTGATGGTGGTTTTTAGCTTAGGGTTAAAATCATAAAACACTAAACCCTAGCAGACAGTGATGTCACAATATTTAAAGTAACAAGCATTTACTAGGCACATTTACTGAAACCTTTAATGTGTCCCTAAATAATTATCGGGGTATTTTTTTTTTTAAATTAGGGGTACGACAAGCCAAGCCCTAATTCCCACGTGTTCCAATGGCAAATCATGCCGCCACACCGCACGTGCCAAAGCATGCCAACCATACTAGCCGCACCTCTTTGCCAATGGCAAATCATGCTAGCCACACCGACCGCGCCAAAGCATGCCAACCATGCTATCCGCACCTCTGTGCCAATGAAAAATCATGCTAGCCACACCGACTGCGCCAAAGCATGCCAACCATGCTAGCCGCACATCTGTGCCAATGGAAAATCATACCAGCCACACCGACCGCGCCAAAGCATGCCAACCATGCTAGCCGCACCTCTGTGCCAATGGAAAATCATGCCGACCACACCGATTGCGCCAAAGCATGCCAACCATGCTAGCCGCACCTCTGTGCCAATGGAAAATCATGCCAGCCACACCGACCGCGCCAAAGAATGCCAATCATGCTAGCTGCACCTCTGTGCCAATGATAATCATGCCATCTACACCGACCGCGCCAAAGCATGCCAACCATGCTAGCCGCACCTCTGTGCCAATGGCAAATCATGCCAGCCACACCGACCGCGCCAAAGCATGCCAACCATGCTAGCCGCACCTCTGTGCCAATGGCAAATCATGTCGGCCGTTGACCGCGCCAAAGCATGCTAACCATACTAGCCGCACCTCTGCCAATGGCAAATCATGCCCCCACACCGGTCCGCGCCAAAGCATGCCAACCATGCTAGCCGCACCTCGTGCCAATGGAAAATCATGCCAGACCACACCGATCAGTGCCAAAGCATGCCTACCATGCTAGCCGCGCCTCTGAGCCAATGGCAAATCATGTCGGCCACACCGACCGCGCCAAAAGCATGCCAACCATGCTAGACGCACCTCGTGCCAATGGCAAATCATGCAGCCACACCGGCCAGCGCCAAAGCATGCCCGGCCATGCTAGCCGCACCTCCGTGCCAATGGAAAATCATGCCACCACACCTACTTGTGCCATGCCAAACGCACCTCGCCATGGCCCCATGCCGCGCCACCATACTACGGCCTTCACTACGCGGCTATCAAAACGAAGGCGTGCAACAATCAACGGTTGCCATTCAATCCCGGGAGCAAATCCGGCCGTCTAAGGTTACCAAACAACCTTTGACCCAAAACCCTAGCTTGGTCACGCACCTAGCTAAAGCTAGCCACGCCATGCGCCTATGGAAAACCCTTGGCCCCACATGCCAAGCCAAACCAAACCTAGCCAAGCTAGCCGCGCCATGCCAAACGCACTTTGCCTTGGACCTAGCCATGCTAGTCACATCATGCCAAGCCAAACGCCCTTGACTTGGCCCTAGCCACGCCATACGCCCAAGGAAAACCCTTAGCCCCACATTCCAAGCCAAAACCGCACCTGGCCCGAGCTAGTCACGCCATGCGCCTATGGCAAACCCTTGTCCCCACATGCCAAGCCAAAACCGCACCTAGCCCAAGCTAGTCACGCCATGCGCCTATGGCAAACCCTTGGCCCCACATGCCAAGCCAAAACCGCACCTAGCCCAAGCTAGCCACGGCATGCGCCGATGGAAAACCCTTGGCCCCCACATGCCAAGCCAAACCAAACCTAGCCAAGCTAGCCGCGCCATGCCAAACGCACTTTGCCTTGGCCCTAGCCATGCTAGTCACATCATGCCAAGCCAAACGCTCTTGCCTTAGCCCTAGCCACGCCATACACCCATGGAAAACCCTTGGCCCCACATGCCTAGCCAAAATCACACCTAGCCAAAGCTAGCCACGCCCAAGGAGAACCCTTGGCCCCACATGCTAAGCCAAAATCGCACCTAGCCAAAGCTAGCCACGCCCAAGGCGAACCCTTGGCCACCCATGCCGCGCCACCATACTTTCCTTCACTACGCGGCTATCAAAACGAAGGCGTGCAACAATCAACGGTTTCCCTTCAATCCCAGGAGCAAATCCTGGCCGTCTAAGGTTATCAAACGACCTTTTCCCCAAAACCCTAGCTTGGTCACGCACCTAGCCCAAGCTAGACACGCCATGCGCCTATGGCAAACCCTTGGCCCCACATGCTAAGCCAAACCAAACCTAGCCAAGCTAGCCGCGCCAGATGCCAAAAATACTTTGCCTTGGCCCTAGCCACGCCATATGCCCATGGAAAACCCTTGGCCCCACATGCCAAGCCAAAACCGCACCTATCCCGAGCTAGTCACGCTATGCGCCTATGGCAAACCCTTGGCCCCACATGCCAAGCTAAAACCGCACCTAGCCCAAACTAGTCACGCCATGCGCCTATGGGAAACCCTTGGCCCCACATGCCAAGCCAAAACCACACCTAGCCTAAGCTAGCCACGCCATGCGCCTATGGCAAACCCTTGGCTCCATATGCCAAGCTAAACTAAACCTAGCCAAGCTAGCCGCGCCATGCCAAACGTACTTTGCCTTGGCCCTAGCCATGCTAGTCACATCATGCCAAGACAAACACCTTTGCCCTGGTCCTAGCCACGCCATACGCCATGGCAAACCCTCTGTCCCACATGCCAAGACAAAATCGCACCTAGCCAAAGCTAGCCACGCCCAAGGCGAACCCTTGGCCCCCCATGTCGCGCCACCATACTGGCCTTCACTACGCGGCTATCAAAACTAAGGCGTGCAACAATCAACGGTTTCCCTTCAATCCCGGGAGCAAATCCTGGCCGTCTAAGGTTACCAAACGACCTTTGCCCCAAAACCCTAGCTTGGTCACCCACCTAGCCCAAGCTAGCCACGCCATGCGCCTATGGCAAACCCTTGGCCCCACATGCCAAGCCAAACCAAACCTATCCAAGCTAGCCGCGACATGCCAAACGCACTTTGCCTTGGCCCTAGCCATGTTAGTAACATCATGCCAAGCCAAACGCCCTTGCCTTGGCCCTATCCACGCCATACGCCCATGGCAAACCCTTGGCTCCACATGCCAAGCCAAAATCGCACCTAGCCAAATCTATCCACGCCCAATGCGAACCCTTGGCCCCACATGCCAAGCCTAACCACACCCTAGCTGCGCCACCCTGTTGGCCTTCCCTACGCGGCCACTAAAATGAAGGCGTGCAACAATCAACGGTTGCCCTTCAATCCCAGTAGAAAATCCTAGCCATCCAAGTTTACCAGACGACACATGGTAACCTTTGTCTCGAAAACCTAAGTTTGGCCACGTTAAACCTTGCCATGCCAACCTAGCCGCGCCGCCACGTTTTCCCTCACTATGCGGCTACCAAAACGAAGGCGTGCAACAATCAACGGTTGCCCTTCAATCCCAGGAGCAAATCCTAGCCATCCAAGGTTACCAGATGACACATAGTAACCTTTGGCCCGACAACCTAAGTTTGGCCACGCCAAACCTTGCCATGCCAACGGCATGCCAACCTAGCCGCGACACCACGTTGGCCCTCACTACGCGGCTACCAAAACGAAGGCGTGCAACAATCAACGGTTTCCCTTCAATCCCATGAGCAAATCCTAGCCATCCAAGGTTAGACGACACATGGTAACCTTTTGCCCGAAAACCTAAGTTTGGCCATGCCAAACCTTGCCATGCCGACGGCATGCCTAGCCGCGCCACCACGTTGGCCCTCACTACGCGGCTACCAAAACGAAGGCGTACAACGATCAACGGTTGCCCCTCCTCTTAAGATGCAAAATCTGGACCATCGAAGGTCACCAGGCTGGCAAGTTTCCCGAGCTTGACTTTCCAAGCCACAACAACGTGCTACATGTTTTCCAAAACATTCGAGACATCAACACAAACTGGGGCATCCTCTTTGGGTATTGTTTTGGCGGTTTACAGCGTGCAACGTACACTACGCCCGTCATAAGGAAGTGTCATAAGGGTGAGGCAATTAGTAAATACGGGAAGTTATGTGTGAAACGTTCATGGGACATAAAGCACATGCGTTAACAACTTTATGGGACATCAATTCCATAACGTTAGCAGTTTCATGAAAACCAGTTTCATGCGTTAACCACTTTATGGAACATCAAATCCATGCATACGGTTACCACCTCCTCCCATTTACTTCCTCACTCCTTAATGAGACCAGGGTACGTTTTTACTCCGACTTGTATAAATAGGTCTTACCTATTTCCATTAAACAACAAGTTCATACGGGAGATACAACACTCATAAATACTTACTTGTTAGCTCATCTTGGGAGGTCTCTCACTTTTCTGATAACAAGTCGTAGTAACCCAACTTCTCTTCCAGAATCAACTATTCTGGTCTCACCACTTTCCTTGCTTCCCTCCCCAAAACCAACCCATTCTCCTTCACTTTGTGACCGAAGCAAGTCTGGAACGACCATTTCTTAGTTTAGGCCGGACTTGTACAGATTGATCTCTAAAATCTAAAGTACTCCCTTGCAGTATACTGTTTAGGGTTTAAATTGTTTCTCACCTGCACACCCGCAATTACCGAAATCAGCAGAAACCATTTTCACCTACAAACAACAAGTTACCGAACTCTCCAATAATGGAGGTTTTTTGAAGTTCGGTTAACGGACATGTTACCGAACTTTGTAAATAGGATTACAGTGTTATGTTCGGTTTGGACGAAATGTAACCGAACTTTAGGGTCTATAAGTTCGGTTAATTCGCAACCAATAGCTAACCGAACTTACGTAAAATAAGATTTCACATTAGTGTATAAAGTTCGGTTGGTTCGCAAACTTCATACCAACCAACTATCTAAACGAACTTACGTACAATAAAATTTGACTTAGTATACGTAAAGTTCGGTTAGTTGTCAACTTGCTTTACAAACCGAACGCTGAGTTCGGTTATCCCGATAAAATTATCATGTAACCGAACTCCACATGTATGCAATTAGCCAAGGTTGTAATATGGGTAGAGTTCGGTGACTAGATGGTTTTAAAATTTTTTTGCGAACCAACCGAACAGAGTTGGAAAAGTTCGGTTAATTGATAACTCAACATAGTGGGAAAAATAGCACAGTTCGGTTACATTGGATTTTTTTTTTTTTTTTTTTTAATATGGGTAGAGTTCGGTTACTTGACCGTTTCAAATTTTTTTGCGAACCAACCGAACAGAGTTGTTAAAATTCGGTTAAATGAAAACTCAACATAGTGGGCAAAATAGCACAGTTCAGTTACATTGTAATTTTTTTTTTTTGTAATATTGGTAGAGTTCGGTTACAAAATAGTTTTCAAAATTTTTGCAAACAAACCGAACTCGCAGTTCGGTAACCTAATTTTAAATCCTATGGAACCAAACTGTTCTTCGTGTTCTTCCTTTTCAGGAAGTTCAGTTAAGAAACTAGGGTTTTTGTAAAACGCGTTCTAACCGAACATGGCACTGTAACTTCTATATGAACTATATTTTGATGATTTCTATTCAATTAAACGAATCAAAATCAAATTAAAAGTACGGGTTTGTTGGAAAATACCTGCGAATCGGTCCCATGGCAGAATCAGGCTTCTTACTGCGTCTATTATACTGGATTACGGCTTCACTTGGTTGTTCCACTTCTTTATGAATCTCAAAATCACTTGGATGATTTGCTAGATGTCCTAATGGGGGACATGTTCCTGGGAGTCGGTTGGTTTTCTTTCGATGAACCATTCTTATACTCGATTGATTAATCGACGATGAAAATTTTATGAAGAGAAGAAGAGGAGAACTGATTTTTTTGTGCGACTAGGTTTAGATTCTTTTGTTTTTGTTTTAGATTAAGTTAGGGTTAATTTTAATCAGGGATAGTTATTATATTAGGGTCGATTATTAAATTAGGGTTAATTTTAATTAGGGTAAGGGCCAAATTAGTAATCTCATGATTTTAGGATATCCCTTAACATTGTAGGGTAGGTGGCCTAATAAGACCATGGTCCCCAAAAAAACCATGGTCCCTAAAAACGGTTCTTGAAAAAGGGTTTATGTATCATGGGTAATGGTTGGGAAAACAAATAGTAGCTTCTAGAAATTTGGTCTTTAGCCCATCATATTTATTGTTTTAAGGAAATAACCCAGTTAGATTTTGACTGGACGGGTCGCGGTCCGCGGACGATAAAAATGCATAATGACTTTGGATAAATCTATATCTTAACACAAAATAATTTTTTCCACGGTTCAACCGTGGCACAGAAGTCCCTCCGCGTTTTTGACAATTCTTCACACTTTTTCGTTAATATCTTTCAAGGACATATTAAATTCTCTTACACTTGCCTTTCATGCATATTGTACAAGTGTTTTTGGTTACAAATCGTATTACTGCATTTTCACAAGCTGTGCCACGACTTTCTGAGTCATTTGACCACAACCTATTTAGTCCGGCATTAAGGTCCATTTCCTCTCAGTCTCTCCACCAAGACAATAATCCATTCCAATACCGAAGATATCAGTGTGTAATCCATCTTAAAACAATAACCAACAGTGCATCTATTATATAGGACATGCAACAATGTCATGTCAGCATTACCGTCTTCACCTGCACCATGGCCGCCGCCACCACAGAATATCCCATCAAGATGGGGTATATCCAGAAATCTTAAGAGACCAATTTGATGTTTTGACTAGGTATTAGTTGTTTTTCAAATATTTGCCCCTCGAGGACTACGATAGAAGAAAAAAAAAGTGCAAGCGGTCAGCTACGAAAGTGCAGCAGAATTCCTGACACTGCTAAAGTCACGTTGACCACAGTATGTTCTATTTTCTCACAGTGCTTATAAACGGCACGGATGCATCCAGTAGCATTGTCCATAGTACAAGTACCCCTTCTTCCCCGTGCCATTATGGCACGGGCAATCCACTAGTAAGGTATATTTGGCAATGTCGACTTAGTTTCATTAGGTGAACAACCCCACAGACACAAAGAAAGGACAATTGATTGACGTAGTATATACAATGCAAATATCGTACTACTTGTTTATGTCTTAAGCCCATGGCATCCATTCCATTCCCTCTTTTGCTTCATTTATTGCTGCTTCATCCTCTAGAATGACAACTGGAAAGGTGCATATATTCGCAAAGAGTTCCGCGCAACTGCTAGGCATGTCCTCAGGATGAAGATCACCATTCATTTCTTCGAAATGAGAGAACTCGTCATAGACATGATCTAGCTCACTCTTATGCATAATGCTGCTACCTTCAAATGAACTAGTTAGATTTTTATCTGTTTGAGTGTCTGAAATCCAGCAATCTGAAGTATGATGCCAGTTGGAGTTACTATTCACTGCCAAACCAAGATTTTTTCCTAGTACTTGAGCCGTTGCTTTTCTTGATATCCTTCCATCAGAGCTTAGTGTTGTGTAGTTAGGTAAGGATGCCTTCAATGAGGGGAATACACCAGAAACTAGGTTCGAGTTGGAAGTTGTAGTTCCTTGCCCCATACAACTCCTGCTTGCTCCTGCAAAATATGGCAACCTTCAAATATTCCAATTTGTATTATTTTTAGAATCTTGCAGCATGCATGCATCTGGACTCTGGAGATGGTATATTAGAAATATGAATACAAGTATCAGTATGTACCTGAACTCGAGGAACTTGCTTCAGGAGAAGCAAAAGCATGGTCTGAATTTGAGTACGGCGAAGGAACAGAAGTTCCAGTGAGGGTAAAACAAGGTAGCTTCTCTGACTGGTCAGCATTGGTTCCCCATTCGAACATCCGCTTCAGAAGACTTGAACCTTGACCTTGTAGCCCAAACAACATGAAATCATTTAGATTTTGACTTTCTAGATTATCTGGACCAAAAAATGGAGACTCCAATGAGGGAAGGGATTTTTGCTGAGCAAAGATAGTCCATTGTCTAGCTTCAAAAGTCTATCATAGTGCTTTTGCAAAGTTCCTTGAGGAAATTGCAACTTATGTCTTCTGAAAATGGAAGCCTGACCAGCAGTAAAATCAGCAGTAGCTTTCCATAGAGTATGCTTTCTAGGTTGGGGTTCGTTTCTCGATAGAAAAGAGGCCGCTTCAATAACTGGATTTATATTCAGGTAAAAGTCAAAATCGATACTTCACAGAACAAACAAATTGTCAAGGCATAGTCGATAAGGAGAACATAGTGGAACTAATAAGATTACCTCAATTTCTAGTGTTTGGGGACCATTATCCTTACAAGTTGCTCTGATGGAAGCTATATCAGACCACATAACTTCTATTTTGTTCTTCAATCCACCATCGAGAAACTCCCATAAGAATTTCCTCTTCGCAAAGTAACACTTTGCTACCAGATCTCCATCATGTTTTGAACTTCTCTGCAAGCAAAGCAAACTCAAGTGTTAGTACTGAAGGAAGAAACTGGCACTTCTATTTGCACTAATGAGCCAACTTAAGGGAATATCGACACAAAGAGATCATCAAACTATGAAAGTATACTGCCTGAATGTTTTCTATTCAGCAAATGTTGATCCTACACTATTTGCATGAATGAAGAATAACGAATGCGTTCACGAACCCATTAAAAGCAAGGGAAGCATAAACACGAGCTTTTTTTTAGAAAAAAAAACTGGCGCTTGTGCGTATAAATGTTTTTGGGTCTTGTATAGCTGTGCACCGAGAAAAAAAAAACGCAGAAACATATGAGAAAGAAGTTCTATGATGTTATGACTTGTAAGGAAACCTTCAGAAGTAATTAATCTAAAAGCATTTTGAGGTTGAGCAAAACATTTCATTGTTTAACGTATATACAAGAAGACCTCAAAGACTCGAATCTTTTGCTCCAAAAACAATTTAGTCGCTATTAGAACGAGCGAGAATCTTAATCTATACCTCCCATGAGCCAATATTCAAGCTTGATGCAGAGAAATTAGAAGCTTTCATCTTTCCATTAATCAGATGGGTACTAGCATCATCATCTACGCTCTTTCTTTTTCTAGTTGCTGAACATGAATAACCATGAGATAGTTTGGTTTCCACTAGATCTAGAAATGATGGGGTTTTCCTCAAAGTCAGTCCCAATGGACTTGAATTCTCTGGTACGCTGAGATAAAGAGACTGCGTAAGAATAAATATGGTCAGTAGAATCCAAAGATAAGGCGTGGAACGTTTACAAGCCTGAAAAGAAAATGAAAAAAGAAGAAGGAGAAAAGAATAACAGATAAAGAAACTGCTTTTTGAGTTATTCATTTGGTCATCAAGGCGTGGAATGTATCACCTTTGCACCAGCATTGGGCAAACAAATGGGTGATATCGCCCCATCGTGCGGCGAAGGGACACACCAGTACTTGTTTTCCCAGGGCTGATAATACTACAAAGCATCAAATACACTAAATTATATGACGTGTACTCACTTGTTGTACTTGATGAGATAATCTCAGTTGTTTGTATTTCTTATTACTTTCTTCTTCCATCTCAAACTTGAGAGATTGTGCACCGGAAAAAACTCTTGAAGTTGCCGTATAATAAGATTCTGAATCAAAACCGGGCTGCTGAACATTTGTAGCATCCACCTCGACCTCGAAACCTGGATGACCAAGCTCTTGATACCGCATACTTCCTAAACTACTGGTGTTGTGGAATCCCGACTAAAATGAAAATTTTCAATTTACCGTGCAAAAATCATAACAAAACCCCGGTCTTTTTTAGCGTTAGATATTCCAAACTACTTTCTTCTACGCATGAAATTAAAATCCATAACCTTTTCCTCATCAGTACGGTTTCAAAGAAGGCTGCAGTTTTCATCTGGTTTCTTGCTCAAAGATTTCTATGTCTCTATCCATTTTCTCTTTTCCAATCAAACTAGTACTCTCAATTGGCTACAAAGACATGGCAAACATTCAAAATACAAACAACACTTAAATAAGAAAAAATCAAACACCTACAAAAATGAAAATAAAGAAGAAAAATATTGCTATATAGGTTATTATATAAAGAAGTGTTAAGATTACTCACTACACAGTAGCTCTACGGACGATTTTCGTTACAAGATTCAACCATATAAACGAAAACCCACAACTTTGAAACTTGAGAGCGATATTGTTTCGTTTTTATCTGAAGTTGAAAACAAGAACTTTTAGTTCCCGCAAATCTCAGAAATCAAACACTGGGATTTTGATCTATCAAGTTGTTTGAACGAAACCAAGTGGTGAGGAGCTTCTGAAGCTTTATTTATAGGAAATGATGAAAGGAAAACAGTTATAAACTCCCTAGTCCCGCAATTTTCCAGTGACCAAAACAACCCCGTTTAAGTCGTATGTGATGAGACGACCAATGCTTTATTTGTATTTGATATTTTTAGAAAAGTAATGATGAAATTTATCGAACGGATAAGAATATTCTGCCGGTCGGGATTACCTTTCGGCTGCGGAATCACATACAATGGCAGTAACTGATTGGACGGGAAATACATCTTTTATTTAGGAAGTCGAGTGATTGCCCAGCCTCCAAAGTTCGAAGTTCGAACTCATCAATCCTTTTGACTGATTGGCAGTCTATAAATGTTCAACTAACTCAATAACGATAATTTTTGGGAAAAGAAATGTAAAATTTGATACTGTTTAAATGGTCAAGAATGTAAAAATAGCTAGGATGTAAACAGTTTCATCCTATCCATTTTCAAATATTTTTTCTTATTTTTAATTTACATCAGGATGCATCCAGTTTCACACTCGCTATTTTTAAAGTTTCAGCCAGGTTGAATCCACATTCATTCTTGCTATTTTTTTTGGTGTCCATTTCACTCATACTAATTTTTACTCGTCCATTAGAACCATGTTTTAAAAATCCTACCAATTTTCAAATATTTTTTCTTATTTTTTAATTTACATCAGGATGCATCCAGTTTCACACTCGCTATTTTTAAAGTTTAAGCAGGATGAATCCACATTCATTCTTGCTATTTTTTTGGTGTCCATTTTACCCATATTAATTTTTACTTGTCCATTAGAACCATCTTTTAAAAATATTTGGGCAATTGACCCAATTTCTCTAGTGTATATTGTAGTCGAATATAACAGTTTTGGTAGTTTAGTTTAGTTTACATGGGGGTTTAATTTGTACATTTATTTGAGCATTTTTGGGTAAAATTTCACCTGTTTTCTAAGGGCAAAACTCACGGTCTTGCAGGGGAAAATAAAGCTCCATTATGAACTTTTATTATAAGTCAATGGGGACACCCAATATTGAGAAAATATTGGGGGAGACACAAAATTTTAGGAGTATCAACAATAGGATATGTAAGATCCCGAGACTTATACTTTATGTCATTCGTTGTTCTATTTGGAAGGAGCAGAATAAAATCGGAATAAAATCGCCGGACTGAAGGCTAAAGATGAGTTTATTGTTTCTATTAAGTTTATTTTAAAGTTATGAGGCACTAATTTAGATGTTTTTAAGGGTGTTCGACTTTTTAGCGTTCTTTTTAATTGGAAGACATTCATTTGTTATCTTGTAAACACCATCGTAAATATTGCTATTTCATTGATACAATTTTTTTTGACTTATAAAAAAAAAAGAACATTCATTTGTTGAATTTATTACTTTAAAGCTGCGGCATCCTAATATAACATATAATTCTTATTGTATTTACTTTTCCAAATTTGATTTTATATAATAATAATTTTTTTTCGCTCAAAAAGAATAAATATATATGTCGAAATAACGCGGCTATTTTGGGACTTCTATATATTTTTCAGGGTTCACTTCTAAAATATCCTTCAAAGAGTTGGATTTTAATTCCAATTTCATGGATACCCATATATCCTTAAAAAGGCATACAATGGGGTTGAATTGCGATACATTCACGTCCCACTCCTTGTTTTATACACTTTTGGTATGATACCACATTTTCTAATTAAGCATACGCTTTACATGGTATAAGCAATTTGTTTTGTTTTTGTTTTTTTTTTTTTTGATGGTGGAGAATTTTGAAAACCTGACCTTTGAAGATCAAATGTTAATTACGCATGCTTACAGGGAAGCAAACCAGGTAACTGACAAGTTAGCAAATGAGGCGGTGGACCATCAACAACAACACCCAAGCGACGGCATCGACAAGATTATGGGATGATATATGTCCGAACTTTGTTTCAAACATTGTATTAGATGATAGAAGCGGGGTCACCTACACCCGCATCTTGTTAAAACTATAATTTCCTAATCATAAATAAAACTTCCAGTTTTTAAAAGAAAAAAATATCAAAAGTTAAAGATTAGAAGGTACTTGAGGTAAGTTTATTCTCATTTCAACAGCAGTAGAGAATTACTAGTATTTGTTAATTGCATGTTGTTAGTTAAACTTTCCACAAATGCTCAATGATTCAAATTCATTAGGGGTTTTTGAATTTTCCCCTAAACGAATTAATAATGTAGGTTTCCCCCTAAGTTATTAATATTGGTAATTTAACCCCCTAAATTATAATTTTTACCAAAAATTTCCTTGGAGTATGTGTGTGATGAGCCTGTGTGCATATTCAATTTTGAAGTGCTCATTTTACCCTAATGTTCAACAACGTTCCATCATGTGCATCTAGTAAATTAAACTCGAACAGATGCATGACATAAACGGTTGAATTCGTCCATAAAGAGAAAGATAAAAAAAAAAGGTCGAATGATTAAGATTTTATTAATCGTATATATATTTTTTGACTGTAAAGGACAAAATAGATTAAAAAAATATAAACTCCTCACCAACATGGTAAAGAGCAGACGTGTAAAGATACGAAACAAAAGCTCAATTATAACAGAGCTAAATACGAACAAACCTAAAATGCAACAAAAGGAAAAATTGGAAGTCACATTAGCGCATTATTCGCTTCCCGGTTGTACAAAATAGAATTGAGATGGATACCTTGAAAGATTTTTGTACCTAAACACCAATCATATATAAACACCTTAACTGTTCTGAGAATCTCCTCCAAAGTTTGTAACGTCCATTGAAAAGCCTCTCATTTCTCTCTAGCCAAATAACCCACCATATCGCAAAAGGAATGATGTCCCAAATGTGGTTTCGATACTTGAGTTAGTGGTTTTTATTCTCTTCCATTCCCATATGGTATCTTTGACTGAACCTTGAAAGACCCATTGCAATCCATAACAATTCAGAAAATAAACCCACACACTCGTAGTTGTTTCGCAATGCAAAAATATATGCTGATTTGACTCCGCTGCTTTCTTGCAAAGTAAACATTCACCATAATAAAATTCAGATAGTTATCCAAGAAGGGGCTGCACCGTAACATAGAGTCCATACGAGAAAAAATTACCTTTTGCGGGATTGTTGGGTTCCATAAACTTTCATGAGGGAAGAGCAGCAAACCGTTAACCGTCCATCTCCATAGCCTTATAACATTCAGCGACAGAGAATACGCTTCTTCCTTGCTGCCAAATTCTTTGATTAACCGTATATGAACTGTGAGAAAACTACCATGAACGCCATCTTTAACCCTCCTAAGTCACCGATGCCGCATCGGCCAGCACTAACACATTCTTATATAAAATGTAGACTTGATTTATATTGATGATATCTTAGCGTAAATGAATTGGAGGGAGTACATTTTAAAAAACAAAAGAGAAATGAATGTTAGATTTTTCTTTTTTTCTTTTTGTAACAGAGCTTTCAAGTTCCATTATACTATTATAGATACTTCAAATCAAATGAACCACCATTTATATAAATAAAAGATTGATTTTGCTTAACTAGTTGGTATATAGTGATTATGCATACTAATGATAAGAATCCTACTAGAATCCAAAATATTTGTGGATTAAATGAAATCAGTGTCGTCGTCTATAACTCACAACCAGCGTGAATAGTTATTTGCTTAATTTGGGTTTCGTTGCTTTGATTTGAAAAATTAATAAATCAGTTGCAGGTTTAATGGAAGGTCATAAAACGGACGACATTTTGAGCTCATGAAGAAAATAAAATCAAAACATGTCAGATCTTGTTTGATGTTACATGACTCAGGGGATGGCGACGGACGTGATGGGTAAAAATGATACTTCATAATCGACATAAATGAGTCGCACATGCACTTAAAGGATATTTTTGGCAGAAATTATAATTTAGGGGGTTAACTACCAATATTAACAGTTTAGGGGGTAAAGTTACATTAATAATTCATTTAGGGGGAAAACTCAAAAACCCCATTCATTAGATATATGAGAAATCGTGATTAAAATTCCTTAGAGTATCTGCAGCGGTGCGACTAAAACTAAAGAGTAAAGAGTAAAAAAAAAGACTGAATTTGGGTTTAGTCCGTTGAGTGTCGCAGTGGGGTGAGTATATTTAGTCAAGCGGAGATTATAAGTTCGCCTGATTGATTTATGTAACAAAAAAAAAATAAAAAATGGGGCGGGGCTGTAGTTAATGCCCCACCCTAAAGAAGAAAAATTCTTTTGGTGAGGCGAAGACATTATCAACGCCTGGTGAGGTGCGTTAAGTTTACGTGCGCTCGGTGTGGGACGTTAACTATGCATTCGCTCGGTGTGGGGCGTTAAGTTTACGTACGCTCGACTATATTTGGTTTTGGTCTTAGTCGGCGACCAAATATACTCTGAAATTTGGGTTTAGTCTGGGTTATAGTCTTTACTTTGTTCGACTGTGTTTGCTTTTCGGACCAAATTTTTGGTTTTACTTGTCCGCTGCGGATGCTCTTAAGCTTATAAGTTGTTAATTGGGAGACTAAATCCACTAACATTAACTCCAAATAATCATTTGCCACTGAACTACTCCCTCCGTCCCTATTATATAAACGGAATATTGGATTTTTCTAGTCCCACTAGATAGGCGGAATTCTAATTAGAGTCTTTTTGACATATATACCCTTATTTATGTTGTATGGGAAATTGTATTGATAATAAGACAAGAGGTATAGACAAGAAAAAACATGAAAATTTATGAAAATCATACATTTTCTTATTCTAAGAGATTTCATCTTCTCCGCCTATATATTAAGGACGGAGGGAGTACTAGCTAATAAGATTATCTAATTAGGATGGAAAATGATAAACGACAAAAAGTGACACGACCGAACATCGGCCGCGAATCGAGTATTGCACTTTCCAGTACAATATGTCTGAAAACGATGTCTATAGATTATTGATTTATGATAGTATTTGAATGCGAATATCAAATATCGTTATAATCATTTAATGTTAAGCAATTGCTTAAACTAATATATAAATCTTCAGGATCGTAATGTAATGTTGCGACATCGTAGAGGATTTGTTGGTTTAAAAAATGAGAATTTAAAATTTCTTTAGCTCGATTAGGTTTTCAGTTCTTGTATCTTTTATTTTTGTTATTTTAAGATGAAATTAGTTGTCATTAGCCAACCTATTTTTTTTGGTCTCTACATAGATTCCACCGTCTCAAGGAATTCAATGGCTTATTAATTAAAGTCCAAAACATAAACAAAGACAATACCTAATTGAGTTTCTTAATTAAACAATTTCTCCATGTCTCTTTCAAAAGTTTGTTGAGCAGGCTGGAAAATGTTCGGTTGGTTAATCATAAAAAAAAATTCTTATGGCTTTTCTAGCTCTCAAGAGTCGGCATGCAACTTACAAAATGTGTTCCTTTAGGGTTCTTGATTCTCAAACATACCCCTCCCTTATACACGTCCTTTGGTAGCAAAAGTGACCTTGGCTGAATATTCCAAGGCTAATTATGCTGGGGGTGCCCATATCGTATTTGTGTAGGTATTTTGTTATAATAGAACTACGATAAATTAATAATTTTGCTAAAATAACATTTTTTTGCCGGTCTCGACTTGACCCAGTGTGCTAAATTAATAATTCTGCTAAATTTATATAATAAAAATTTTAAGTTTCCAGTAGGCCCAACTAATATATAAATAAATTGATAATCTGCAGTATGATAACATTAAATTTTGGTGTTTATTAAAATAGACATTTACGATTATTTGTTTATGTTCACATTTATAATACATTAGACTTCAACTTTAACTTTTTGTATTTCCTTAGTATGTTCCAAAATGATTTTATTATATTTTCTTTTTCTTATTTTAATTTAAAAAATTGAAGTATATACACATAATATTCCATAAAATAATTTGAATAGAAGTTTTACTTTAGTTATAATGGGGGTTTTGAATTAGCTCTCCTGGATTGTTAGTGGTCGTCGATATATAACTCATTCGCTCAGTATCCGATGACCACTAACAATCCAGGAGGGCTAATCCAAACCTCCCATTACAATACGATGACAGAAGCCAAGCAAATTTCTAAATGACTTATTTTTTAAACTGTGGAGATCGGATTCTAATGGATTGCTGGAAATTCATGGAGTGCTCCAACTCTCACTCCTGTGCATTATGAATCCACTGCTAAAGAATCCTAGGCCCATGACAGAAACACTTATACAGTGTCATAGAAAATCAGAAAGGGAAATTAGGCTGAGGCCCAAGAAGAATATTATTTTTATTAGTAGGTCCAATTCTTTTATTTTTGAGTTTGACACCCATAATTTTTTGAAATTGTGAAAAATATCGGCATAACTCGTTATGCATCATATTTTTTCAGGAGTATAATTGGCAAACAAACTAGAATTTAACATATTTAAAAAACTGTGCCCTAGAATTTTACAAATGTTATCTCCTTAGAAAGCTTTTAATGAGATCTACACAACGAGTACAAACACCAATATCAAATTTAAGTTTTTAACGAAAAAGTCGGAGGTGATTGTTCTTTTAGGAAAAAAATTCGAAAACTAATTACATATTCATTATGCAGACACCACAAAAGATGCATAACACAATATGCGGACACCACAAAATATGCATAACAAGTCATGCACCCATATTGTGGTTCATGCTTCCACTAATTTAGTTAAGCAACCACTAAAATGATGTATATGCCTAACAAAAAATTCCAACAAAAAAGAAAAGACACGTAACGAATTATGCAGTCATTTTCTCGACTGCATAACAAGTTATGCATCAAAATTTGTGTTATGCAGCTATAATGGTTGTAATTGAATCATGTAACCCTTATGCCGCTGTTGATGGTGGATTTTCATTTAAGGTTAAAATTGTAAAAGCCAGAAAATTATGCGATAACATCTTGTAAAAGATAAAGCCATTAATAAGTGTTGAATACTTCTTCACTTTATTAATTCACCTAGAATGGAGCATGTGACAACAATCCCATTCTGTGAATTAAATACACGAAATTCATCCAAAGTTGGAGCATGTAGCAACAATCCCATATACCACGTGAATTCTGACATTATTAATTAATGCGTAATCAGCCTTGTATTTCTGTACTCATTATCGGTGCGGCATGATTTGGCCAAGCGTGTTGCTCTGCTGAGAGCAACACGAATCTCCAAGCATTATAATGAAAGCATGTACGAAATACCCGTACAGGCTGCAACTCTCGGTGTGTTATACTAGCCCGATTGAGCATCCGGACTGTCCGTATCAGTCTGGAAATGATCACGATCATCCAACTTCACCAGCATGATTGGATGGCCCAGATCAATTCCATAACCCCAAGCTGGTATGGTATATTCGTTGCCAGAACCAACGCGGGCCCCGCATGGTCGGCCTCCCAAAAGATTGGCATAGCTTGCCAAAACGTCCAAACCAGAGCGAGCCGGACGGAAAACCCTAAATTAGGGTTTGCGGCACATTACATGTGTCGCAAAAGCAGTCTCAACCATCCATCTTCGCAGGTATAGATGGAGGGTGTAGATGTAGATTCAAAGGGCCCGAGCATGTCAATACAATCACCGTGGGCCCGCCTACATACCCGACCAATCAGTCGGGACCAACCATGGTTGGTCATCCCGGTCGTACGCCCGAATAGAGCATGACGCACAGTAGTGAAACCCAAAATTAGGGTTTTGAGCATCACGAGCGTCCATCTTCCGGCACGAATGGAGGGTCCAAGATTAGATTAGCGGTATGGTCATACCAACATGACCACCGTGGACCTATCTATCCCCTCACCTGATCGACCAAGGCATACCATGCCTGGTTATCCCAAATCGTCCGCCCAAACTAGTGTGGTCACACTTCCCGATTGCAAACTAATCTCGACCACTCAACTTCGCCGGACGATTTGAGTGGCTTAGATCACATTTTCATAGGACAGTCAGGTATAGGCGTGAACACGAGCCTACCACCTACACGCCAGAGCCGTCGGCCAAGACCGACCAAGATTGGTCGTCTTGGAATGCGCGCCGGAAGTTGGCACGATGCGCGGCCTTGCGGCACTAGTTTTCTGTCGCAAATTGATCTCGACCACTCAACTTCGCCGAACAATTGAGTGACCCATATCAAACTTTCATGAGATAATGGGGTATGGGCGCCTACACCGTCATGCCGTCTACACGCATGTATGATCGCCCTGGCCAAAATCGTATCCCAAGCTTGGATTCGACCAGGCTGAAGAGGGATGCTTGCGCACCTCTTCTAAAACCCTAATTTCATTAACGGTCGCATATGAGTGTCTCAAAGATCATCTCGTCCGTCCAAGTTCACCGGCTTGGTTATACAGCCCTGGTCAGGAGTTAATTGGTCATGACGGCGTCATGGTGATCACCATCCGTCACTCTACCACACCATGTGGTCGGTCGAGGAGGATTTGCTTGCGCAACTTCCAAACCATCACATGAAGTAGAAATTTGGACATGAGGCTATTTTGAGACGTTAAAACAGCGATGCTTCATACATGCTTGAGTATACTCGATGCAAGTACACATAGAATACACACGATACTTCACAAGTATCGACTTCTGAATAACGAGTTATTCAATTTAGCATTACATGCTACTTTTTGTGGGTCCCACGATCCATACATTCCGGACATCAATCATGTCACTGGCGGGGATACATCTTTGGGGTATTGGTTTGGCGGTTTACATCGTGCGGCGCACAACGCGCCATCATAAGAACGTGTCGGAAGTCATGGACGGTTAAGTGATGATGGGAGAAGTGGGCAAACCTAGTCGTGTGACACTAACACATTACTCAACTACTCCATCACTCCACTTTCTCCACTTCCCACGAGATACGAGGGTTAGGCTAAAAGACTTGTATAAATAGGTTCTCCATCCTATTTTTCAAACAATAACAAGTCCAGACAACAGAGGCAAGTGTTGATACCATCGTATTCAAACACCGAACCGATAGCTTACATCCCGCAAGCCGGTTCAGCTTTTCCGATACAAGTCATACATAGCCAACACCTTCACAATCTCAACACCTTCTTCGCTTCCCTCCCTAAAATCAACCCCATCTCCTTCACTTTGTGACCGAAACAAGTCTAGAACGACCATTTTTTGGTTTAGGCCGGATTTGCACAGATTGATTTCTCGAATCTACAAGTACTCCCGTGTAGTGCATTTGTTTAAGGTTTAGACTCAATTCTCATCCACACACCCCAAATTACCAAAAACCGGCAGAGATAGTTTTCACCCATAAACAGCCGCCATATTTTCGGATGCATATCAGGTTATGCATCCATTTTATCTATTATTTATTTCAATGCTAACAAAAAGCGGTCGAAGAATCGTTATGCATCCATTTTCTCGACTGCATATTTGTAGGTGCATGAGAGGTTATGCAGTCATTTTTTTTTGTTGATTTCAATCCTAACAAAAAAGTTGATGCATAACGCTTCATGCAACCATTTTCTCGACTGCATAACAGATTATTCAGCTACCTTTGAAGTTGCATAACATATTATGCAAGTATGCAACCACAAAAAAAAAATCACATGCAACAGTATTACATTAATAAATGTCCTGAAACCTTTAAGAAGTACGAGTAATACCCATATGGTGAACCAAAAAAAGATCATTATTAAATTGTAGTTATATCATTTCTATATGGTTACCCAGAAAAAAAATATAAACGTAAGAGCGCAATGCAAAATTAGAACACAGAACTTGTGTAACAATAGCACTTTTATAGTCTCACTTAAAAAAATAATTTTCCTAAGAAAAAGTACAGTTGTCACCACTAATAAATACATTAATCGGTAATTCATTTGGAATTTAGCAACCATAAAATTCAGTCATTACTCAAAGAAATTTCCTAACCATATCAGTATACAATATGAATTAGAGCATCCTATTCTTTCACCTATCCGGTGCTACCCAACGGCTCTATGGAATTGAGTAGTTAAAGACGGTTAACCATCCGTCAAAGCGTGTGACTTACTCTGGGATGTCACGATGTAAAATATTATGCATGGTAAGCAAATTGAGCACCCGTTTTATTCCTTGCTTTTGTCTCTTGTAAATGTCCCTGTTGATAGTGAGTTTTGACAAAGGCATTTCTATAGTAAATTAGCCTTGATCTAGTTGTATAAATAATCCTGGCCCAAAGATCGGGATTATTAAATCCGCATAAATATAATTTGTAATCAGCAAGAGAATCAATAAACTGTATTTGGTCAACGGGCTCAACGTACCTAAAGTTATTTTGAAAGTGTACACGTATGCCAAATTTCAGGGCTTTCCCCAGTAGAAACCTTGTTATTTCATGTACGCCAATATACATGGCATTATTCATATTCAGAATAGTATAAAACGCCATTCTTGAAAAATAAGTTATTATGCTTAATACATAGTCATATCAGTATCACCTCAAGTCGCAAAACTCCCACGGCCGAGTTCCTTGAACATATTATAGCGACACTATTGTATCCGAAGTTTGTACTAAAACGACATTCTGTTTCCAAATCTAAACCTGGGATGTCGCCTTAAACTCAAACCCTGGATCGCAGTCATATGATGATCACATCATAAACATTGCGGAATATTATTTGGGCATGGCCAATCTCCGGCATGCACTTTGCATATCTCACAAATTACCTTAGCGGCTATGTCTAAGGCCATGGTATAGCCATCGTAGCTTACAATACTTCGCAATGAGAAATAGGCTAATGGCTCGGAAGAGATCATCTCAAACAATTGACCAAGTGCATAGTGCAATCGACTAAATATGGTATGCGACATGTTCGCAATTGCACCGCGTGCCATTCTCGGCCTTGGAAGCTTAGGCCAGGGACGAAGCACCTAGCAGCTCGACATTCTCGGCCTTGGAAGCTTAGTCCAAGGCCGGAGCTCCATCGCACGCGTCATTCTCAGCTTTGGCAGCTTAGGCCAAGACCGGAGCACCATGCCGTGCGCCATTTACGGCCTTGGCAGCATTGGCCAAAGCCATGGCACCATGCCGCGCGTAATTCTCGGCCATTATAGCTATGGTCAAGGCCATGACAAGACTCCATGCGCTATTTTTAGCCATGACGGCTTTGACCAAGGCAAAGGCACCATTCCACACGTAAATTTAGCTCTTTGCGTGTTAGAGCCTTGCTCACTCGAACTCGCAAGCGTTGCTATCTCAAGCTTGTTTGTCAAGTTTAGTTGCCAAAACTATAAGTCTTGATTTCTAGTCTACTTATAGCTAAGTCTCGGATAGGGCTGCACAACGGGTAGGGTGGGTAGGATATGGCCAATTTCACCACCCTACCCGCTTACTGGCGGATAAGAATTTTTTTACCCGCCACCCTACCCGTCATTAAACGGGTAAGATCCTACCCGATCCATTAATTGGCGGGTCGGGTAGGATAGGATGGCGGGTATAACCGTTTTTTTTTTTTTTTTTTTTTTTTTTTTTTCGAAAGGACATCATACACCTGCAAAATGGTATCATATCCATTAATGCTTGAAGCACTCTGTAGACGAGGCGCGTGCGCACTCAATTAAGAAAACAAAATCTAAATAGGCATACGTTTTTCTACACCGTGTACCTCATGAGACTGAATAAGAACTCAGAGAGTTTCACCAAAAATAAATATTCACAAAGTTTGTTGATGATAAATGGAGAGAACACTGGTAAAAAATAAGAGATATTCCCGCATCAAAACCATAGCTCGAAAGAACAACTTTGTTCGGTAAGATCATCTTTGCAAGATGAAATTTGAGGCTGTTCCGAGGAAAAAGAGGGCCAGAATTTTTTCGAATCCATGTTCCCGCCTTCGTCATCGCCATTAGTCGGAAACTATTTGTCATCGGAATGACCTTCTCGAGTTTCCCCGAGAACTGCGCATATATATTATAGATATTATATATATTTTCTCCAAACAAGCGAAAGCATGGTTGGTGTCTTAGACATTCATCAAGACAGAGAGGCTTTTATGAGATTAGGAGGGTAGAAATTTAATAAGAAAGGTTGTTGTAAACCGTAGAGAAAAAGACTAACTGGAGAAAAAAATACTAGTAACAGAACATGAGAATTTGATTGAATTTCAACAATACTGCATACCTAAATGAAGTCTAAGGACCGCAAGAATAATATTCATTCTAATGATTGTGCATTCGTATATGCGAAGAATGGAAGAAAGTAACTTAGAAAGAAATATGGGTAAGCGGGTAGGGTAGGATAATTTTGGGTTTTATCCGTCACCTACCCATTTGATGACGGATAAAATAATGTTTACCGTCACCCTACCCGTCAATGGCGGGTAGGATAGGATACTGGGTAAAAATTCTGGGCGAGTAGGATAGGGTGGCATGTAAGGGTAGGATATGTGCACCCCTAGTCTCGGACTAGGATAGTAAGTGTAGTTTAGCTCTAGACTCCACGGCGTTCATCATGCAAAGACGAAGAAATACTCAAGGAACTGGTGGATCTTCATTGACAAAAAGGTATGTGGAGACTTGAACTTATCTATCACTCAAAAGTCTATCTTTTTTCTATCTCCTATCTTGAGACAAAAGTCGTATTGCTATATAGACTTCGATTATACACATTTGTTGTTTCGAGCCGAGTTTATCTCGCTTATCTATTTCTCGAAATATGTGTTGGTA
Source organism: Papaver armeniacum (assembly GCA_023531295.1). Classification (NCBI taxonomy): domain Eukaryota; kingdom Viridiplantae; phylum Streptophyta; class Magnoliopsida; order Ranunculales; family Papaveraceae; genus Papaver; species Papaver armeniacum. The sequence goes on from JAJJWW010012659.1 coordinate 231,824, forward strand.
AGCTTTCGCTTTGGCCAAGTTCATCTTTACTCGTGACGAAAGTCATGTTGATCATTTCAATATCTTGAAAATCGCTTTGATGAAAAATAGTGTGTGAATAACCACTATATACATCATCTAAGAATGTTTCAATGATTGAAATGAGAGTTTAGAATATATAACCATGAATGGATATAAACATTGTATGTGAACTCATACTTGTGTAAGTCCAAAATCCTTGAACCAAAGTATGCGTACATTACTGGTTTAGGATGTCCGGAGCTAAGTCTGCGTACTTGTACGCGTACTGTCGGAAGTTCACATCCCGTGAATTTATGCTGGAGTTTGTAAACTAAAAACAAGATAAGTCCGGGTACTTACTTAAGTGGGATATTTTTAAAAACGGTTTATTCGTGAACTAAGACTCATAACTTGAGGAATGCAATCTTTGAAAACCGTGGCTATAATGTTCATGAATCGATTCGAGTGAATCAAAATCTTTTTTGCTTCGATTGTGTCTTATATACTTCTATGAGATCTAAGCAATTGAACAAGTCTCAGACTATTTCTTTTGAGTCATTTGAACTAGTTATGGTGAAGATGAATAAGGTTGATATGAAAGTGCTCATATGGCTAACCATTGGTTAAATATTGTTGAACCAACTAAGTGTACACATTTAGGTACGGTTACTCAAACCTAAATGAAGTTACATTTCATTTGTGTATAACAAGCTAAGTTCGATCTAACAGTTGAAAGATATTAGCTTGAATCTAATTAGGTTTTCATATAACGGTGGATATTGAAGGCTTTGTTACCAAGTAAGTGTTTGTGGGTGAAAACCTGTTTCTCTTTGGTTTTGGTAATTTTGGGTGTGTGGATGAGAAACAAATCTAAACCCTAAACAATGCACTTTGCACGGGAGTACTTTTGATTCGAGAGATCAATCTGTACAATGCTGGCATAAACCGAGAAATGGCTGTTCCAGGATTGATTCGGTCACAAAGTGAAGGAGAAGGGTTGGTCTTAGGGAGGGAAGCAAAGAAAGTGTTGAGACCAGAATGGTTAATTCTGAAGGTGTAGCTATTTTATGACTTATATCAGAAAGTGAAACTGGCTTGCAGAATGGAAGCTATCTGTTCTTTGGTGATTTTTGGATACTGTGTTGTTCTCTGATCAAAACTTGTCGTTTGGTGGAAATAGGTGAAGCCTATTTATACAAGTCATATTGAAACGTACCCTCGTCTCGTAAGAAGTGGAAACGATTGAGTGGTGGAAGAATGGAGTAACGTCGCGAGAAACCCATGCTTCCATGAAGAAGGAAGTGGATCCGTTTACACCAAGTTACTTCTTGCCGCTATTAATTATCCTACTTCATGACACTTTCCTATAAGCAGGCGTATTGCACGCCGCACCGTATAAACCGCCATACCAATACCCTGATGAGTATCCCCGGTTTGTGACATATTTGATGTCTCGAGTGTTTTCGTGGAAAACATGTAGCATTTTGCTACGTGTGGCAAGTTAAAATCAAGATTCTTGTCGTAGGAAAATAGCATGTGATGCCATTAGGCTCGTCTTGGCCGGTCGCCTAAAAATTGCCACAAGTCTCGTTAGTTCGGTGGCGAACTTCGATAGCCGAGATCGTATTTCATGAGGAAGGGTAGCCGTTGATTATGGCTACCTTGTGTTGGCGCCTAATAATGGCGCAATGGCGTTTGGTGTACGCCAGTGGCAATGCGGCATGGCTGGCATGGCTCGTGCATGCCAGTGGCACGGTGGTGTAAGTGGCGCCTGGCGTACCCATGGCCACTAGATTTAAGCGGCTGGTCGCCTTAATCTTGCCACAAGTCTGTCAGCTTTTTGGCGAACTTGGATGGCCGAGATTGCGGTCGGGAGAGAGGGTGGCCGTTTATCATGGCCACATTTCGTTGGCACTGTTAATGGCATAACGACATAGCCGCGGCGTAGTGGCATGCGCCACGGCATGGTGGCATGGCTGCGCCTGTGGCGTTGTGGTATGGCTACGCTGTGGCTTGGCGGCGTGGCCAAGGCTAGGATTTGGCACCGTGGCCAAAGTTAGGGCTTGGCGACATGGCCAAGGCTAGGATTTGGCACCTTGGCCAAAGCTAGGGCTGCGGCGTGGCCAAGGCTAGGATTTGGCACCGTGGCCAAAGCTAGGGCTTGGCGGCGTGGCCAAGGCTAGGATTTGGCGTCGTGGCCAAAGTTAGGGCTTGGCGGCGTGGCCAAGGCTAGGATTTGGCACCGTGGCCGAAGTTAGGGCTTGGCGGCATGGCCAAGGCTAGGATTTGGCAACGTGGCCAAGTTAGGGATTGGCGGCATGGCCAAGGCTAGGATTTGGCGCCGTGGCCAAAGTTAGGGCTTGACGGCATGACCAAGGCTAAAGTGGCTCGTGGAATGTTGTGGAGTATGACCAAAAACTAGGTTTTCGGCTAAAAAGTCTTTGTTTCGATCCCGAAATCCTAATTGGAGTCCGTTATAGCATTGTCCACTAATAGAAAGTGGATTAGCACGTAGTGGCGTCATTTGTGGCACATTGGCATGTTACTGCGGCAGAGTGGCATGTTGGCATGCCGATTAATATGTTTTTTCGGCAGGGCACGTTTGGATTGCCAGTTAGTATATGGTTGTGCGACAGGGTGCGTTTGGCCTTTAATGTATGGTGGAGAGTTTAAAGCGACTTGATTGGTCAAGAAAAGGGGCCAGCCAAACATAAGGCGCGACCACACCTCTAATGCTCGTGGCGCATTTTAAAGTGACTTGATTGGTCGATAGGAAGGAGAGGGGCCGACCAAGCATGGGCGTGGCTACACTCACGGTGTGAGTGTGGCGGCTTTAGAGCGACCTGATTGGTCGATAGGAAATGGGGCCGGCAAGTATGGGCCCAACCACAACTCATGGGAGTGTGGTAGGTTTAAAGCGACCTGATTGGTCGACAAAGGAGTAAGGGCCGGTTAGCTAGCATGGGGCGTGGCCAAGTGGCGCCGGTTAGCCTATGTCATGGCCATGCTTCCCTCATTGTTTCTCCTACTTCGCGACTCTGTTTATTCTTTGCTTTCTGACTGAGTATTTTGTGCAAGGGCCTTAACCTTGGTACTTGGAGGTCCGTGCTACTCTGCTGCGAGTGAACACAAATCCGTCATGCCATACCAATATTAAGGGTTCTGCCAGGGAACATAAGCACAAGAAAAGTACTTAGCAGGCTCCGATATTTGTGAGTAATGCAGTCAGGAGCTTATAGACTCATTAGACTCTATACTAGTGAACAGTTTATCCAGGAGCTTGAGTTTCGATATAATATGAAGAGAGACATAGGTACTCGTCCGATTTTGATATATTCTCTAAATTCCCCGCGGAATATAGACATATCAATGTCTACTACATTTGATGTCGGGTCAGGTAGATAGGCTTTTATAATTTTAGCCCTGAGCTAAAACCACCATCAACATTAAGTCCCCTGCTTAGCTCGTAACAGTGGAATTGTTGCGGGGTACGCACAAGATGGTGACTGGACAAGGATAAAATCGAGTGACAAGTCTGTAGGATCATAATATCGCAACATACAAGGCTCGCGGGATTAATGAACGACGGTGTCGCGAGGGAGTCGCGGGGAGCTAAAATAAACGACGCAATGAATAACGACAAGCAAAACATAAAGAAGACGTGAGATCTGGCGAGGGTTAAGAAGTGTCGCGAGAGTGAATGTTTGTGCATCTGCGACACTTCGCGAGACATTCCCGAAAATAAAGGGTAGCTTAGTTTGTCATCCACTATGTATTACCCTATATAAAGGGCTAAATGAGTCTCAGAAAGAGGAGAGATCTTTTTGGAATTGTTAAGCAAGTCAATAGGAGAGAGAAAGTTTAAGAGTGTTTTAATTTCTAAGTGTAATTCTCTATCCTGTGCAAACATTTCATGGACTCAATCAATAAATATTCTTGATTTTACATCTTTTAACGAATTAATTAAGCAAAATTGAGTAAGGGGTGTAGTGTGGGATTTCCTGCTACTACATATGCGCTAGAAACAGGGACGATCATTTGTAAAAGAGAGAGGATTGTAATTAAAGTTGTTTGAATCAGGGAAAATGAGAAAGGAAAATCTTAAATTGGATGAAAAGGATATGGCATGCAGCACAGATACAAGAGTAATGATTAGCGAATTTCATGAAAATATCAGAGGAAGAATACACAAACGAGATTTTGAAGGAAAGAAGATTACGGATAGAGGAATAACATCACCTTTGAAGGATTGGGAAAAGCAGGAGATAACATTCACGGTGGGGGAAATATCCAAAGAAAATTTGGATCACGCATCTCCACTGGTGATCGCAATAAACGCGTATAAGGAAGGAGAGGAATTAGAGAACACAGTGAAAACATGGGAAGTGAATGGAGTTTTAATTGATACAGGGAGTCTGGTGAACATCATGTTTTATCACGCTTACAAAAAGCTGGGATATAAAGACGAAGATATGATTTTCGCGGCATACAATATTCAAGGTTTTGGTAAATCTATAACAAAAGTTAAAGGAGAGATAGAAATACGTATTCCGTTAGGAGGAATCGAAACACAGGTGACGTTGAGTGTAGTGGATATGGAATCACCGTATAACATATTACTAGGAAGACCATGGGTACATGCAATAAAGGCTGTGGCGTCAACGCTTCATCAATGTATCAAATTTCCTACACCAACCGGAATCGGCGAGATCAAAGGGGATGCTGCCAAAGGAAGAATATATTATCAAAATGAAATAAAGTGTTGCGAAGAACAAGTAAACAAGCGAAAGAGTATATCAAAGTATCGCAAAAAGATGGCAAGGGCGGCTAAGAAAGAAGAAGAATTCAGAGTTTACATGATAAGAGCGAAGGAAGGAAAAGGCATACCTAGCGAGATCTCGGGAGGAGAAAATGATCTTGCGAAAGAACCAAAAGGACCGACTCCTATGGGAGAACCGAAGGCCAGTTACGTCGCGGCAGAGCAAACCAAAGAAGTGAATATTGGAACTAAGGAAAAACCCCATATGCTAAAGATTGGAACTAACATGGGAACGGATGAAGAGAAAAGAACCGTTGATCTATTGCGGGATTATAAAGATATCTTCGCGTGGGATATGGATGAAGTGCCTGGTATAGATCCATCGGTAGCCTGTCACAAGTTGGAAATTGATAAAAATGTGAAGCCATTCAAACAAAGAATTAGAAAGATAGCAACAGCATATCACCCTCAGATAGAAGAAGAACTGCAGAAGATCTTTGGATGCGGGAATTATTAGACAAGCAAAATATCCAGAATGGATAGCGAATATGGTTATAGTTCCAAAGAAGAACAAAGGAATAAGGATTTGCATTGATTTCACTGATCTAAATAAAGCTTTCCCTAAAGACAGTTTTCCATTACCAGACATTCCACAATTTGGTCGAATCGGCGGCGGGAATGAAAGAGTATCATCATTTGGACGGATACAAAGGTTACAATCAAATTCCTCTCGCCGAAGAAGACCAAGAGCACACTTTGCTTTCTTCGCTCCAAGAGGATTATCTTTGCTATACTAAAATGCCTTTTGGTTTGCGAAATCTTTGGAGCAACGTATCAAAGGATGGTAGAAAAAGTATTCGCAGAATGGATACATAAAACACTAGAGGTATACGTAGATGACATGCTAGTAAAAAGTAAAAAGGCGAGAAGATCATGTGCGAGACTTGAAAGAAATTTTTGAACAAATGAGGCGTTTCAACATCAAAGTCAATCCAGAAAAATGCACCTTCGGAGTAGCGTCAGGGAAGTTCTTGGGTTACATTATATCAAAGGAAGGAATACATGTTGACCGGAGAAAGTAAAAAAGCGGTTCGCGATATGCCGACACTGCGACAATGAAGGATGTTCAAAAGCTGAATGGGTTACTAGCATCACTAGGAAGGTTCATCTCGCGGTCATCGATAAGTGTAAACATTTTTCAGTGTTCGAAAAAAGGATCGAAGTTTAAATGGACGGACGAATGTGAAAAGGCTTTACAAGGGATCAAAGAACATTTAATGGATATATCCATTATGCAGAAAGCAGAACCAGGAGAGGAATTATTAATATACCTCGCGACAACATCGCATGCCTTAAGTGCAGTTTTACTGCGAACGGACGCAGGAGTAGAAAAACCAATCTATTATATCAGCAAAACTTTTAATGCTGCAGAAAGAAATTATTCGAAGATTGAAAAACTAATCTGGCGTTAGTCTATGCGTCGTTTAAACTTCGCATATATTTTCAGGCACATCTTTGTTAGAGTGGTAACAAAGGTACCAATTGAGTCGGTAATGAAAAATTCAAAAGATCGGGAAGAGTCGAAAGGTGGAATGCTCAAATAAGCCATTACAAACTCAAATATGAAATATTATCTTCAACCAAGTCACGGGTTGTCGCGAGACTTTTCGCGAGAATTTCCTTTGGAGGAAGATGAAGCAGTGGATGAAATGATGGATGTAGAAGAAGAGCATGGAGATCCAAAAGACTTGTTAACTGAGCCAGATCGGTGGGAAATATTAGTGGATGGATCATCAAACGGAGAAGGAAAAGGAGTGGGAATTGTTGTGATTTCGCGAAGGCAATAAGTTAGCTTTTGCTTTTATATTGCAATTTGAGTCTACCAATAATGAAACGGAGTACGAAGCTATAATACATGCTCTACGATTTGCAATAGAAATGGCTGGAGAATGTGAGGATTACTAGTGACTCGCAATTGGCAATTTGTCGGATAACGAGAGAAGTATGCTACAAATGATCCATCCCTACGAAATACAGGAAGCTTGTAGAAGTGTTGTCAAGACAGATAAGAAAATAAAATGGAGGCACATATCAAGGAGAGATAATAGACTCGCAGACGCCTTTGCCTTTATATCAAGTATGATGACAGACCCAAGCTGCGAGGAATATCAAAATACATACGCTACGGGCGCCATCAATTAATAAAGAGGAGGGACAAGAAGCGAGATATAATGATGGTGGTAGATGAAATGCAATGTCGCGAGGAAGACTCGGAGAGTAGAACTTCACGCGTACTTAATGAAAGGCGAGGTACCAAGAAATAGATTGGAAGCACACAAGTTAAAGAGCCGGGCAACAAATTATGAATTACGAGATGGCGTGCTTTATCGGCGTTCCTTTGATGGACCTTCGCTTCGATGTCTAACAAGAAAGAAGGAGAAACCATATTGAAGATGCTGCATAGTGGGGATGCATAGGAAATCATAGCGGCGGGAGATCTTTGGCATATAAGGCAAAGACGCAAGGATATTATTGGCCATATATGCATGAGGACGCGAGAGCAATATCCGGACGCTGCGAAGATTGTCAAAGACATGGGAAGAAGATACATGCACCTGGAGCACCGTTAAATTCTTCGAGAAGTGTGTGGCCTTTTGGAAAATGGGGTTTAGATATTGTGGGACCATTTTTACGGGAACGGGACAAAGAAGGTACTTAATTGTCGCAACGGACTATTTCACAAAATGGGCGAGAGGTGAAAGCGGTCCAACACATTCGCGATAAGGATGTTTTTACTTTCATATTTGAAAATATTATATGCAGATTTGGGATCCCCACAATTGGTATCGATAATGGGAAGCGATTTGAAGGGCAAAATATAGAGTTCTTTGCTTAATGCATTTCGAGATAAGATGTGGAAAATCAACTCCATTGTATCCACAAGCTAATGGCCAAGCGGAGGCAACAAACAAAACAATTACCGATATATTGAAGAAAAAGTTGGAAGGACACAATAGGGGATGGTGCGAACAAGTACCCAATGCGGTATGGGCTTATAATACAACTAGAAGAGAAGCCACGGGAATGTCCCCTTTTTGCTTAACTTACGGAGTTGAAGCGGTACTCCCAACGAGAGGTCGTGATTCCGACAACCAAAAAGAGGTTTGGGATAAAAATCTTAGCGCAGGCAACATTCTAATCAAGTTGGATGAATTGGAAGAAAAGCGAGAAAAGGCATTGCGACACATGGAGAATTATCGGCGAGGCGGCTAGAGAATATAACAAGCGTGTAAAAATACGTGAGTTCCAACCGGGAGACTTGGTGTTGCGAGAAACCCCAATATACCAACGTGAAAGTGGAGGCAAGTTGGCGAGAAAATGGGATGGACCTTATATCATCAAAGAGGTAGTTGGTACGGGGGCATATAGATTGATGGATCCCGAAGGAAAAGATGTGGGACAAAAATTGGATAGACCATGGAATAGATTATATCTAAAGAAGTATTACCCGTAAAAATGGGAGAGAAAAAATGAATCAAGATGAAGTACTTCTTCGCTGAATATTTGCGACATTCAATAAAATGAAGAGAAATTCCGCGAAGATCTCGTGACAAGAATAACAAGAAGTCATGAATGGCTTAACAAAACAACAAGAGATAATGAATGATTAAATGAATGAAACGGCTAATATCTCGCAAGCAAAATAGCAAATGATGAATAATGATTGAATAAAAGAATGAATGAATGGGACGAACCTTTATGGCGTACACCCTAGTTCGCGAATAACATTTCGTAAGAGGCAAATGTAAGACCTAAAGTGCGTCATATAAGGGGTATCTCTCGACATGGCTCGGGGGAAGGTTACACCGCTCCTGAAGCCTGAGTCATGAAAATTTGGGGCCCATGAAAGCCTATCCGGGAGAGGTACCTTGGATTCCCAACTATATATATAAGGTTATACCCTGGTTGGGCGACCGAGGGTCTCTTCCAAGGAGTCAGTGTATGCTCAAGGCGCCGAGGTACACGGTTGAGCCAGAGTGCCCGGGACGGATGAACCTACCCTGGCCATTCTTGGCAAGTCTTGGCATATGTTGCACTCGCCCGAAGAAAACTCCACTTAGGGTGCAGTCTTGTAACCATAAACCATATAGGTATAAGGGACAAGAGGCTGCGAAAACAACTGGTTGTTGTTAAGACCGGATGGGAGGAGCTAGTCTTGTATGGCCGATGTTTCGCCTCCTTGAAGGGGCAACCGGGGAGATGATAAGGGCGACGCTCTCCAATAGGGGGAGTGTCAAAACAGACGCAAATGTCATAAGGCTATGTTTTCGCAAGAGAATTTAGGCTTGTCATATTTGTGCAATGATCTGCGCAGAGGCAATAATACTAACGCGAGGGTAAGGCGAGATCAATGGGTCTTTACACGAAAGTGTACGGACGTCTGCGATTTCGTCGCAAGACGGCAATGTCATGGGGCTTTATGTTCGCAAGGATATTTAGACCTGTCATATTGTTGCAACTAAAACATCAGAGGCAAAAATACTTGGAAAATGATAAGGCAAGATCAATGGGTCTTTACATCCAAGTGTAAAGACGTCCTGCGATCTTGTCGCGATGAAAGGTGGCGGGGAAGACCTCTAACTAGGGAGGTCTAACTTGGAAGACCACACAAAAATGATAAGGCAAGGTCAATGGGCCTCTGCATGAAAATGTAAAGGCAGCTGCGACTTTGTCATGATGAGAAGAATTAAAATCAAATCCCCGATTGGGATGGATTTACTTAATAAAAGATTCAATGAGCGAACATGCTCGCAAGGTGATCTTAACTAAGAAAGGAAGAAAGAAATATGGAAATTACTCAATCAAAAGAGTTATGTCACTCAAACAAAAAGGAATTCTAACAAATTACAAAGAGAATTTAACTCTCTACATCTGCATTATCAAATACAGAGGATGGTTGAGGCTTTTCTGCGCCTTTATTAGCTCCACATCCGCCAGTTGATGGATTTTCTTCAGAAATGTTTTCATCATCTTTGTTCTCGCCAGTTACTGGACTTTCATCAGAAATTTTTCTATTCGGATCTTCATCGACGACTTCCTTACTAGGGAGATCTTCGCCGCTTTCATAGTCATAATCGCTATCAGGAGGATTAGGGACTTCATCGTCACTTACTTCCAGAGGATCAACATGTATAGGATCAAGAGACTTAGACAAAAATCTCATTCATGAGGATTTCGGCTTTGAGGGGGAATTGATGAAGCGGCGCTTTTTGTTGGTTTTTACTATCTATGTCTTTCTGATCGGACATGTAATCAAATCTACGTTCGCACGATCGCGAGAACGAGCAAGGGAGGAAGCGAGTAATCCATTTTCTTTGCGAATTTTGGAATAATCGATTTTAGAGTAGAAATGACGGCGTGAAGCTTCTTCTCGAGAATCTGCATAATAAACACGCAAGAAAAGGTTAAAAGAGATTCTTACAACAGATCTTTGGAACTTTCAGAATAATTAAAAATTTGTGAAATAAAAGAATTAAGGTAGTCAAATAATTTGACTACCTTCCTTTTGAAGAGTAAGTTGTTGAATTAAAGCCGCGAAGTTATTCCCCGGACAGTCCATGGCATCATCAAATGAGTCTCCAACTAAACCTTTCAATCGAGATCGCAATTTCTTGTCATTAGAAACAAGTATGGAATTTTCGGTGGCGAGAGTAGAGTTGAATTTTTCTAATTTGGTGCATTGTTCCTGGAATTGCTTCGCTTTTACACTCAAAGTTATTCTACCTTGAATAAGTTTATCTCTCTCGGTGGAACTTTCTTCAAGTTGATTTTTCAAAGTATGAATGCCTGTTCTTGTTCTTTGCATAGTTTTTGACAAGCATCATACATGTTGCGAGTAGATCGCCACCTTATTCAACAGAGAACGTTTCTCTTGTGAAAGAGTTCGATTCTCATCGATAAAGTTTCCAACTCCAAATTAGTTTTAGTCAAAGAATAAGAGAGGCGAGATAAGTCATTACTTAATGAGTCTTGCTTTTGCGATAAATCAAAATTCTCTTTAGACAAGTTATTTATTTGATCAGCTGCATAGGTATGAAGATTATCTAAGAGATTATACTGCTCCATCCAAGCATCTCTTTCAACTCGAACTTCTTCAACGATAGACTCCGTCTGATATATCTCCATTATTCGTTTCTGGTTTAATTCTTGGAGGACGAGCAAGGGTTTGAGTTGTAAAAAAAAAAAAAAAAAAAAAAAAAAAAAAAGAAGGGGGTGGCGAGAGCATACCTTTTAATTCTTCATTCTTCTTGCGAAGATTATCACGATCTAGTGAGATCTGAGAAAATTTTGATTTTCAAGGTGGAGATTATTGCATTTCACTGACCATAACTTGGAGATCATCCTTCAGCTTATTAATCTCTTGAACTAAAGATGCTTGCGAGATCCTATCAGGACCAAGATGCTTACTTAAAATCTCGCAGACATTGGATTTGACAGGATCAGCAGAAGTCTTTTGTCATCATTCACGAGATCGAGAAAAGGACCTTAAAGGCCACATCTATCCCCTCCAAATTTTCCGCTTGATTAGAGGAATTTTTCAAACAAAGAAGACGAGTCGTCTTTTGTCAAAGGAACCTCATGAGAAGAGGAGGTTTCAGGGAGAGAAGTGATTGGAGAAATAGCAGGGACATTGATAGCAGGAGGAGGTATAATATCGTTTGTAGGAGGACAGTTGTAAGGAACTTGGTCTATGAGGAGTTGAGGTATAGAAATATGGTCGCTGGTAATGTTACCAGAAGAAGGAGGCACAAAATTATCTTGCGAAGATTTCGCAGCAGGAGACGAAGGTGTGAATGAAGGAAATGGAACATTGGGGGTAACAGGCTTAGAGTAGCGAAGCCTTTTGGGAGTATTACCAGTAGTTTTATCATCCTGCGAATGACAAATTAAATAAGAAACAGAGGCAACAATATATTGTCAATAAAAACATTTGTTTCTTAAATACCTTGTCACTCGCAGACTGCCTTTTTGTAGCCATAGATTTTGCTCGCGAAAAGGGCTTTGGTTGTGTAAGGGATTCTTGTTGCGAAGTAGGTTTCGGTGGCGAGCCCAAAGAAAGAAGAGGGTCTTTCACGGTAAATTTAGTTCTGGGTTGGTTCTTGCTAAACAACAATGGCAGAAAGAGAACTACAAAGTTAATCATACCAGAGTGATCTCAACAAGAAAAGCTAATCTCAAATTTGATCAATCACAAAATCAGCCAGATATAGCAAAATTAACAAACCTGGACGCCATGAGAATAACAACTGATAGGGAATAGCAAAAGTGGTGAAGAAGACGGTAAGAGACAATAATAGGTAAACACTTGCAGAACGATGAAGAAGAAGAACACTTGAGACGATGAAGAAGATGAGAAAGAAAAGGAAAATTCTTCACGGGGTGCTCCTATAAATAGATGAGAAAAATGTTATGACCGGTTAACATTAAATGCACCGGTAAAAGAGGTAAACATAGACACGTGTAAACGGTCACTACTAAATCCAAGGAAGCTGGACGAAAACAACTTTAGTAGAATCCAAATATACAACATATTTCCTAATAGGCGAGAATAGCTTGCAAAAAATTGATAAGTGAGGCAAGAAACGACACTTCGTATGAATATTACAAAGAAACTTCGGAACTTCGCAAAAGAATAGAGGCAAGTACGTACTTTTCAAGTCCAGTATTCTTCCGCTCGTTCCTTTATCAACAAAGATCAAAGATTACCACCACAATGATTTTTTCCTTAAAGATCGCTCTTCAAGCAATATTCAAGGAAAAAGAGGCAAGATGTAGGATCATAATATCGCAACATACAAGGCTCGCGGGATTAATGAACGACGGTGTCGCGAGGGAGTCGCAGAGGAGCTAAAATAAACGACGCAATGAATAACGACAGCAAAACATAAAGAAGACGTGAGATCTGGCGAGGGTTAAGAAGTGTCGCGAGAAGAGTGAATGTTTGTGCATCTGCGACACTTCGCGAGACATTCCGAAAATAAAGGGTAGCTTAGTTGTCATCCACTATGTATTACCCTATATAAAGGGCTAAATGAGTCTGTAAAGAGGGAGAGATCTTTTTGGAATTGTTAAGCAAGTCAATAGGAGAGAGAAAGTTTAAGAGTGTTTTAATTTCTAAGTGTAATTCTATTATCCTGTGTAAACATTTCATGGACTCAATCAATAAATATTCTTGATTTTACATCTTTCAAGGGATTAATTAAGCAAAATCGAGTAAGGGGTGTAGTGTGGGATTTCCTGCTACTACAAAGTCATGAAAAGATTGCCAGGAAAATTTGGCTAACCTTTGGCAGGAGACATGAAGAATCCGTGGGCTTTGCGTAATTGTGTCTTGGCCATAGGGTGCTGGCGTTGGCACTGCCACTTTGGTCACGGAGCGCTAATGCGGCACTTTGTAGGTTCGACTACGTAATGCTAATGCTGGCGCTACAAACTTAGCTACGGAATGGTGATGATGACTGGATTGACCACGGAATGGCGGAGATGGTGATGACAGCTTTGTCCGCGGAAAGGTGGAGATGGTGCTGACAGCTTTAGCCGCGGAAAGGTGGAGATGGCACGTCTAGGTAATGAAGCAGTGAAGATATGGCGCTGGAACTTTGGCTACCAAACGGTGATGATGGCGCTAGAACTTCGGCTACCGAATGGTGATGGTAGCGCTGGAACTTTGGCTACCAAATGGTGATGGTGGCGCTGGAACTTCGGCTAACAAATGGTGATGGTGTTGCTAACTTAGCTATAGAGTGCTGGATCCATGGAGAGTTGGCTTGACCACGGAGTGCTGGAGCCATGAAGAGTTGGCTAGACCACGGAGTGCTGGAGCCATGGAGAGTTGGCTTGACCACGGAGTGCTGGTGCCATGGAGAGTTTGCTTGACCATGGAGTGCTGGTTCAATGGAGCGTTGTAGGTTGAGCGACTGGTTTTCCTCGTCTTTGGCGCGATCTTTCGGTTCGGTCATTGAGCGGAGATATTGGCACACTACTTGTTCGGCTATGGAGCATGAGTGTGGTGCGCCTAGTAATCTATTCCCGTTCATGGATCAATAAGGAATCTTTATTCTCTTCAAACTCTAGAAACTGCGTTCGTATAAAAAGGGTATTGACCATCTTCTGTTTTTGTTGTTCGTCCAGCTCCGTGCTTTCATCTACAACATCTGGATCATCTTCTTCATTTTTTAGCGGTGGTAGAGAGAGCATTAATGGCAACAAAGCAATCTCCAGTAGTTATAATAAACAGCAGGGAAAACCAAGAAAACTCAAGGTAGGTGCTCTCGCATGTATCCACCCAACAAGACATCGATCTTCTCCGAATGTGTAATAAGGTTCGACTCCGGAAGAACGAGTATCTTACCTCTCTCCAGTGAATTTCAAAATATTTACCAAACTCCATTGCGCTCTTGGGATGGATGGATGAAATAATGTCGTGGCTAATCTTGGAGATTGTGGTTGCGTTTTTGGTTCATCCTTGACTTTAGGTTATTTGGTACCTAGATTTTTCCGATTGCAATGATGATATGATGTGGATGATTGTATGGTCAAAATCTTTCGAGCCATTGGGTGAAATAGATGAGTTGAGAGACGTTCCGTTGCTGATGTATTGCTATCAAGTCTTTAAGGAATTGTTCCAAACGACATCGTTTGAACCATTTTCGAATGTTGGACTATTGCATAGAACGGGATGCGGTGAGCAGTCCTCAGTTATACTTCTGTTAGATCCGATAGCGTGGACGGATATGTGAATGTATCTCTGTGGCTTTCTTTTGGAGTCTTTGATGGTTGTCAGGATGGACTGCGATGAGCAGTCCCCAGTCGCATTTCTCTTTAGTTTCTGAAGTTATTTTCTCCGATCAAGCTTGGGATCCGCCGCGGCCTCGTAAACTATTACAGGCGCCTTCTAGACAGAGAGGTGATGATATTCTTATGATACACCCTTGAAGAGTAGATGACATTGTCGTAGTTATGACCTTTTGGTTGACTATTTCTTTTGAGCTTTGACAGTGAAGGGATTCCGTGTAGAGCCTCATTCCCTAAGTGTAGTTTATATCTTTCTATCTGGTATGGTGGGGTGGGTTGACCATGATAAAGATATCGTCGTCTTGCATCTATACTGGTGACTTTGTAGTAATTGTTTCTATGGTGAATCTCTGGATGGTATCAAAAAACGAGCGAGTAAAATGTCTACGACCACGAGCTTTTGGTGGTATGGATCAAAAGGTGGCCACGACTACAAACCTGGCTGGCTGCGATCATGATCCTCGGCGGGGAGTGTGGAGGCTACGACACGATACTTGTCAGTAAGGAGTGGATGCTACGAACGATCCTTGGAAGGAAGGAGTGGCGGCTACGGCACAATCCTTGGCAAGGAGGAGTGGCGGCTACATGGGAGAATGTTGCGACGGGAGCGAACGTTGAAGCGGAGCGGCATCGGAGAAAAAACGTTGAAGAGGCTCCTTCGAGTTGTGTCCATGTCCGTATGAGTTTTGGAAAGAACTTTCTTGTCTATCCATTATATCGATAATGGTAATGAGAAGGTTGGTTTATTATGGCTCCTCTAGTCTCTCGTCCTGACGAAGAAGTGGTTACAGCTCTGGTGATGATTTGAGGCGGTCATGCTCGAAGAAATATTAGGAGTAGCGGCGGCTCTGGCTCTGGTAATAAGAAGCGTCACATCAGAGGGGATGTTTCCGGTGCCGCTGGTGTTGGTAGTTGAAGATGTAACGCCATGGGACGTGCTGACTGCGCTTGCGGATGGTACATTGGTGTTGTCCATTCCCTTTTTGCTCTCGTCCGATACGGCCGCATACTCTATTCACGTCTCTCCACGAAACTGAATTTTCAGATTGCGAATCCGAGTTTATTGTGTGATGCAATCCTGGTCGCGAGAAGTCCCCAGTCGTCCTTTATTGTCTGTGTAACATCTTTATGCCGATCCGCGAAAAGACGGAGGATCTCTAGTCCCCGAGCGCAATTCCACTGAATCTATCTTTTCTTGGACGATGCGTTTCAGAGCATTACATTCACTGGTAGGATGATTGACGAACCTGTGGTAATGGCAATACTTGGGATTTGCCATTTGTTCTTCAGTTGGTAGGCGCCTAATAGGAGGTAGTTTGATGGCATCGTCTTGAATCCATACTTGTAGGAGTTCGATTACTTTCTCGATCGGGAACGGGAAGTTTGGAGCAGCATATCCATTTTCTTGTTGTTGCACAGGAACCTTAGCCGCGACCTTCTGGGGTGAAACCATCGGTTGCGCTGGTGCCACACGTTTGGGTTGTTATTCCGCTGCTGGAGTTTTTCTCTTTCTCCCTTCATTAGCGATTAGTTTGGAGGTTGGATATTTTATTAGAAAGGTGCACCTTTCCCGAACGTCCTTACGAGCTTTTACGGAACGGGAGCGATTCGGATCGACCGAGTAAAGCGGCGGCGGATCTCTTAGCGACTTACGATGCAATATGGGAATTGATATTTTCCGGGGAAGGATGCACATAATGAAATCACCTTTTCATTGTGAGGATTACGATGAGAACATGATAAATCCCACGAGTCTTCTTTCGATCTTGAGGAAACATCTTTTGATCTTCACGAGCGAGACAAGTTAGCTTGGTGGATACCTTTCCATTCAGCGTTACCATAGGCTTCATCCTCCTCACTAGGAGTAGGAATATGAATCTTGGAAAAGGACTACCACCATCAGCATTGATCCAAAATGAATGGTTGATTGCGCTTCCCACAGAATTAATACGCGTTGGTTCCTTTGACAGTTGATCCGTTAGCGCTTTCAAAAGCGTAAATACTCCGTCATACGTCTTGACAATAGTAGCTTGATTCTCGACAATATCATTCAGGATTTTCGTCCCAAATCATGAATAGTTGTTAAATATCGAGACTCCATAGCCTCGACAATGGTTTTGAATGAAATAACGGATTGGGATAACATGTGGAGTATTTTCGGCGCTAGGAGAAGTAAGATTGGGATTGGGGGTTTGAAGCATTCCTAAGATCAACCATCTTGAGAAATTTAGGAAATTGAAAATGGGTTTGAATTTGGCCTAAGACCAATTGTGATGAAAATAAAATTGGGAATTGAATTTGCAACCGAGAGATTAAATCTCCCATTATGGTCGCCAATTGTTTGTGGGTGAAAACTGTTTCGCTTTGGTTTTGGTAATTTTGGGTGTGTGGATGAGAAACAAATCTAAACCCTAAACAATGCACTGCACGGGAGTACTTTTGATTCGAGAGATCAATCTGTACAATCTGGACTAAACCAAGAAATGGTCGTTCCAGGCTTGCTTCGGTAACAAAGTGAAGGAGAAGGGTTGGTATTAGGGAGGAAGCGAAGAAAGTGTTGAGACCGGGAATGGTTAATTCGAAGGTGTGGCCGTTTTATGACTTCTATCGAAAGTGGAGCGGCTTTGCAGAATGAAACCTGCTCAGTTCTTTGGTGATTTCTGGATCTTGTGTTGTTGTCTGACCAAAACTTGTCGTTTGGTGGAAATAGGTGAAGCCTATTTATACAAGTCATATTGAAACGTACCACTGGTATCATAGGAAGTGGAAACGATTGAGTGGTGGAAGAGTGGAGTAACGTATAACCGCCGAAACCTATGCTTCCATGATGAAGGAAGTGGATCCGTTTACACCAGTTACTTCTGCCGCCATTAATTATCCTACATCATGACACTTTCTATAACGGGCGTATTACCACGCCGTATGGCCGTAAACCGAGACCAATACCACTGATGAGTATGCCCGGTTTGTGACATATTTGATGTCTCGAGTGTTTTCGTGGAAAATATGTAGCATTTTGTTACGTGTGGCAAGCTAAAATCAAGAGGCTTGCCGTAGGAAAATAGCATGTGATGCCATTAGGCTCTTCTTGGACGTTCTCCTAAAACTTGCCACAGTAAGTCCATTAATTCGGTGGCGAACTTCGATGGCTGAGATCGCATCTCAAGAGGAAGGGTAGCCGTTGATTATGGCTACCTTGTGTTGGCGCTGATAATGGCGCAGTGGCGTTTTGGTGTATGCCTGTGGAAATATGGCATGGATGGCATGGCTCGTGCATGCCGGTGGCACGGTGGTGTAAGTGGCGCTGGCGTAGCCATGGCCACTAGATTTAAGCGGTTTTGGTCGCCTAAAACTTGCCATAAGTCTATCATCTCGGTGGCGAACTTGGATGTATGAGATTACAATCCGGGAGACAGGGTGGCCGTTGATTATGGCCACATTCTGTTGGCTCCAGTTAATGGCATAACGGCATAGCCGCGGCGTAGTGGCATGCTCCTATGGCATGGTGGCATAGACGCGTACGTGGCGTTGTGGCATGGCCACGCCCGTGGCTTGGCGGCGTGGCCAAGGCTAGGATTTGGCACCGTGGACAAAGTCGGGGCTTGGCGGCATGGACAATGATAGGATTTGACGCCGTGGCCAAAGCTAGGGCATGGCGGCGTGGCCAAGGCTAGGATTTGGAGCCGTGGCCAAAGCTAGGGCTTGGCGGCGTGGCCAAGGCTAGGATTTGGCGGCGTGGCCAAAAGTTAGGGCTTGGCGGCGTGTCCAAGGCTAGGATTTGCCGTTGCCAAAGTTAGGGCTTGGCGGGGATGTCCAAGGCTAGGATTTGGCGCCGTGGCCAAAGTTAGGGCTTGTCGGCATGGCAGTGGCTAGGATTTGGCACCGTGGCCAAAGTTAGGGCTTGACGGCATGGCCAAGGCTAGGATTTGGCGTCGTGGCCAAGGCTTAGGATTTGGCGCCAAGGCTAAAGTGGCCCGTGGCATGTTGTGGACTATGACCAAAAACTAGCGTTTCGGCTAAACCATCTTTGTTTCGATCACGAAATCCTAATTGGAGTCCGTTATAGCATTGGCCACGAATATAAAGTGGATTAGCACGTAGTGGCGTCATTTGTGGCACATTGGCATGTTACTGCGGCAGAGTGGCATGTTGGCATGTCGATTAATATGTTTTTATGGCATGACGCGTTTGGCTTGCCAGTTAGTATGGTGGGGTGGCAGGGTGCGTTAGGCCTTTAATGTATGGTGGTGAGTTTAGAGCGACTTGATTGGTCAAGAAAAGGGTCGGCCAAACATAAGGCGCGATCACACCTCTAGTGCTCGTTGCACATTTAAAGTGACTTGATTGGTCGGTAGGAAGGATTAAGGGACGGTTAGGTAACATGAGGCGTGGCCAAGCGGCGCCGGTTAGCCTATGGCATGGGCACGCTTCCCTCATTGTTGCTCTACTCCGCGACTGTTTATTCTTTGCTTTACGTGAGTATTTTGTGCACGGGCCTTAACCTTGGTACTTGGAGGTCCGTGCTACTCTGCTACGAGTGAACACAAATCCGTCATGCCATACCAATATTAAGGGTTCTCGCCGGGAACATAAGCACAAGAAAAGTACTCAATGAGCTCAGGCATTTGTGAGTAATGCGATCGGAGCTTATAGACTCATTAGACTCTATACTAGTGAACAGTTTATCCAGGAGATTGAGTTTCGATATAATATGAGAGAGACATAGGTACTCGTCAGATTTTGATATATTCTCCAAATTCCTGCGGAATATAGACATATCAATGTCTACTACATCGATGCGGGGGTCAGGAAGATAGACTTTTACAAATTTATCCCCGAGCTAAACCACCATCAACACCAAGGTAACTTAAATTGCAAACCCTGATTTGGAGACTATATAAAGGGAACTCTAGCAGCGCGGTGTTGATGGTGGATTTTCGACAAAAGGTCAAAATCGTAAAATCATGATCTTTGCATGTTTTGACCGGCTTGAGAACGCATGTAACGATTCATATTTTACAATCCACTGAACCATATCACGATCTCGATTGAATGAGCATTCCTTTCGAGCCATGATGAATATGTTTCTCGAAAGGCCTCCCGGTGGCGTTCGATGCTTGCATATTTCATCATGACCTCTATGTAGAATCAAATGATTAGGCGGTTCTCTAGACATAATTGTTTGTTAGAGAGCTTAATGCCTACATGACGTCGATCTTGCACGTTCTTCCATGAGTACATAGAGACCCACCTCTACATAGAATAATAATTGGGCGATTCTCTAGACATAATTGTTTGTTAGAGGGCTTAACGTCTTCAGACGTCGATCGCATGTTGTTCGGCGACTACGTAGAGACCGTGTATAAATTCAGGCGGCTCTCTAGACATAATTTTTGTTAGAGGGCTTAACGCCTTCGGGACGTCGACATTTGCACGTTATTCCACGACTATGCACCTTTCAGAACGAGTACGATGCTTCAACTATCTCATATCTCGATTCCGCAAATAGATTAATTCTACCGTGACATTCATCCACTGAATTCCTAGAAAATAATCTATTATATCTTATTACTCCGTTCCCAGAATCCCCCGGCTGGATTCATGGATTAGTATTAGATAACAATTTTATCTCATTACTCCGTTCCTTGAATTCCCGATTGGATTCCATGGATTAGTAATAGATACACAATTCATTTTTATTACTCCGTTTCATGAATCATTCTCCGCTGTTTTACATGAATTAGTAATAATTACTCAACAATCGGGCGTCCGGACTATCACCGAGTAAGACCCAAGAAAATAGTATAGTGTACTCAACGATGATGCACGAACGAGCACCCAAACGCACGAACGAGCATTCAAAACTATGGACAAACGAGGAAACCCACACAAAATATGAGAGAGAAATAATAATAAAAAATATAAAAAGAGGCGCCAAGGGACCGGGTCACCGGACGGCCGGTCCCCACGCCTCTTCCTTAATTTTTTTCTTATTTTATTAATTTCATGATCTCATGAAGACTCCTTCATTCGAGCAACTTTCCTTGTTTGAGCAAAACTCACGGTTTCTCCATATTTTCCTTAAAGATTAAAAATAATAAAAATAGGGGAAAGTGTCAGGACCGGGCTACCTAGCAGGCCGGTCATGCCCTAGCCATGGCCGGTCTCACACTTTGCAATCTCTTATTTTCACAATTATTATTTCCCTCATCTCATGAGACTCCTCCCGTTGAAAAAGCCAAAAAGTCACATGACCGACTAGGCTTCCCACGAAAAAGAATATTAAAATATTATTATTTTAATATTCTCAAAATATTGATCAAACGAGCAAAGTTCTACTTGCTCATTCGAGCAAAATCAAGAATTTCGGTCAAAGATCAAACTCTTTTGAAAATCCAAAATATTGCTCAAACGCACATCGAAAATACCAAAACTCTCGGGATCGAGACACGAGACATTGTGGTGACATGGCATGCTTCCTTGACCGACCAAGGCCGATCCTAAAGCTTGCGAGGAGCCGGTCCCACACATCTTTATAATTTTGACCTAATTTGCTCAATTGCTCATATTAGGTCCAAACTTTCTCCAACCAACTTGGAATTTGCTCAAACGACCATCAACTGGTCCCACGACCACCAAGGGCGGTTTCATGCTCTCTTTGGTCGGTCCCTCACTTCTCCATAATTAGGTTTCATCACCTAATGCTCGACGAAAGCACTATTCTAATAAGTGATTAAACAGTATTTAATCATCCTTTCACCAACAAGTCAACAAAGGACTTTGGTGCATGCTCACACAAGCACACAGGAATTACATGGTCGTCCATCATCCCATGTAGCTGGTCCCTCCTTCACTCGGTGATTGATCTTCAATAAATCACCAACTGATCAGCAATTAATCAAAATTAGGTTTTCGATCAAATGCTCGCAAATCATGATTTTGAGCAATTTCAAACACTAATAAATTTATGTTGACCCAACAATCAACATCGGATTAATTATATAATATTTGGTAGGCTACTAATATTTTAATTAATATTTTATTGGGTTATATTCTACAATAATTCATGCTCGGTTGCTCGAATATTGATCCATCTATCAATATTCAGTAATTAATCGAATTGAGCAATACTTTCTCAGTTGCTCAAATATTGATCCAACTATCAATATTCAGTAATTTATCGAATTGAGCAATACTCGCTCAGTTGCTCGAATATTGATCTAACTATCAATATTCCGTCGAATATTGATTCAAATCAATATTCAACAATTCATTGAATTTACAATATTTGTTCAGACGAGCAATATCAACATCATTCAAGAACTATACGTATGACATGTTCAATTCATGAATCACTGATCTTTCGTCAATCATGCTCAATTCAACAAAACTTAGACTCACTGTCTAATCAAGTCAACGAATGACTAATCAAATACACATTTAGCTTTGCAGACTCCATGTTCATGAGACATCAATCACGTCACATGGGGGATATCAATTAGGGTTTTGGTCTGGCGGCCTACATCACGTGTGTTCATGCACGATGAGAAATGTGGGTAAGTCGTGCAAACGGTTAAGGGAGTTAGCAAATTAGTGAGTGCACGATCAACCAAGTCTCCACACGACATGGAACTGATTTTACCACGATCTCCCACTTTCTCACTCTTTCACTCAAGAAACCGTCACACTTACTGGGATCAATGTGTTCACTATTATGACAATATAAATAAGTCAAAAATCGATGACTGAAACAAGAATTCTATTGATCGAAACTTATTTATACAGTTCACATACTTGAAGAAACCTTCAACGCATCCACAATCCTTGATCATCATTAATTCCACAATTATCAGCTTCCCTCCTACAGATCAACCCGTCTCCCTCTTTGTGACCGAATTGACTCTGGAACGGTCATTGACTTGGTTTAGGCCGGAGTCCTACATATTGATCTCTCGAACTCAAAGCACTCCCGTGCAGTGCATCTGTGTGAGGTTAAGCAGTTTGCTCGGTAGAGGAGTTTCATCCGAACCGTCACCTCTTCACTTTCCTAAAAAACCATCAAATCGTTTTCCCCATCTACAGATTGGCGACCATAGTGGGAGATTAATCTCTCAATTGCAATCTCAAATTTCACAAAATGGTTAATCTTAGGTCAGGTTCAGTTATAAATCCTAACAGAAACAACGCCAGCACTAGAAACAACGGTGGTACTCCCGAAACTATTCCTGCTTCCAACAACGGTGCTGGTGATACTAATCCTCCTCAAGCCAACGCCGGCAACCATCCTCTCTTCGGCCGGTCTCCCGAGGAAATCAAAAAAAATCCGCCTACCATAACTGATCTCATGAAGATTTAAGAGATTCTTGCCACGAATCAAGTAGAGATGGCAACAACACATAAGAAACTATGCGCTCATCTCAAGGACCTCATGAAAAGTTGTCACCTGAACAAACTCAACCCCGACGCAAGTCGGATAAAGGAAAAGCTAAAGAAACATCTGTTGACCCTGAAATCTCTCCAATTCATGTGATGGAGGATGATGAAGTTTGCAAACTTGTAGAAAATCCACCAGAGAAGGAGTCTTCAGGTTTCATCACTCGCGAAGATCTGGAACACTTTATGGAGGCACGAGGAAAAGACAAGACACCATCTGTTCACCGTCATCAACCTTCATATCCCGCTGCTACGCAAAGAATTCCTCTCCACGGTGTTATACCTCTCCCACGTTCACCTGTACAAACGGAGTGGGGAATGCTAGAGAACATGTCTCTCGATTCCTGGAAGCTCTAGGCGAACATGAGCACAACCATGTCGTCCGTCGAAGGAATTCTCGAAATCCACGACAGCCGAGCATACACATGGTACAACAACATTCTATCAGGGAGCATCACTGGCTGGGGAGAAATGGTTAATACATTCTACCGAAAATACTTCTTCGTCTCAGAGCATATTACTCTCTTTGACTTAGGAAGAATGTCTCAGAGGAGCAATGAACATCCGAACGATTATGTGAAGAGGTTCAGAATCCAAGCTTTGGATTGTCATGACCCGAATGTCACTGAACAACAACTGGTGGACTTGTGCATCAACGGAATGATCCCGGTCTACAGATCCTTGTTAGAAAATCTCTGGTTCCAGACCTTTTCAGAGCTTCATGAAGCAGCCAAGCGATCAGCAGCTACTGCTCCGGCTTTACTGGAAAGAACAAGAACTGCAAAAGTCGAGGAACCACGAGAAACTCGAAGCAGTGGTAGGCGCCTAATCAACAAAGTAGTACATTCTCTAACCTTCCATGAATGTTGCTGAAGGAAGCAAGAGGAAAGCCGAAGCACAGCAGCATAAGAATGCTCCTCTAACGTTATATCCGAAAAAAACACCAAGGAAGGACAACCATGCTAGAAATGCACAAACATCGGCTCAGCGTCAACAGAATGACCAGGATGAACCAGAATTTCCTTTTCCCATTGAATAGTTGATCGAGTTATTGGAATTCTTGGTTCAAGACGGTGCGATCAAACTACCTCTCGTTAGGAGAGAACCGACAGAGGAGGAAATGGAGAATCCGCGCTACTTCCGCTTTCATAGGTATGTCAGTCATCCAATAAATGATTGCAGAACTTTGAAATGCATATTCAAGGAAAAAGTCGAGCTGGGGACTGAAGGAGTATAAAAGAATCCTCTCCCAATCAGATCCTTTATACTCTCTGAACAACCAGTCAAAGAAGCAGTTCAATCGTTGATCGAACATGTGAAATTGCTCTATCTGTATAAGGCACAAAAGAAAGACATGTTCAAAACACCGAATTACATTGTGTCAGACGTCTGTCCATTCCGAAAATACTCCTTGAACCTTCATCCACAGACAATGAGATGCACGACTGGAGACTGCTTACCACAGTCCATCTCAAAGGAAATGAATTCGAAAGAATGTTGATCGATGCTGACATCGCCATCAACATCATTCCACTAAAAACCCTCAGAGCCTCAGGCATCACTCGACAAGAAGCTACTCGTGATCCATATGAATCGAGACCTTGAAGGAACGCTCGGAAATACTTATGGCTACATCACTCTCAAAGTGAACATAAGTTCAACTAGGACAGAAACCAAGTTTCACATAATCGGGAAGATCCCAGGATATGACATGTTCTTGAGACGAGTGTGGATCCACGCCGAAAGATGGCTACTCAAGGCGCCTTTGGTTGCACATCTCTCCAACGAAGAAAGTTCTGATCCGAGAAGATTTGGCGGACATCCTATCATCAGAGCACTTGGAGGAATTTCGAACTTTGAAGAGGTTGAAGCAAGAACCTGCAAAAGATGCATAGACATTCAGCAAGAGGTTCCGCACTCAGGCAAGTCTTATTCTTTCCATGTCTATGTCATTTATTTACTCACATGTTATCCTAGCATGGGAACTTCTGCTAGCAACTCTGCAAGATGTTATGAATGGTAGCTTCACCACATTAGTATTTTACCAAGTGGTTGAATCTGACATTTCTCCGAATCAAGCACTGAGACATTCATTACGAGATAATGTCCAAGCAAGGAAAGAACACTTTGGGCGTTTCTCCATAGCCTTTCAGGAGTGTCCATGTGTTCCACAAAATCAGAAAGCTCTGATGTCTGCACAAGTGTTGAATCCCACTACCGCAACGAAAGGGATGTTGAATCAACAGAAGATACTCAGAGCCGAGACAATCAAACCTAAGACATTCGACGCTCAAGGGACATGATGGTTCAATTCTCAAGCATCTAAGAAGCCTTCAAATTTTACTCCCAATCAAAGAGTGCACCTTCGATAATGACGCTTCTGGCTTCAGCACAAATATCTCGACGATGATTCAATACCAAGACGATCAAAGTGTAACTGAACTACAATGGATAAGTCTTCACTATCCCATGATAAGACTTGCCAAAGCAGATGCAAAATCATTCATCAATGGATGCTACAAACTCCTTCAACTCGCTAAGTGAATGAGGGAATAGAGAAGCACGGGGACTTGGAAAGATCTTAATATATTTCAATAAATGTTATCCCAGAATATTGCAACCTGATGTGATTCCATGAAACGGCATCAAATAGGACCTCTCTACATCACAAACCCATGCACGATTGAGGAACTTCCTCTCCTCACCCATCACATCCAGAATGAAGACCACTGCTGTTGTCTGCCGCAACAACGTCGATTCACTAACGAAGCCAGTTCACAGTAAAGTCATATTTTTTAGGAGAATTTGGGTTGAACTCCCATTACATATTCATCTTAGGGATTCTCAACCCACCAATTAGTTCGTGAATGTAAAGGCTCATTGGATGGAGGAGCAAAGGCTATGTCGATAATCATGGTCTCAGCATCAACAACAGTCTCAGGAGCAACATCGGGCTTCATCAACTAACTATTCTCTGAAGTGTTACACATGAAGCGTACTTCTCCAAAAACTAATGATTCATATCAAGATGTGTATACATGATAACATGTTCACATGAAAGTCTTCCCAAAGCTTGCACGACGGGCGGGCACAAGCCAAAGTCTTCTACAAGATGTTCTCATCACCTCTACAAATGAGATACAACACACTTCAGGACATGGGTTTACAAAAACGTACCAATGGGTGAGGAATGGGATAATACTTCCTCAACTAAAGATGTTCTTCTATGTCTCTTATACAACATACCAAAAGGGCGCATCAATCGAACATATGAGCTGAAAGTTATGGCCTTTACCGTCAGGTCCGTGTAATCTGAAAGATTTGTATGATATTACAAATTACACATGTGCACGCTTAGTTGGGTGACATACACAACTCCAAATTGGGTGATTCTTTCTTGTTATGATTACTCAGTCTCTTAGCTTCAAAAGTTGGGGTCAAGCACCGAATTTCGACTTCGTATGAGGTTCCTACAGCTTCCAGAGCATACAACATGCAAGCAGAAATTATTAAACGGGATTCATTACCTTCACACTCGATCGATGTCCACCAGGTCTTTCCAATAAGTCTTTCATCAAGGTACCTCCAAGTTCGACCACCTAGGTCTTTATATCATGTTTTTTTTTTCTACCTGGGTCCTCTATCTAGGTCTTACCAGAAAAAGGAAAAACGAAAAGGAGATTTAACTAAATACTGGGGACTGACGATCCATTGATCATGACGATCAGTTTCACAGTCCAAGAGTTGTGACTGGCACCAAGCTCGCCTATGCTAATCATTCATCATAAAAATAATGCTACAACCGAGACATACAACCATGTTCATTACATCATACCCTCTTGAGAGCAACCTCAGTTATGGTCCCGTGACCAGGGTTTCAAAAGTGATGTTTTTACGACTGACAGAAACAAAAAATGGTACTGCAAGCACCAGGCTCATGTATCAACCAAGGGTTTCAGATTTCAAATTAATCAACGACATTGAAATCCTTCACTGAGCGTTCAAGACACAAGCAAATGGTCTAAGACACAATAGGGGCGTTTTACAACAAGCTCGTCTGAGACGATTTTACACTGTCCTGCACAAAGAAGCAAACTGGGAGCAATTGTGGCAGAATATAAGGTTGAGTCATATGTCATTATCTTCTTATGTATGTCCTCTAAAACATATCCAAAATTCACAACAATTGGATGAACGAGCAAAAAGATGTGGCCAAAACCTTGGACTACATGACAGCTGAAAATTTTCTGAAAACCTCCTGGAATTTTACTGTTTCGTCAATTTCGACCCATAAACGTGCTCAAAAACCAAAACTCTTCTTTGAAAAATCTTGGAAATTTTCTGAGGATGAAGGAACATGGGTAGATCACAAAAATCCGACATCATACGAAGATTCTACAGCAATTTCAATAAAGTCCTAACTTCTGAATTTTCTGATGACGAATTATGACGAAATTCTTCATTCATCCACATCTGAATCTGGAGCTAAACCATCAACGTAAATCCGAACTTCATATTCAGCCGATAGTCTCACTTGCTGAAGTCGGCGGTACTTCTGGTGATGAGATATGAGCTTTTCATCTTCAGCTCTTTTCTTCTGTTCATCACCTCTCTGCTTTCCCTCCGCATCTGCTAATACCAAGAAAGAATATATCTTAGCACGGACGACTCCCATATGATCGAGAGACATACAATGTGTCAGCTTTCCAGCGTCTCTGAAAGGTTGATTAACCTCGGCATGAGCATCTGCAGAAGTTTTCATCTCGACTTGATATTTTTGGAGCGTTCCTCGGAAGAGCCATAAGAGTGGTTGTAACCAGAAGTCACCACTATCTGAAGCGAAAGACATGGAGTCATGGATATACCAATAACAAACGCGCAACAAAAATGGTAACAATCCAACTCTTACATATTTACAATTTCACTAGATGTAGTGATTATAACGTCACAATTTCGAAAACTTGCTCGTTCCCTCAAACCTGCAAAGACGAGCAAAGTTCATTATTCAAAAATCATAAATTGATTTTCATAAAACCGTGAACAAACCCCGTAAATTTTACTGAGTGAACATCCACTGATTTTTCAAAAATTGGACAAACGTCCATTCTACAACATACAGACATTATTTCACCATGTATAATTGTCTACTTTCAACAGTTGTTCAAAATCAAAACATTGATTTTACAAATATATATATATATATATATATATATATATATATATATGTGTATTTTTAACGTGAAACTCACCTAAATTTGAATATATATATATATATATATATGCTCCCTCACGCGAGCATCCGTCGTTGAAACGAAGGTATATTTTCAAAAATTTGTGAAAACTCACATATCGAAAATAAAAAAATTCGTGAAAACTCATAGACAAAGTTTTATCATTAGACACGGGTCTATTTAAAAATAATCTCTCTTATGCTAGGGATCATTGTTTGTTTCTTAAACTAACGAACGAACGTTTGTTCCTAAAACAAGGATTTCTTTTTTTGGGCATGGACCCGTAAACGCTAAACCGATCAATACCAGACGTCCGACCGTCCAAATCAGAAGTGCTTCATCTCTCCGTGCTCACGGGATGACACTCTATCATACTATCAGGGTCCTTACCTGAGCATTTGCTCGTACATGACGCTATTGGAGCAAATCGGGGATTCTGAAAATACCATTGTACGACTGAGTTCAACTGCTTGTCTCGTCTGGAAAATCACCATCTAGTTCTTACTACGGAACATGACTGTCCCTCACTAAGTAGGGGACTTAATATTGATGGTGGATTTTCGACAAAGGTCAAAATCGTAAAATCATGATACTGCATGTTTCTGACCCGGCTTCAGGAACGCATGTGACGATTCATATTTTACCATCCGTGAACCATTTCATGATCTCTAACTGAGTGGGCGTTCCTCTCAGAGCCATGATGAATATGTTTCTCGAAAGGCCTCCCAGCTGAGCGTTCGATGCTGCACATTTCATCACGACCTCTATGTAGAATCAAATGATTGGGCGGTTCTCTGGACATAATTGTTTGTTAGAGAGATTTACGCCTTCAGGACGTCGACGTTGCACGTTGTCCCCTGACTACATAGAGAGACCCACATCTACATAGAATAATGATTGGGCGGTTCTCTAGACATAATTGTTTGTCAGAGGGATTAACTCCTTCAGGACGTCGACGCTTCACGTTGTTCGCTGACTATGTAGAGAGACCATGTATATATTCAAGAGGCTTTCTAGACATAATTGTTTGTTAGAGGGCTTAACGCCTTCAGGACGTCGACGTTGTACGTTGTTCCATGACTGTGCACCCTTCAGAACGAGTATGATGCTTCAACTATCTCATATCTCGATTTTCCAAATAGATTAATTCTACCGTGACATTCATCCATTGAATTCCTAGAAAATAATCTATTATATCTTATTACTCTGTTCCATGAATCCCCCGGCTGGATTCATGGATTAGTAATAAATAACAATTTTATCTCATTACTCCGTTCCTTTAATTCTCCGACTGGATTCCATGGATTAGTAATAGATACACAATTCATTTTTATTACTCCGTTTCATGAATCATTCTCCGTTAAATTTCATGAGTTAGTAATAATTACTCAACAATCGGGCGTCTGGACCATCACCGAGTAAGCCCCAAGAAAATAGTGTAGTGTACTCTACGATGATGCACGAACGAGCATTCAAAACTATGGACAAAACGAGGAAACCCACACAAAATAGGAGAGAGAAAATAATAATAAAAAGTATAAAAGAGGCGCCTAGGGATCGGGCCCACCGGCCGGCCGATCATGCCGCCGTGGCCGGTCCCCCACGCCTCTTCCTTTATTTTTCTTATTTTATTATTTTTATGATCTCATGAAGACTCCTTCATTCGAGCAACTTTCCTTGTTTGAGCAAAACTCACGGTTTCTCCATATTTTCCTTAAAGATGAAAAATAATAAAAATAGGGGAAAGTGTCACGGGACTAGGCTACCTAGCCGTCCTGTCATGCGCTAGGCATGGCCGGTCCCACACTTTGCAATCTCTTGTTTTCACAATTATTATTTCCCTCATCTCATGAGACTCCTCCGTTTGAGCAAAAACCCTGGATTTTCCATATTTTCTCAAATATTGCTCAAACCACGAAAAAGCCAAAAAGTCCAATGGTCACATGACCGACTAGGCTTCTCACGAAAAAGAATATTAAATTATTATTATTTTAATATTCTCAAAATATTGATCAAACGAGCAAAGTTCTACTTGCTCATTCGAGCAAAATCAAGAATTTCAGTCAAAGATCAAACTCTTACGAAAATCCAAAATATTGCTCAAACGCACAAGACAAGAAAATACCAAAACTCTAAGGTCGAGACACGGACATTGTGGTGACACGGGCATGCTTCCTTGACCGACCAAGGCCGTCCCTAAGGCTTGCAAGGAGCCGGTGATCGAATTTTATATAGTGGTAAAGGTTGTCGTTTACTCGGAGTTTGTTGAAATTGATTTTAGGCTTAAATAAATGAAAATAAATAAAAATAAGAAAAATATATACACAAAATAGTAGCAAGATGGATAGGTACTTGGGACTCGGGATTTCACTGCCTTTCATATACATGGGTTTTAGAAATTAATCCTTGACGTTTATAGCTCCAAACACAAGAAATTTTAACTCTATTATTTTCCAAAGTAGATTTCATAAAACATTAGTTGTAAGTTGTGAGTATGACGCATCAAAAGTAATTAAAACTAAGCATGCGACATCAAACAAAATAACAAATAATTAATAGAAATCATAATTCATTAAAAATCAAGTGCAAATAGTAATTAAGAAATTAATTAAATTTACCACATAATGAAATTCAGCTTTGTCCATCGTCCCAGAGATGGGTTCTAGATCCTCATGGTGAAAACACGCTCAAAGGAATTTTCCATTTCTCAAAAAGGTGTTTGCAAGGAGAAAAGGTACAAAAAGTGTGTGCTGATTATAATTGTTACATAACCCACTATTACAGAGAAACACTTAACAAACTGTTGCGAATTTGAAATAGTTGTTACAAAAACTGTTACAAAGATATTGAATTTGAAACTATAGGTAACGGTTTATGCGACTACATTTAACTGATGTTCTGTGTTCTTCTTCTTCTTCTTCAATGGCAGCAGCAGAGACAAGCTCTGCAACTCCCGATTCTCTGCTCTATTCTAACCCCTAACTCTCCATCCCCTTTTTCAGGATCCCGTATCACCTTTATATACTCACCAGCCCCAATATATCACCGAGTAAATGCAAATAATCTTCCCAAATCTTCTTACAACAAAAGTATTAACTCGGGATATTTTCTTCCCTTTTTAGCAGAGAGATACGGTATTTTCTTTCCTCTGACGTGTATGCTTGTGTCAAATACAATCCCAACACATTCTGTGACAAGCTAAACTCATGCAGAGACATACACCAATCCTTCCAGCAATAGAAAAGCATACCCGATATACAATATCTCCCTTGTTTTACGTGAAATCCCCGTTTCAATCCCATTTTTGTGTTTCGAAACAACTTACCATTCTTGTTTGATCGTAACAGATGGTTGTAATTCGTTTGACCGGTCGATTCTTACTACAACTGATCCAAATCTTCTCAACAGAATTCCGAGTATATTTCCGATTCTGTTTTCTTCTTAACGATTATCTGGTCCAACTGGATTGATTTTGAATATCACACCACGTCTGTTAAGCCCATATGAACAAACCCAATCAAAGTCAGCCATTTAGTCTCACTGATACGAGCTCAAATCGCAACCCTAATTTCGGCAGTTGAAGGTTGGTTTTTCCCGCCAGTTTTCAAAATTCAAATGAAGAAGAAAGGGTGTCCCTCTAACCAAACTGGGGGTGCGACTAGCAGGTGACGCTCTGGGGGTGTAAATAGCGAAGAAGGCGCCCCTTAGTAATTAAGGTGCCCCTTAACCAACGCTACGAGTCCGAATAACATGTGTCCTCCGGGTGCTTTAGACAACTTTTCGAGCCGATTTTTCCACCAAAGTTTATTTTCCAAAAATACCTACAAACACATAAAACACCATAATAAGTACGAAATCGAGTACCAACAATACAGAAAATTGAGGACAACTTAGACACAAAAATGTGTCTATCAGCCTTTCCCACACATCTTTATAATTTTGACCTAATTTGCTCAATTGCTCATATTAGGTCCAAACTTTCTCCAACCAACTTGGAATTTTCTCAAACGACCATCAACTGGTCCCACGACCACCAAGGGCCGGTTTCATGCCCTCTTGGTCGGTCCCTCACTTCTCCATAATTAGGTTTCATCACCTAATGCTCAGACGAGCACTATTTTAATAAGTGATTAAACCAGCATTTAATCATCCTTTCACCAACCAGTCAACAAAGGACTTTGGTGCATGGTCACACAAGCACCTGGGCATTACATGGTCATCCATCATCCCATGTAGCCGGTCCCTCCTTCACTCAGTGATTGATATTCAATAAATCAACAATTGATCATCAATTGATCAAAATTAGGTTTTCGAACAAATGCTCTGCAAATCATGATTTTGAGCAATTTCAAACACTAATAAATTTATGTTGACCCTGCAATCAATATCTGGATTAATTATATAATATTTGGTAGGCTACCAATATTTTCATTAATATTTTATTAGGTCACGTTACCAATAATTCATCGAATGAGCAATACTTGCTCGGTTGCTCGAATATTGATACAATTTTTATCGAATTGAGAAATACTTTCTCAGTTGCTCGAATATTGATCCAACTATCAATATTCAGTAATTTATTGAATTGAGCAATACTCTCTCAGTTGCTCGAATATTGATCTAACAATCAATATTCCGTCGAATATTTATTCAACTTAATATTCAACAATTCATCGAATTTACAATATTTACTCAGACGAGCAATATCAACATCATTCAAGAACTATAGTCTGACATGTTCAATTCATGAATCACTGAGCATTCGTCAATCATGCCCAATTCAACAAAACTTAGACTCACTGTCTAATCAAGTCAACGACTGACTAATCAAATACATGTCTGCTTTGCAGACTCCACGTTCGTGAGACATCAATCATGTCAAATGGGTGATATCAATTAGATTATTGGTCTGGCGGCCTACAACACGTGTGTTCATCCACGATGAGAAATGTGAGTAAGTCGTGCAAGTGGTTGAGGGAGTTAGCAAAGTAGTGGGTGGACGGTCAACCAAGTATCCACACAACATGGAACTGATTTTACCACGATCTCCCACTTTCCCACTCTTTCACACAAGAAACCGTCACACTTACTGGGATCAATGTGTTCACTATTCTGACAATATAAATAAGTCCAAAATCGATGACTGAAACAAGGATTCTCTCGATCGAAACTTATTTACACAATTCACATACTTGCAGAAACCTTCAACACATCCACAATCCTTGATCATCTTGATCCCATAATTATCAGCTTCCCTCTTACAGATCAACCCATCACCCTCTTTGTGACTGAATTGACTCTGGAACGGCCATTGACTTGGTTTAGGATGGAATCCTCTGATTGATCTCTCGAACTCAAAACACTCCCGTGCGGTGCATCGTGTGAGGTTAAGTACTTTGCTCGGTTGAGGAGTCTCGTCCGAACCGTCATCTCTTCACTTTCCTAAAAAACCAGCAATTCGTTTTCCCCATCTACAACTGGGAAACCTAATCCCCACACCTCCTGTGTGATACTAGTTGTATAAGCTAGAGTCGATTCTCCTTTAACCTTAGGTTTCTCTCGAGACCACCGTAGGTTAACGACTTGAAGACTTCATTGGGATTGTGAAGCCAGACCCAACTATTTTCTCTGTAGTTGCGTGATCTGATCTTGTTATTTCTATCGTGATTGAGTACAATCGTAAGATTGGCTTGAGATTAATTTCTCTGATAGGCAAGATAGAAAAGTAGTCACAAACACTTTCGTCTCATCGTTTGTGATTCCACGATATCTTGTTTCGCTAGTCGATTAAGATTATTGTGAGGTGATTGATATTTCAGGTTTGTTCTTCTGGGAATATAAGTCCGATATATCAATCGGAATGATGTCGCATTGTTATGGGATTCTTGAATGTTCACAATCATCCTTTGTGAACTATGGTGCATGGTCGTTAATGACTTTGTATGTTCTTCTTTGTTAAGAAAATCTTTTTTATACGCCTTTGGTAGCTATTCTTGGTGTAAATCCGGAATAAAAAAAGATTGATTCTACCCTCTAAGGACAAATCATCTTATATGTGCATTATGAGTTTGTCTTGATACCTAGGAATTCTTTTAGAGAATTTATTTCTTGTTTTTAGAAGAATAACTAGGATTTGGAATAGCCAATATTGTGAGTACACATAGCTATGTCCAACGATTTTCATCTTCATGTTTTTAGATTTATTTATTTAAATTTTAAGTTTTTGGAAGATTATTTTTGCAATTTTAATCTTTATAATTTTATATATTGAAAATTGTTATGGGATATGTTGTTTACGTCCGTGAACCTGTGACTGTCCCATACTTGTTCAAAAGTTATCTCTATTATGTCGGTATGAATATATTGATGGAAGATAGAATGAACTTTTGGAATTACAAAAGTTAAAGCTTTTTATGTCATTATTTGAAAGGATAAAAATTTTGTTTACAAGGATTAAGCCTGTTGTATGTCATTGTGAAAATAGTGATGGAAAATAGGATGAATCCTTATCTATTCCGCAGTATTTGGTCGATCTCCGATCCACAGTTTTGTGCATATACTGTGTTGCTCCGTAAGGTTTCTTGTGTTTGAGCATAAACGGTTGAGTTGATAATTCTCTTGTGATTAACTTAGTTGTTGCTCCGGAAGGTTCCTTATGATTGAGCATGACCAACTAAATTAAGCATTCTCTTTTGGTTGTTTTAGTTGTTGCTCCGTAAGTTCTCTTATGTCGAGCATGACCAATTGAATTGATCACTTTTTGTAGTTAATTTGGTTGTGTATTTCAATTAAATTAATCATGGGTTTTCTTGTGATTAATTTGATTGTATCTTGTGGTTATATCAATTGATTATTTTTGGATTCAAATTCATGATTTATCATGTAATTTGATTTTGTCCAAAAGAAATCCTTCTTTTCTTGTGAAAGTAAGGTCGCCTTTGTTGTTCCTTCGGGGATGACATTTTATGGGGGAGAGTTAATATTGAACTTGTGCTTAATTGCCAAATCATTGTGTGGAGTGCGGTTGTGGAATATTTTAGGGGTTATCCTGTATATCTATTAACTCATTTGAATGCATTTAGCTTCGGCTTTATGATTGCATCTAAATAAGTTGGTATGGTATTCTCTTTTAGTCATGAAATATCTCCGTGAAAATTTCATGAGGATCCCACTAGTTTTCGTACCTTCGCCAATTTATATTGACAAAAAGGGGGAGAATTAATGTGTAGTTTGATACTACAAATACATATGGTTTACGGATCATTATGTAAGGGGGAGTGGTTTTCATGTTGAGATAAAGTATTGACTAAGGGGGAGTGAATATCACCACAGTATTGTTGTCAAAGTTGTGATACAATTGAACTTTGATGTCGGTGTAATGATACTATGATACTGTATAACAATGATTGAGATCACTCTGTTTTCTCATTGTTATAGCTACGGATCTTAAACAACTGTGATGCTGAACTTACAACCTTTATGATCATGGAGTACTTGGAAGTGACGAAGATTTCGAGTCGCGTTGAAGATGCCAAGGAGATCAAGCATGTGGATGGGAAGCTATAATTTTTATTTATTTTGTAATTCATGTGTATTGATAGTTTTGTCACTAAAAATTGACAAAGGGGGAGATTGTTAGAGCATTGCTCGGTCGAACTCGCATGCGTTTCTATCTCAAACTTGTTTGTCATTATTAGTGATAAGAACTATAAGTCTTGATTTCTAGCCTATTTATAGATGTCTCGGACTAGGATATAGATAGTGTGTAGTTTAGCTTATATCTCTCGGCGTTCATCTCATGAATACGAAGAACTACTAAGGGGAGCTTGTGGAACTTCTTCGACAGAAGGTATGTGGAGACTTGAACTCATATATCACTTGGAAAGTCTATTTCTCTATCTCCTATATTGAGACATAAGTCGTGTTACGATATAGTTTTCTCTATACACATTTGAGATTTCGAGTTGAGTATATCTCGCTTACATATTTCTCGAAATATGTGTTGGTAAAGCTTTCACTTCGACCAAGTTCATCTTATATCATGATAAAATTTCCGAGTAACATCTTACATGGTTTATGTGATACAATCATTTGATGTAGGCTTGGAATGTTTCGATAATGATTATTTCAATATCTTGAAAATTGCTTTGATGCTAATAGTGTGTGAAAACGGCTATTGTCATTATAAAAGAATGTTTCCATGATTGAAATAAAGAGTTGAGGATGTAACCATCTTTGGATATAAGCATATATAGTGTGTTCGCACATTAGTGTATAAATCCATAAACCGAGAGCCAAGAGTATGCATATGTGTGTATACGAAATTGGTGAAGGAGACAAGATAAGTATGCGTACTGGCGGAAGTTTTCGAACCAAAAATATCTGTTGAGTTTGGGAATTACAAGCTCCTAAAATAGTCACCTTAAGTATGCGCATACTGGCGGAAGTTTTCAAACCGAAAATTTCTGCTGAGTTTGGAAACTTAACAAACTCAAAAATCTGGTTGCTTAAGTACGCATACTGTACGCATACTTTAGCTGGTTACTTTGTCAAATCGTTCAGTTCATTGACTTAAACATTTAAATCATGAGGAATGTAATATTTGCAAACCGTGGCTATAATGTTCATGATTGATTCAAGTGAATCAAACCGATTTGGTTTCGATTGTGTTTTCTATACAATTGAACAACTCTTTAACTAGTTTCATTTGAGTCATTTGAATTAGTTATGGTTAAGATGAATAAGGTCGATATGAGAGTAATCATACGGCTAACCTCGGTTAACTATTTGTGAACCAACCTGGTGTACACGTTTAGGTACAGTTACATAAACCTAAATGATGGTATATTTCATTTTTGTGTAACAAGCTAAGTTCGATCTAACGGTTGAAAGATATTAGCTTGGTTGAATCAGGTTTTTCATCTAACGGTGAATATTAAATGCTTTGTTACCAAGGTTACTTAGATTGCAAACCCTGATTTGAAAACTATATAAAGGAGAACTCTAGAAACTAGGAAACCTAATCCCCACACCTCCTGTGTGTTACTAATAACTAGAGTCGATTCTCCTTTAACCTTAGGTTTCTTCTCGAGACCCTGTAGGTTAACGACTTGAAGACTTCATTGGGATTGTGAAGCCAGATCCAACTATTATCTTTGTAGTTGTGTGATTTGATCTTGCTGTTTCTATCGTGTTGAGTGCAATTAAAATAATTGGCTCGAGATTTTATACCTCCGATAGGCAGGATAGAAAAGTAATCACAAACAAACTTCGTCTCATCGTTTGTGATTCCACAATAACTTGTTTCGCTAGTCGATTAAGTTTATTTTGAGGTGATTGATAATACTAGGTTTTTCTTCGGTAATATAAGTCCGGGTTATCAATTGGTTTCTGTTCACCTTGATTTATCAAAAGATGGAACAAAAGCTGCTGAGTTTTTTATGTGAAAGACAGATTTATTCAATCCTATAGACTTTTCTGTGTGAGACAGATTTGTCTATCAAGTCTTCGACTTTGGTTCGTAGCAACTGAAAAGGAGAGGGTACCCAAATATACCTCAAGCTAAAATTTTTCCTACTTATAAGTCCTTTCTCTGAAAGTGATTGTCTATGGACTGAGTCGAGACAATACAACTAATCGATTCACACTTCGTGTGATCGTCTATGGATACGAGATTGAGACAATACAACAACGAAGTATGTTACTTGATAAAAAGGTTCGGACTTAACCAAATACAATAGGATTCACTTATCAAGTAAATAGGAATTAACGTTTGTGTGACTTACTTTAATTATAATAAAATAATATAATGCGGAAATATAAAGTAAATGACACAACAAGATTTTGTTAACGAGGAAACCGCAAATGCAAAAATACCCAGGGACCTTGTCCAGAATTGAATACTCTCAGGATTAAGCCGCTACACAAAATTACACCCAACTTCGTATAGTTGAGATCAAGCAACTAAACCTATATTTCACCTAGTTCCGTATGTATTCCCACGCCTCCGACCTATGAATAAGTCACGTACTTGGAATAATTCCTTTGGTTCGTATTCCAAACAGTAAAGGAACAACAAATCTGTTTGGTATCAACTCTATTCAACCAAGTGATATGAGTCGGACAAAGGCTCTTCTGTTTATCTTAACATAAGCTCCTTCGTCAGGTCCTTAGATCTATCTTATGTTCAATTACCGAAGTAATCGTTTAAGATTAAGCCAACAACACTATTAATCCGAAGAATTGTGTTGATGCCGATCTACTCAATTAATCAATCCAATCTATCACAAAGATAAACCGATTATTAATTGGATCCTCTTTTTACCGAAACAAGTATTGTGCACACCAAAGATTATGAACCCATAAATCAGAAATCTTCAATATCTTCTTTGTCTTCAAATCTTCTTAGATCTTTTATATAACACCTGCACACAATCACTTGAAACTCTTGTGATCAATCACGCACAGAACGGAGTCTGTTAACAATGGATTATCACAAGATCGTCTTTACAACTAACAACAGTCTAAAGATCCCTGTCGAAACTCTGAACTAGTTTGAGTGAATCTTATATCGAAGAGAAGATTCTCAAGCATAAACAAACTAGGTGCAATCAAAGTTCAACCATCGTTAGTCAATCAAATCAAGGAAAACAAAAGATAAACCACAATTATCAAGTTTCGCACCAACGGTACTCGTAGAGCTTCTCAATCCCAAAGAAGACTTTAAACTGAGCGGCCGTAAGAGATTTCGCCTAATTAGGTTATTGTCCTCTCCGAATAGGCGGCTACACCAGTAACAACACAACAAGAGGAAGTTTGTTGTTACGAAGGATTAGTTTGCTAGAAAGGCAAACTTCAAGTATTTATAGACAAGGAAGTTTGGACACTAAGGAATTTCCAAAACCGAAAATATTCTCAAGATATTCATTAAAGCACAAATTCGTTTTTCATAATTCCTGGAAATGCTCTGTCCAAAAATAATGATTGAAATCTCTCAGAAAATATCTAATTAGTAAATGCACATTACTAATTCTTATTTTCCTAAAAATGAAGTTAATAACCTTAATTAAAAGATTCTTAACTTATTTATGTTTCGATCCTGGGATTCTCTTACCTTAGCTATTAAGGAATAGCTTTGAACAATTAAATAATAAACATTCATAGCACGTGTTCAAAGTATGTCGACATCTTAACTTTGTAAGTTCCCTTTCACACTTTCAACCTTGAAACTGATTTGTCACACTTCCAAACAAGTTTAGAATTGGTTCATCTGACTTTCAAGAACTATGTGATTGATCAAATAACATTCAATCACAAATCATGGGTTTATCGGTTCTACCAAAAAAAGTTTCGGTTCTACCTTCCATGTGAGTATTGTGCATAGTCACACTAGCTTTCCAAAATTCGGTCGACTAGTGTTTGTGGGTGAAAACTGTTTCTGCCGATTTTGGTAATTTTGGGTGTGTGGATGAGAAACGAATCTAAACCCTAAACAATGCACTGCACGGGAGTACTTTTGATTCGAGAGATCAATATGTACAATCCTGGCCTAAACCAAGAAATGGTCGTTCCAGGCTTGCTTCGGTCACAAAGTTAAGGAGAAGGGTTGGTCTTAGGAGGAAAGCGAAGAAAGTGTTGAGACCAGAATAGTTGATTCTGAAGGTGTGGCTATTTTATGACTTGTATCAAAAAGTGGAACTGAAACGAAAGGTATCAGTTGTTTGGTGATTTCTGGATACTATGTTGTTGCCGACCAAAAACTTGTTTTTTTTTTTTGGTGGAAATAGGTGAAGCCTATTTATACAAGTCATATTGAAACGCACCCTGGTCTCGTAAGAAGTGGAAACGATTGAGTGGTGGAAGAATGGAGTAACGTATAACCGCCAGAAACCCATGCTTCGATGATGAAGGAAGTGGATCCGTTTACACCCGTTACTTCTTGCCGCCATTGATTGTCCTACTTCATGACACTTTCCTATAACGGGCGTATTGCACGCCGCACGTTGTAAACCACCAGACCAATACCCTGATGAGTGTCCCCCAGTTTGTGACATATTTGATGTCTCGAGTGTTTCGTGGAAAACATGTAGCATTTTGCTATGTGTGGCAAGTTAAAATCAAGAGGCTTGCCGTAGGAAAATATCATGTGATGCTATTAGGCTCGTCTTGGCTGGTGGCCTAAAACTTGCCACAAGTCCGTCAGTTTGGTGGCGAACTTGGATGGTTGAGATTGCATCTCATAAGGAAGGGTAGCCGTTGATTATGGCTACCTTTTGTTGCCACCTGGTAATGGAATAATGGCGTTTTTGGTGTATGGCTCGTGCATGCCAGTGGCACGGTAGTGTAAGTGGCGCCTGGCGTAGCTATGGACACTAGATTTACGCGGCTGGTTGCGTAAAACTTGCCACAAGTCTATCAGCTCGGTGGCGAACTTGGATGGCTGAGATTTCAATTCAGGAGAGAGGGTGGCCATTGATTATGGCCACATTCTGTTGGCACCCATTAATGGCATAACTGTATAGCCGCATCGTAGTGGCATGCGCCTACGACATGGTGGCATAGCCGCGTCTATGTCGTTGTGGCGTGGCCATGCCTGTGGCGTTGTGGCGTGGCCACGCCTGTGGTGTTGTGGCATGGCCAAAGCTAGGATTTGGCTCCATGGCCAAAGTTGGGGCTTGGCGGAGTGGCCAAGGCTAGGTTTTGGCGTTGTGGCCAAAGTTAGGGCTTGGCGGCATGGCCAAGGCTAGAATTTGGCGTCGTGGCCAAAGTTAGGGCTTGGCGGCGTGGCCAAGGCTAGGATTTGGCTCCGTGGCCAAATTTAGGGCTTGGCGGAGTGGCCAAGGCTAGGATTTGGTGCTGTGACCATAGTTAGGGCTTGGCGGCGTGGCTAAGGCTAAGATTTGGCGCCGTGGCCAAAGTTAGGGCTTGGAGGCGTGTCCAAGGATAGGATTTGGCGTCGTGGCGAAAGTTAGGGCTTAGCGGCTTAGCCAAGGCTAGGATTTGGCACCGTGGCCAAAGTTAGGGCTTGGCGGCGTGGCAAAGGCTAGGGTTTGGCGCCATGGCCAAAGTTAGGGCTTGGCGGCATGGCCAAGGCTAAAGTGGCTCGTGGCATGTTGTGGACTATGACCAAAAATTAGGGTTTCGGCTAAAAAAGTCTTGTTTCGATCACGAAATCCTAATTGGAGTCCGTTATGGCATTGGACACGAACATAAAGTGGATTAGCACGTAGTGGCGTCATTTTTGGCACATTGGCATGTTACTGCGGCAGAGTGGCATGTTGGCACGTTACTGCGGAAGAGTGGCATGTTGGCATGCCGATTAATATGTTGTTGTGGCAAGGCGCGTTTGGTTTGCCAGTTAGTATGGTGGCGCGGTAGGGTGCGTTTGGCCTTTAATGTATGGTGGCGAGTTTAGAGCGACTTGATTGGTCAAGAAAAGGGGCCGGCCAAACATAAGGCGCGGCCACACCTCTAGTGCTCGTGGCGCATTTTAAAGTGACCTGATTGGTCGGTAGGAAGGAGAGGGGCCGTCCAAGCATGGGCGTGGCTACACTTCTGGTGTGAGTGTGACGGCTTTAGAGCAACCTGATTGGTCGATGGAAAGTAGGGACGGTTTAGGATGGGGGCGTCGCCAATGGAAAGTGGCGTCGGCTGGCCTAAGGAATGTCCACGCTTCCCTTTGCTGCTGCTCCTATCCTGGGGCTCCTTGTTCTCTAATTCTGGGCAAGATTTTGCGCCTACTAATCCATGGTGGATCAATTACCTAGTTTTCCTAGGCTTAAATTCGACAAGCAAGGTCTGATATACTGCACAAGGCGCAAAACCCTAATTTTTGCAAATTAGTTAAGGTAATTGATTGAGTTCTATGTGTTGACACAGAGTACTTTTAAGTTCATTGCCAGAGAGCAGTATGCTTTCTGATTGAATACCTTATGCAAAGACCTTATCCTTGATATTTGGAAATTCGTGCTACTCTGCTGCGAGTGAACACAAATTGTCATGCCATATCAACATTAAGAGTTCAGCCGGGGAACATAGCACAGAAAGTATTTAAAGAAACTTATATTAAGTGAATATAGGCAAGGCGCCGAAATTTACAGAACATCTGGGATGGTTGCTACATGCGCCAGTCTGGATAAATTACATGTAAATATATTGAACGTCTCAATAAATATGTCAGTGGAGAGGTTAACACCCACGGATCCATTTCCTTACAGAGTGACGTCACATCAGATGCAAGGTTTTTACAATTTTAACCCTAAGCTAAAAACCACCATCAACATTAAGTCCCCTGCTTAGCTCGAAACAGTGGCATTGTTGCGGGGTAAGCATGAGATGGTGACAGGCAAGGATAAAATCGAAACGGCAAGTCATGAAGAGATGTTCAGGAAAATTTGGCTAAACTTTTTCAGTATGTATGAAGAATTGGTGATCCTTACATTGGCGGCTTTGCATAAATTCGGCTTGGCCATGGGGGGTTGGCATCAGCGCTGCAGCTTTGGCTACTGATCGGCAGAGGTGGCACTATGACTTGGTCCGCGGAATGGGCGCCGGCTGGCTAGGAAAGGTAGATGGCGCCGCCTTGGATGGATAGGGCACGATCAATGGCGCGATGGTTAAGGCG
Organism: Papaver armeniacum; assembly: GCA_023531295.1. Lineage (NCBI taxonomy): Eukaryota > Viridiplantae > Streptophyta > Magnoliopsida > Ranunculales > Papaveraceae > Papaver > Papaver armeniacum. The sequence goes on from JAJJWW010012659.1 coordinate 274,725, forward strand.
TGGACAATTGGCGCCGGGTTTCGGTCAGGTGGAATGATGGAAACTAAATTCGGTCAGGTGGAATGGTGGGAACAACACTTGGAACTTTGGCTACCAAACAGTGAAGGTGAAGCCGACTAGGTCGCAGAATGGGCAGAGATCGTGCGGCTTTGATCACGGAGTCTTTGGATTCATGGCGCTGCTTGCTAGGCTGTGATGTAGGATCATAATATCGCGGCATCAATACCTCGCGAGATCAATAAACGACAGCCTTTGCGAAGGTGTCGCGAGATGAGTAATATAAATGACGCAATGAATGACGACAACCAAAACACGAGAAAGATGTGAAGACCTAACGAGATTTAGGAGAGTTGCGAGATTATATATTTGTACACTTGCGATATTTCACAAGTCATTCCCGAAAATAAAGGACAGCTTAGCTGTCATCCATTATGCAATACCCTATATAAGGAGCCGAGCAGGCCTATGGGAGAGAGATCTTTTTTTTTTCGAGTGTGGAGCAAGTTATTAAGAGAGAGAAAGTTTGTAGTGATTGTGATTTCTTTAGCCCTCTTTCCATTTTATCTTGTAAACATTCAAGAAGTTAATCAATAAAAAATAATAATTGTTCATCTTCAATGGCTTAGTTGTGTGGATTCTTGTGAGGGGTGTAGTGTAGGATTTCCTGCAACTACATATTGGCGCTAGAAACAGGGAACACTGAGGATGGGAGATTGGATATTGTCATTAAAATTGTTCAAATCAGAAGTATGATGGATAAATTGTTTAAAATGGAGAAGGCCAGAATCAATGAGAATAAGTGAGAATGGGAATGTAATATGATTACAAAAACGATGTTTAATAAATTTCATGAAAGTATCAGAGGTAGAATACATAAACGAGATTTTGAAGGAAAGAAAATTGTAACAACAGAAAAGGCATTACCCTTCAAAGAATGGGAAAAACAGAAGATTACGTTCACAGCAACAGAGATATCAAGAGAGAATTTAAACCACACATCTCCACCAGTGATTACAATAAATGCAAGCAAGGAAGAAGGAAAACCAACAAAAACAGTGGAAGAATGGGCAATAAATAGAACTTTGGTGGACACAGGGAGTTCAGTGAATATAATGTTTTATCATGCTTATAAAGAATTGGGGTACAAAATTGAAGAAATGACTTCCGCAACATATCATATCTATGGTTTCGGCAAATCCATAACAAAACCTAAAGGGGAAATAAAAATACGAATTTTGTTGGGAGAAATTGAAACACAAGTGACGTTATGTGTAGTGGATATGGAATCACCATATAACATGTTGTTGGGAAGACCATGGATACATGCAATAAAAGTTGTAGCCTCGACACTTCATCAGTGTGTCAAATTTCCTATGCCGAGTGGAATTGGCGAAATCAGAGGAGATACCGATAAAAGAAGAATATATCATCAAATCGAAGTAAAACATTATGAAAACAGGTGAAGAGGCGAAAAGATCGCAAGAATATGGCAAAAGCAGCGAAAAAGGAAGAAGAATTTAGAGCTTACATGATAAGAGCAGAAGAAGGAAAAGGAATATATGGCGAAGAGAATGAGCTTGCGAAGGAAATAAAAGGACCAACGCCTATGGGAGAACCGAAGGCTAGCTACACTGCGGCAGAGCCGACAAAGTAAGTGAATGTCGGAACTGAAGAAGAACCCAAGATGTTAAAAATTGGGACTAAAATGGAGCGGATGAGGAAAGAAATATTGTTGATTTGTTGCGAGATTATGAAGACATTTTCGCGTGGAATATGGACGAGATGCCTGGAATAGATCCATCTGTAGCTTGCCATAAATTGGAGATTGATAAAAATGCAAGACCATTCAAGCGAGAGAATTAGAAAAATTGCAATGACCTATCACCCTCAAATAGAAGAAGAATTACAGAAGATGCTTGACGCCGGAATTATTAGACAAGCAAAATATCCCGAATGGATAGCAAATATGGTCGTAGTCCCAAAGAAGAAAAAAGGAATAAGAATTTGCATAGATTTTACCGATCTAAACAAAGCTTGTCCAAAAGATAGTTATCCTTTGCCGGATATTCCGCAAATGGTTGAGTCACAGCGAGGAAATGAAAGGATATCCTCTCTTGATGGATACAAGGGATACAATCAAATTCCCCTCATTTGAAGAAGACCAAGAGCATACTTCCTTTTTCACTCCAAGAGGATTATCTTGTTACACAAAAATGCCATTTGGTCTGCCAAATCTTTGGAGCAACATACCAAAGGATGGTAGAAAAAGTGTTCGAGAAATGGATACATAAAACACTAGAGGTATATGTGGATGACATGTTAATAAAAAGTAAAGAAGCAAAACACCATGTACGGGATTTGAAGGAAATTTTTGAACAAATGAGGCATTTCAACATCAAAGTAAATCCAGAAAAATGTACCTTTGGGGTCGCATCTGGAAAATTTCTAGGTTATATTGTGTCAAAAGAAGGAATACAAATCGATCCGAGAGAAAGTACAAGTAATTCGCGATATGCCAACACCAGCAACAGTGAAAGATGTACAAAAATTAAATGGACTATTAGATTCGCTAGGAAGATTCATCTCGCGATCATCTGATAAGTGTAAACATTTTTTCAGCATACTTAAAAAAGGAGCGAAATTTAGATGGACAGATGAATGTGAAAAGGCATTACAAGGAATAAAAGAACATCTAATGGATATATCAATTCTACAAAAAGCAGTGCCAGGGGAAGAATTATTAATTTACCTTGCGACAACCTCGCATGCACTAAGCGCAGTATTATTGCGAATGGACGCAGGAGTGGAAAAGTCAATCTATTACATCAGCAAAACATTCAATGCCGCGGAGAGGAATTATTCAAACATTGAAAAACTAATTTTGGCATTAGTTTATGCAACATTTAAACTTCGCATATATTTCGAAGCACACACAGTTAAGGTAATGACAAAAATGCCGATTGAGTCGGTAATGAAAAATTCAAAAAGGTCAGGAAGAGTTGAGAGATGGAATGCTCAGGTAAGTCATTGAAAACTCAAATATGAAATACTATCTTCACCAAAATCACAAGTTGTTGCAGATTTTTTAGCAAAATTTTCTTTGGAAGAAGATGAAGTAGTGGAAGAAATGATGGATATAGAAGAAGAACATGGAAATCCAAGGGATTTATTGACTGAGACAAACAGGTGGGAAATATTGGTATATGGATCATCAAATGGAGAATGCAACGGAGTTGGGATCGTTCTAATTTCGCCAGAAGGCAATAAAATGGCTTTTTCTTTCAGATTGGAGTTTGCATCTACCAACAATGAAACAGAATATGAAGCTATAATACATGCTCTGCGATTTGCAATAGAAATGAAGTTGGATAATGTGAGAGTCACCAGTGATTCCCAATTAGCTATTCACCAGATAAAAGAAGAATATACTACAAATGAACCATCTTTGAAAAAATACAAGAAACTTGTTGAGGAATTGTCGGCGAAGATAACAAAAATAAAATGGAGACATATATCAAGAAGAGACAATAGACTTGCGGATGCTTTTGCCTTTATATAAAGTATGATGACAGATCCAGCTGCGAGATGCATAAAAATACAGACACTTCTATCACCATCAATCAATAAAGAGGAAGAGCAGGAGACAGATGTGATGCTAGTAGAAGATGGAACACAAATACTCTGCGATGAAGATTGGAGAGCATAACTTCATGCATATCTGATGAAAGGAGAAACACTAAGAAACAGATTAGAGACACACAAATTAAAAAGCCGAGCAACAAATTATGAATTAGAGAGAGTCTTATCAGAAAGATCCTTTAATGGACCCTCACTTAGATGTTTAACACAAAAGGAAGGAGAAGCAGTGTTAAAGATGTTACACAGTGGGGATGCTGGTAATCACAGTGGCGGAAGATCTTTGGCACATAAGGCGAAAATGCAAGGCTATTATAACCTCTTCAACAAGTGTATGGCCTTTTGGAAAGTGGGGTTTAGACATTGTGGGACCATTTTTACCAGGTACAGGGCAAAGAAGGTATCTGATTGTCGCTACAGATTATTTCACAAAATGGGCAGAAGTAAAAGCGGTACAACACATTCGCGATAAAGATATTTTTACCTTCATATTCGAAAACATCATATGCAGATTTGGAATCCCAGCATAGTTGGTATCTGACAATGGGAAGCAGTTTGAGGGACAAAATATAGAATTGCTGCTTAATGCATTTCAAATAAAATGTGGAAATCAACTCCTTTATACCCGCATGCCAATGGACAGGCGGAAGCAACAAATAAAACAATCGCAGATATACTGAAGAAGAAGTTAGAAGGACATAATAAGGCATGGTGTGAACAAGTGCATAATGCAGTATGGGCTTACAATACAACAAGGTGAGAAGCTACGGGAATGTCACCCTTTTGTTTAACATATGGAGTTGAATCTGTACTTCCGACAGAAGTTATTATTCCAACAACAAAGAGAGAAGCTTGGGAGAAATATCTTAGTGCGGGTAACATTTTGATCAAGTTAGATGAATTAGAAGAAAAAAGAGAAAGAGCACTACGGCATATGGAGAACTATCGGCGAAGATTAGCCGAGAGAATATAACAAACGTGTCAAGACACGCGAATTTCAACCAGCGATTTGGTATTGAGAGAAACACCGGTATATCGGCGAGAAAGTGGTGGCAAGTCAAGTGAAAAAATGGGATGGACCTTATATCATCAAGGAGATAGTAGGAACGAGGGGCATATAGATTAATGGATCCTGAGGGCAAAGATGTGGGCCAAAGATTGGATAGACCGTGGAATAGATTATATCTAAAGAAATATTACCCATAGAAGATGGTAGGAAAATAATAGATTGTGAAGTACTGAATGGATGAAGTGAAATGAATTCATATAAAAAGTTTTTTTGCAAAAGATTGATTGCGAAATGCATAAAATAAAGAAAGGATGTGCGAATATCTCGCAAATAAAATAACACAAGAGATAATCAAAAATGAATGATTTATACAAATGGGACGAACCTTTATGGCGTACACCCTAGTTCGTGAATGATATTTCGCAAGAGGAAAATGTAAGACCTAAAGTGCGTCATATAAGGGGGTATCTCTTGACATGGCTCAGGGAAAAGGTTACACCGCCCCTGGAACTTGAGTCATGGAGATTTGGGGTCAATAAAGCCCATCCGGGAGAGATGATGGTATTTTTCAATGATGTTGTAGTAATAGGTTCGTTGAGACTTGTGAAAGCAGATTTTTAGACTTAATTTTTAAAGTAAAAATATAACAAACTCAATAGAAAGTTTTGTGAAAATTATGGAGAGACCGGGGTTTAGGATTTCGCCATTCACCAAAATTCATGTGATTTAGTGTTAAAGTTTATCATGCAATTCTAGACAATATAACTCCAATCAAAAAAGCGTGATTCTAACCATTGCCTAAATTAGATTTTCAAAACATTAATTGTTAATTGCAAGCATGAAGTATCAAAAGTCCTAAACTAAGCATACTTCATCAAGAGAAAACACAACTAATTAATAAAAATCATTTACTCAATTTTCATTCGGTGCAAATAATCATAAAAGAATTGCATAAATAAATTTTACCACATAACTTTTGGAGGAATGGCTTCCTCCATCGCCCCGGAGGATGGGTTTAGCTTCTCATCATGGAAACACGCTCAAAATTCATTATTATTGCTCAAAGGGTGTTTACAAAGATGAAAAGGGAGAAAAAATTATAAAACCGGGTTTGTAATGAGTTTTATTTGTTACAAACCGTCTGTTCGTAACGTATCGTTGTTCCGTATTACGACCCACTACGAAGTGTCGCTGTTACTGTTGAATTAAGTCTGCTCCCGTATTACGACCCACGACGAAGTGTCGCTGTTACTGTAGAAGAACGACTGCCTATGGTGGTCTGTTCTTCGCGTTCTTGGTGCGGCGAAGCGAAGAGAGAATAATGGTGTAACTTCGATTTTCGGCTCTGTACATCTCCACAATTCTCCCTATCTCTCCGTACCCCCTCACTGATATCCCAGTACCTATTTATAAGCCACAGAAACTCCAAATCTCTCGAGTAATTGCCAGATATTCTCCATGCAAGATACGAGATATTTTTTCCTTTTTTTCACCTCGATTTTTTTTTTATTTTCACACGCTAAGAAGCTTTCAAATATCCTTATTTATCTTACGCACGATCCTGGTGGTTGATGGAGTCAATAAACACGCACTGAGTAACACGTTCAAAAACTCCAAAACTCGTGCAAACTTGTGTTCGTGAACGTGTTGCTCTGTTTGCTTTGATCCCACGATGCGACCAATTCTAACCGACGAAATAAGCCATACCATCCCTGTTATGATCTTTCACATCACCCCAACAAATTCCAGCCATTGAGTCTCCTTGTTACACGTCCAAAATTCCAAACAAAAATCTGCCAGTGAGTTTGCATGAGTTCCCGCCAAAACTGATTTTTGAAATGAAGAGGATGAAGTGCCCCGATCCAAAACAGGGGCGCCTTTATCTGTAGGATCATAATATCGTAACAGACAGGGCTCGCGGGATTAATCAACGACGATGTCGCGAGGGAGTCGCAGGAAGCTAAAATAAACGACGCAATGAATAACGACAGGCAAAACATAAAAAAGACGTGAGACACAGCGAGGGATAAGAAGTGTCGCGAGAGCGAATGTTTGTGCATCTGCGACACTTCGCGGGACATTCAAAAGAAAATAAAGGGTAACTTATTTGTCATCCACTATGTATCACCCTATATAAAGGGTTGAGTGAGTACGTGAAAGGGAATGGTTGGGCAAGTCATTAGGAGAGAGAAAGTTTAAGAGTGTTTTTCTTGGCTAAGTGTAATTCTACTTTTTCTGTGTAGACAATTCATGAAATTAATCAATAAACATTCTCAATTATACAACTTTCAATGAACTAATTAAGCAAAATCGAGTAAGGGGTGTAGTGTGGGAAAACACCGCAACTACATATGCGCTAGAAACGAGGAAGAGCGAGAATTGACAAGCAATCGAAAGGAATTTGGATTAATAGAGAAAAGATTTGGAGTGATACTCAAGAATTGAGGTGAAAAAGAAAAATGGCTAGAAGAAGAAATGTACAAAGGCAACCAACGATTGTAAGAAGAAGTGGGAGACTTATTTGGAGAAAGGAGGAATGAAACAGGAGAATCGTCAAGGATGAATATGAGAAATGATGGAGAAGATCAAAATCAACCACCGATTTCCCCAGTAGCAAATGCGGCTGTGGATTATGATAGAGTAAGTGTGCATACTTGGAGATCGATTACGAAGATGAGAGAGAATAGGAGCAGCATTTGGTGAGCAATGGACAAGGGGAACAAGGACGAATGGAGAAACCAATCCGGGGAAACGAAGAAATCACAAACATTAGAAAGATTGAGACAAACAATACACGAAGAGGACGGCTAGAGGCGGAAGAACGAGCAAACTTGACAAGACAGAATCATGAGTTGAGGATGGAAAATATGAGATTGCAAAATAGAAGATCAAGAAGTAGTGCGAGATCAAGCTCGAGATCGATTAGGGAAGAAAGAGGAGAGTTTACCAACGAGAAAATACAGGAAGGAAACCAACGGAAACACAAAATCCAAGCATAGAGCATGGCGAGAGAAGAGGAGAAATGGAAGATCGTTATATTCCTCGGCCCGAAAATTTTCAAAACGAGCGGAATAGGGAAAATCAAGGAAACATGCAACTCCAAGGGCCGAATGACCCGGCTTGAGGGGAAGAATAATCTTGCACGGGAGAGAAGAATTGAGAAGAAATCGAGAGATCGAGGATGATATTGAGAGACACTACATTGAACAAGCGCGACTAGCTCGCGAGGAGAGAAAGGATAAGAGCGAGAAATGGAAAATCAAGAGATGGAAGAAGCAATCCGTGTGAATAACCATGACAACCGCGAAAGAAGAAGGGAACAAAATCGTACCAATAGAAATATCAACGAAGAATATGAGAGGGTGCAGATGATGAGAGAGTGAGAGGCAGCCAAGAAGAGAGAACAACCGATATAATGGCGTGCGGGTGTGAAAGAGACGAGGAAGAGCGTCGCGGAAAGAAAGGAGAAAATAACGAGCAAGAAGATCAAAATGAGCGGGGAGCGAAGAAGGAGAGAAACGAGCTAAAAAGACCAGAGTAAAGGAAACAAACTCGAGGCAAATGAACAAATCTTAAGAGAACTGGCTGAGATGAGAGGATTCTTGAATAATAGAAGGGAAGGAGGAAGGAGACAAGCTGGACGAAGCCATCGCAGAAGGCTGCGAAGAATCCTTTCACGCTAGAAGTACAAATGGGAGGAATACCTCCTAAGTGTAATCTACCCTGCATTAACCAACATCTTTGATGGAACAACCCTGTGCGATACAACATATCAAGGCTTATATGAGATGCATGTTGCAATGGGAGAATCATGACGCTATACTATGCAAATATTTTGCGTCCAAGCCTAATAGGAGAAGCACTAAAATGGTTTGAAGGATTTGCCAAGAAATACAATCACATCATTCAACCATTTACAAGCCACATTCTAGGAGCATACATAAGTAACAACTCTTCGCGACCGGGTATTGAAGATGTATTCGGGTTGAAACAAAGAGTTGGCGAGAGTTTAAGGCGGTTGACAATAAGATGGAGGACCATGTGTAGCGAAATGGCGGGGACGTGTTGAGGAAAGATACCTCATCCTATCATTTGTGAATGCTCTCTTCGCGACCAATTTGTTATATATTCAAATTTTTAGAATCAAAATACAATCACGATGGCGAAGCTGAGAATTACGGGAAGAATATATTGCCTTAGAAGAAAGACAGAATGAAATGAATTCTTATCCGATCGCGAACACAAGCTCTAACGCTGCGAATGCAAGCTTGCTGCCTCAATTCATAAACACGATGGCGAGCACTTCGCAAGGACGGGCGAGCAAGGAAAGGCGTGAGGACAACAGAAAATAGTAGCCATGGGAAGCCACGATCAAGAAGAGTTTGAGCGAGAAAGGAACTATTACAACCGTAACAGCAATAATAAGATTCGAGGAATTTGGATCATGTGCAAGAAACTTATGGTGGACGAAGGCAAAATAACCGTGGAGGGCGAGAGAAACCACGAACGACAGCATGGGAGCAGTTAAGATGCCTCCACCGAATGCTAGTGTGGAAAAAGATCAGGAAGCTATACTTGTGATGGAAAATGTACCAAAGACCTTGGAACGTGGGAATGGAACCACCGCCAGGCGATAGAAGTCATGAGTTTTGTTCTTACCATCGCTTCCATGGGCATCACACAAACGATTGTAGAAACATAAAGAGAATTATTCTCAGGATGATTGATCAGGGGAAGCTGAACCACTTTCTAAAGGGAGAAGAAACGGGCCAGACATTACCACCCCCACCAGAGATGCATAGAACAGTGTCAGCGAAAGGAAAGGAATCATTTGTGATAGAAATTGGGACAAAGGCTAAGAATTTGAATTGCAACTCTATCGTCCACTCCTATCGCACCATTGAAGATTTTCATGACAATGTGCTCAGTAGAGTCTTTGCGAGAGATGCTAATGATAAAGAAATAATGAGTCTGGCGAGAACGACGCAGTTAGAGAAGTGGCAGCTGAAGACTATTTCTTTCTCTGCAGATGAAGTACCAAAAGGAAGAGAAACACATGATAGCCCGTTGGTTGTGAAACTAGAGATTAACCCAAAACCAGTTGATGGAGAAGATGATGAGGGCGAAGCTTCTTGGGCGATCAACCGAATCTTAATCGATCTTGGAAGTTCGGTGAATATTCTTTTTACCATACTTATAAGACGATGGGAGGAAAGGATGATTTGATCCCCTCAACATACAAGATATATGGCTTTAATGGCACCGCAAACAAACCAAAGGGAGAGGTCCACATGAGAATACCTCAAGGGTTATCAACGAAATTTTATTCTCGTGTGGTTGACGTGGAATCCCAGTATAACGAGCGATTGGAGGCCATGGCTTCATGAAATCTTGGGGATCGCATCGACGTACCACCAATGTATAAAATTTCCACATCGAAGCGGCATTGGTATCATCCAGGAGATTGGAAGGAGTCGCAACAATGTCATGAGGTCGATATAGAAAGCTACGAAGAAAGAAATGCCAAAAGAAAGGGTTGGAAGCAACATGTGAGAAAATGAACAGAGAAAAGAAAAACTAATGGTAGATGCTAGAAGTAATGATTTGAACATATCCCGCGAGGAGAATGCGGGGAGAAAGACAAATGTTATGACAACAAAGAAGCAAAAAGATATGAGGAACAAAAGGCATAAGAAGTGAGCAATCAATAAAAAAAGGAGGCAAAGTAGCATTTTGGAGTAATGATGTGCGAGAATCTCGCAAACAAGAGTAAAATGAGAATTCGATTAAGAAAGAAGAGTGAAATACAACAAGTGAAACAAAACTATGCGAATACTTCGCAAACAAATATCAGCAAATGATGAAATATGAATGATTGAATGATCTAACAAAAACAAATGCGCAAAGAATGGGACGAACCTTTATGGCGTACACCCCTAGTTCGCGAATAACATTTCGTAAGAGGCAAATGTAAGACCTAAAGTGCGTCATATAAGGGGTATCTCTGCGCCATGGTTCGGGGGAAGGTTACACAGCTCCCGAAGCCTGAACCATGAAAATTTGGGGCCCATGAAAGCCTATTGTCAGGAGAGAGATACCTTGGATTCCCAACTATATATGTAGGTTATACAGTTGGGCGACCGAGGGTCTCTTCCAAGGAATCGGTGTATACCACAAGCGCCGAGGTACCGCGAGTTGAGCGAGTGCCAGGATGGATGAACCTACCACGGCCATTCTTGGCAAGTCTTGGCATGCGTTGCACTCGCTCGAAGAAAACTCCACTTAGGGTGCGATCTCGTAACCATAAACCATATAGGTATAAGGGATAAGAGGCTGCGAAAACAACAGTTGTTGTTAAGACCGGATGGGAGGAGCTAGTCTTGTATGGCCGTGTTTCGCCTCCTTGAAGGGGCAACCAGGAGATGATAAGGGCGACGCTCTCCGTTAGGGGTGTCAAAACAGACGCAAATGTCATAAGGCTATGTTTTTCGCAAGAGAACGTAGGCTGCGTCATATTTGTGCAATGATCTGCAGAGGCAATAATACTAACGCGAGGGTAAGGCGAGATCAATGGGTCTTTACACGAAAGTGTACGGACGTCTCGATTTCGTCGCACGGCCAACGATGTCATGGGGCTTTATGTTCGCGAGGATATCTAGGCTGTCATATTGTCGCAACTAAAACATCTGCGAGAGGCAAAAATACTTGGAAAATGATAAGACAAGATCAATGGGTCTTTACATGCAAGTGTAAGGACGTCCCATGATTTTGTCGCCGTAAAAGAGCAGCGGGGAGGACCTCTAATTAGGAGGTCTAACTCGGAAGACCACACAAAAATGATAAGGCGAGGTCAATGAGCCATCACATGAAAATGTAAAGGTGTTCCGACCTTGTTGCAACAAAAAGAGATAGAATTCTCAATTCATGAAAATACCACTGCGCGACTCCGTCGCGATGATCCATTCAATCAACAATAGATTATTATCAAATACAAGAAGATAACCAAAATCTTCCATCGAAGATAAATAACGGAGGCAAGTATGGGAATGGAAAAGATGGAACATTGTTATTCATCTTCCACGAAAGAGTTATACATCAATAACGTTAGCCAATTATATTACAAGGAAGAACTACCAAAAAAAAAAGGGGAGTGAAGATTGAATTCAACTACAAAAAAAAAAGGGGAGTGAAGATTGAATTCATGGGGAAAAAATCCAAGAAGTTCACTATAACAAAGATACAAACAATATACGGATATTACACGCAAAGAAAACAAAACAAAAGTTATATCTTTGGTGATTCTTCTTCTTCATCGATTCCTCGATTTTATTATTCTCATCGCCAAAATTTTCTTCTTCGTGACTTCACTATCGAAACATCGAGACAGGTAGATTCTCGGGAACCTTTTCAAGAAGCCGTGGATATGTATGCGTAGGGATGTTCTGGGTGCTTACAAAACATATACTCCATGGCTCCATTGTAAAACGAACAAGATCATTATTAAAGTTCTCCAATTGTTTCAAATTGTTTCTTCAACTTGGAATACTTGTTATTACGAAGGGAGAGACTCTTGGCGAGTTGTTGTTTTTCGATTGAGTTCTTCCAATTCTGTTTGGAAAATTCTGGCGAGTCATTCCTTTGATTCAAGTTCTCTAATTCTAACTTGAAGCCTCTTCTGGTCATTCCAAATAAGAAACAACAAGTTAATAATTTACAAGCAATAAAACGTAAGTAAGAAGCGAAAGGTATAATAAGTAACCTTCTCTATCAGATATCATATCTTTAATCAAGGAAGTATGCTTGGCATGAAGACTAACATCAACACCTTGGTTATTCCCCTGGCATTATCTAAAACTTTCGCAGGCCGGTGCGAATTCATCATCACTATTAACAACAAGAGAGAACGAACTTGTTCTTCTCACGCTATAAGCATAGTATTTTGATGAAGGAGTTCATCTCGTTCAATTTGCACACCAAGAAGAGATTTGTGGAATTCGCTAATGCTGTGCACCTCTGTTAGTAATGCGATCGTTCTCATCTATGAGGTCACTAATTTTCTTCCTTAAAGTCTTGATTTTCTTCTAATCAAGGTACATTCGTTTAAAGCGGTTAGTTAAATTTAAATTAGATACATGTTCGATCTTTAAAAGTGATGTTTGGGTAAGATCCTTTAATGAAAGGAGGTTAGTTTTATCGAGGAACTATTCGAGAGATTGATTGAGGTGTGCGAGAAGAGGTCATTATCCATGGGTTCGAAGCGTATGGAGTAAGAATAGCCTCATCGGAGAGATTATATACATCTCGAAGGTAATAAATTAGGTAGTAGTATGCGGACGATAAGATAGAAATAATAAAAGGAAGTGAAATCTTATACCATAAAGTTCTTTGATTAGCGTTACGAAGAGAGGACACCTATCCCTTTGGGAGTCAAGCTCGGTGTTTAATTTTTGAATTCTCTCGTCTTTATCGCGAGATGACCTGACTTCAGTCTCTAATTCTCGAATCTTCTTACTCAATCACAGTTCTTCTTTTCAAGATTGTTGCGTCTTCTCTCGAGATCCGAGGCAACTACAAAGAAGTTCTTCCAACCTATGAAAGAAAACGAAAAAGCATCAAGTACATATATATTTAAAAATTTAAAATTAACAGGGAAATGAGACAAGCATACATACCAAAGACCCAAGGCGTTCAAGAAGTCGGGAGACACGATTCTAGAGGCTCCATTGAAAGAATCATTGCCTTCTAATAAAGTAGCGTTACACACGTTTGCGAGAGTACCCATGAGGGAAGCTAGGGGAGCATCTCCCATTCCTTGGAAAAGAGTCCGAGAAGATGCTAGATAATCGATCCATAGGAGAGTTTTGCCAACGGAATCTCCTTAGCAAGAAGAGAGATTCGAATCATGGTTATCCTCATCGAGAAGATTCGGAGCTTGAGTTAAGACGAGAAGAAGATTGAACCTTTCGCTTCTTAGTTAATGGAGCGGAAGATTTACCCTTGCGAATGATAGTTTTGCCTTTACCTTTAGTCTTCGCGGCTAAAGCTTCTTCAACTCAACCTTCGCATACGGTTAAAAATAAGAAAGAGGCAACAATATTGTTTCAAATAACAAAGGAAGTGTTTCTTACTTCACCCGTAAGCGATCAAGTATGGTCGATGCTACTTTCCAATGGATTATCCTTGTACTTTCTTCTCAATTTGGCGATCCGAAAAAATTATACAAACTCAACATATATAAAAAGAAAGTTGCAAGAGGCAAGATTTAAAATGGGAAACATACCTCATTTGCTTTATCGGGCCATTTGAATTCCCAAGGATGATACCTCGCGAGATTCCTTGCGGGAAGAACATGTGGGCCGCGATATAAGGACCATTTAAAAACAAGGGTACAACCCACCATTTCTCATCTTTGGAGTGGCGAGGAGTAGTATTGCTGCCCGGGTGCCAATCAATATCCCGCATGAGCAATTTATCCTCGGGGACATTATCCTTCTCTTTTCAGGGCGAATGCCCCGGCGAACTTTCGCATTAACCATCTTTATCGAATAGTTTTCAAAAAAAGTTCTCTACAAGTGTACTTCTATATTTATTTCCAAGTCTTTGAAATCGGGGTGTCCTAACGATAGAGGTATAAAGATCCTTTGCTGCCACCACGATTCGCGGAATTCAAGCATTAGGCGAATGCAATCGCCACTCAATTGACTCATGACCAGAGAGAATTTTTCATGGGCCAAGATTTCATAAAATAGAGGCAACTCTGGATCGTATAAAGGAATGGGAAGTCCCGATGAAGGCGACCCTAAGCGAGACTATAATCCTTTGATCATCACATTGATGATCGGAAAATATTTGCGAAAGAATGGATGAAGATTCTTGATCGGGAATGGTTGATAGAGTAAAACCCTTCTCGAGTAATCACATTTGAACTTCTTCAAAAGAAGCTTTGTATGCACCCGATTGATGAGAGCCATTTATCAGTATGAGAATGGATGGAAGATTGGGATTAAGAAGAAGCGCTAGAAAGAAAAGATTTGCGATGAGCAGGAGCGCAAATTGCGGAAAAAGAGAATCAAGAAAATTGCGAGAGAGAAACTAAAGGATGAAAAGAAGAGAAAAAGAAAACTATATATAGGGAAAAGACCCTCGAGAAAAACGAGGTCATTTAATTGCGGTCAAGAATAAAGCGGTTGAAAGAGAGGCGTGTCAAGAAAAGACATTAATAAATCCAAAATCCGTGTAAAAGTACAAAAGAAACAAATAAAAAAGCGATCGCGGTAAATCAAAAGAATCACTTTCGTGATACTCCTCTCCTTCTTGAGAGGAAATATGAGGAGAGATATGAGACGATACTTCGTATATAGAAGCTTTGGAACTTCGCAAAAGAATAGAGGCAAGTACGTACTTTTCAAGTACGGTATTCTTCCATTTCGTTCCTCAAGAAAAGACCAAAGGTTACTACACAGATTTTTCCTCAAAGATTGCTCTTCAAGCAATATTCAAGGAAAAAGAGGCAAGATGTAGGATCATAATATCGTGTGACAGGGCTCGCGGGATTAATCAACGATGATGTCGCGAGGGAGTCGCAGGAAGCTAAAATAAATGACGCAATGAATAACGACGGAGCCAAAACATAAAAAAGACGTGAGACCTGGCGAGGGATAAGTGTCGCGAGAGCGAATGTTTGTGCATCTGCACGACACTTCGCGGGACATTCCAGAAAATAAAGGGTAGCTTATTTGTCATCCACTATGTATCACCTATAAAGGGTTGAGTGAGTCATGAAAGGGGAATGGTTGGGCAAGTCATTAGAGAGAGAAAGTTTAAGAGTGTTTCTTGGCTAAGTGTAATCTACTTTTCTGTGTAGACAATTCATGAAATTAATCAATAAACATTCTCAATTATCAACTTTCAATGAACTAATTAAGCAAAATCGAGTAAGGGGTGTAGTGTGGGAAAACCCGCAACTACATTATCAGTGGGGTGCACAGGGTGCCCTTATCCAAATTGAGGGTGCCTTTATCACTTTTCTCACGGGGGGTCCAAATAACACTTTTTGAGCAACTTTTTCCACACAAGTGTATTTCTCAAGAACACCTACACACACATAAAAACACGAAAATTAGCACAAAAATCGAGACCAACAATAGAGACAATGAGGACAATTCAGACACAAAAATGTGTCTATCAAGAGATACCTTGGATTTCCAACTATATAAGGTTATACCCTGGTTGGACGACCGAGGGTCTCTTCCAAGGAGTCAGTGTATGAACAAGGCGCCGAGGTACACGGTTGAGCCAAGAGTGCCTGGGGCATTTGAATTGTCTCGGCCATTCTTGGCAAGTCTTGGCACATGCTGCACTCAGCCCGAAGAAAACTCCACTTAGGGTGCAGTCTCGTAACCATAAGCCCTATAGGTATAAAGGATAAGAGGGTGTTGTTAAGACCGGATGGGAGGAGATAGTCTTGTATGGCGATGTACGCCTCCTTGAAGGGGCAACCGAGGAGATGATAAGGCGGCACCCTCCATTAGGGAGCGATAAGTGTCTTAATACGCAAATGTCATGAGGCTCTATTTTCGAAAGAAAATTTAGGCTTGTCATATTTGTGCGATGATCCTGAAGAGGTAATAATACTAACGCGAGGATAAGACGAGATCAATGGGTCTTTACATGAAAGTGTAAAGACGTCCTGCGATTTCGTCGCAAGACGGCAATGTCATGGGGCTTTAAGTTCGCAAGAATGTCTAGGCCTGTCATATTGTCGCAACAAAAACATCCTGCAGAGGCAATAATACTAAGAAAACGATAAGGCAAGATCAATGGGTCTTTACATGAAAGTGTATAGAGACGTCCTGCGATTTTGTCGCAATGACGAGGGGTGGAAGAATAAGACCTTTAACTAGGAAGGCAAAATAAGACCACACAAAAAGAGTAAGCGAACAAGCTTGCAAATATTAATTCAGCAGCAGTAGTCACGACAATGAAGCAAGGCTAATTTTAAGAATTACTTTCTTAATCATTTGAATACAAAAAAAACCACACAAGGAAAAGTCATCCATAAGATAGTAAGGGGAAGTAAGAGAATTGTTCGACAATAGATTCAATTTTTCTTATCAAAAAGTGCATCTTAGAAGGAATTGAAAAGCGTCTTATGCAAAAATTTATAGATAAAGCAGCTAGAAGATATAAAATTACAAAAGAAGTTTAACTCTCTACATCATTCTTTTCGCCAGCAAGAGATGTTAAACACTCTTCAACAATTTTATCAGCTTCAACAACTTTCACATTTTCTCCAGAACCCCCTTCACTTGGATTATTATTAACAACTTCATTATCAGAGGGGATCGCCTTTTCAATTGCGACATCCTCGCCACTTTCGTACTCATAATCACTATCAGGAAAATTAGGGATTTCATCTTCTTCAACTTCCAGAGGTTCGATAGATACATGATCAAGAGATTTAGACAATAGTATATTATTCACGATTTCTTCCGCTTTGAGATGAAATTGGCGAAGGAGTGCCTTCTGGTGATTTCTACTCTGGATGTCTTTGGAGTGAATAAGATAACCCAATCTTCTTTCGGCCCGGTCGCGAGACTTAGCAAGAGTAGAAGTAAGTAACGCATTCTCCTTGCGAATCTTGGCATAGTTAGACTCCAGAATAGAAAGGGAGGAGCGAAGATCTCTCTCAGACTCTGCAAAAACAAAGAACAAAAGGAGTTATATAGAAAAAAGATTTGAAGACTTGATAAAAGAAGAATAGATGAGGCGGTCAATTTCTATGAATACCTTCCTTTTGCGAAATAAGATGTTGGGTTAAAGCCAAGCAACTATTCTCCAAGTGATCCATGGCATTGTCAAAATTATCTCCAACCAAACCTTTTAATCGAGAGCGCAAACTCTTTTCGTTGGAAACAAGCAAGTTATTTTCCTTAGCAAGAGAAGAGTAGGATTCTTTTAACTAAGGAATATTAGTCTTTCAGTTGGCTGGTTTTCACACTTAAAGTTATTCTACCCTGAATAAGTTTATCCCTCTCATGATGACTTCTTGAAGTTTACTTCTCGTGAATAAGGAGAGATTGTTCTGTTCATTACATATTTTACGAAATACATCAAGATGTTGCGAAGCAATCGCCATCTTGTTTAACAAAACTGGCTTCTCTTGAGATAGAGTTCCATTCTCATCTGATAAGGTTTCCAACTCCAAATTAGATTTACTCAAAGAATAAGAGAGATGAGATAATTCATTATTCAGTGAGTCTTGCTTCTGAACTAAGTGATCAACAGAGTATGTATGAAGATTATCTATTTGATCAACAGAGTATGTATGAAGATTATCTAACTGGTTATATTGCTCCATCCAAACACCTCTATCCATTCGAGTTTCTTCAATGATGATTCAACTGATATACCTCCATTTTTCGTTTCTGGTTTAAAGATTGAAAAGCGAACAAGGTCTTAAAAAAAAAAAAGGGTGGGAAGGAGAATTAATACCTTTTAATTCTTCGTTCTTCTTGCGAAAATTATCATGATCCAGCGAAATGTTTTGAAGATTATTCTTTAATGTCTTAACTTCTTGTTCTAAAGACATTTGCGACATTTTGTCGTAAGGCAGAAATATTTACTAAAAAGGCTCGCATAAACGCTAAACCTGATGGGATCAATGGAGGTCTTCTTGACATCATTCATGATGTACGATAAAACTTTGAAAGCTACATTTATCCCCTCCAGTTTTTCTTTAGTAAGAGGGATAGACCCAGATGAAGAGGTAATGGTGGGAGGAGAAGGAAGAATTGAGTCATCCTTGGTCATAGAAATGCCAGAAGAAGAAATTTGATGAAGATTAATAAGTGGGGGGTGAGACAGAGGCATTGATGGTAAAAGTAGAAAGGGTATCATCTTGAGGAACTTCATTGATGGAAAATTCAGGAATATCGACAGTGGTATTTTCAGAGACGGCGAGAATAGAAGGAGGAATTGATTTATCCTGCGAAGATATCGCAGGAGAAGATGGCTTATCCTGCGAAGGAGGAATTGATTTATCTTGCGAAGATATCGCAAGAGAAGATAGTTTATCCTGCGAAGATGCATGAGGAGTTGTGAGCTTGAATGAAGGAAAGGAAATAGAAGAGGCAACGAGGTTTAGAACGGCGAGGTTTCTTGGGGACCTATCAACATTTTTGTCATCTGCGAATTACAAGTTAAATAAACGAGAGGCAACAATATTGTTATTAGAAGAGTAAATATTTCTTAAATACCTTGCTATTCGCATGATTTTCTTTTAATGTGGTGATTTTCGGTTGCGAGCCCACGGGAACAGTAGGGTTCAGAACGGTGAACTTGGTGTTAGATTTGTTATTGCTAAAACAAGAACGTCAGGGGAATCATTAAAAGAAGAACAATGTCAAAACAAAACAACTTCAATAGGAGAGATCAATCACAAAAAGATCAAATTCAGCAAAAGTAACAAACCTTGATGGCTCCATAGAAACAGTAGTAGAAAAGAGGTGAGAACAATGGTAGAAGAACACTAGCAGAAAGATGATGAGAAGAATTGCAGGAAGAAAAACAGCAGTAAAAGGTTACAGACGATGAAGAAGACGAAGTAAAAGAAAAGAAACCCTTTCATAAGGAACTCCTCTTTAAATAGATAAGAAAAGGGTAACCGGATAACATTAAATGAGCCGGTAAAAAGGTGAAATTTTAGACACGTGTGAGCGGTCATCCCTAATTCACGGAATCTTGTCGGAAAATTTATGAAAAACAAATGGATGCAGCATTTCAAAATACTAGTTCTCATGGCATTCTCTTCTTTGTAGAGAAGACATGAGAAGAGGCAAGATGTAGGATCAGAATATCGCAGCATCAATACCTCGCGAGATCAATAAACGACATCACTGCGAAGGTGTCGCAGATGAGTAATATAAATGACGCAATGAATGACGACAGCCAAAACACGAGAAAGATGTGAAGACCTAACGAAATTTAGGAGAGTTGCGAGATTATATATTTGTACACTTGCGATATTTCGTAAGTCATTCCCGAAAATAAAGGACAGCTTAGCTGTCATCCATTATGTAATACCCTATATAAGGAGCCGAGTGATGTGATTTTGAAAGTTGTTGTAAAGTGGTAAAAAAGATTGTCTTTCACTCAGACTTGTAAAGATTCGATTTAAGAAAATACTAAAAACAAAGAAAATATATACACAGGTTTGTCACAAAATATCGAGAGATTACTGAGACTCAGGATTCCACCAATTCTTACATTCATGTGGTTCAACTAATAACTCTAGACATTTATAGCTCAAATTTATTGACTCTAATTCATTGCCGAAAGTAGATTATGAAAGTAAGGACTGTATATCTAAAGCATGAGACATCAAAACACTTAAGAAAGCATGACCCATCAATTGAAATCACAATCATTCAATAAAAATCATAAAATACGATTAAAAATCAATGCAATAAGTCATAAGAGAATTAATAGAATTACCACACGCATGAAAAATGGCTTCCTCCATCGTCCCAGTGTTGGGGTTTAGCTCCTCATATTATTCACGTGCTCAAAATAATAGTTCATAGCTCAAATAGGTGAAAAACAAGAGAAAACTAATGACTCGAGACAGTTTGCAACGCTGAAAGGCGTTACAAACAGACGATTCTGAGAAGAATAAGTGCGCTTATAAACGATACAAGTGTTATGGATGTGTTTAACTCGTTGGAAACGATAGTTTTTTTATGCGACTATTTGTTGGGCGTCTTATGTTCTTGACCCTTCTTCTTCTCTGTGACAGAATGAGAGAAAATTCTCTGCAACATCTTCGTTCTTCCTCTGCAACCTCCCTTAGGTCCCCAAAGTCTCGACTGCCTTCTGTGACTCGAACCAGCTATATTTATATACCACAGAGATCAAAATATCTCGAGAAATCTCTTATTTCCTTTTCTCCCAAGCCACGGCTTTTCTTTCCTTTTTTTTTTCTCCTCTTATTTACGCGTCTCCTGGCTTTGAAACTCTCCCCAAATCCGGTAACCAATCTTAACAGAATATTTATCTTCTCCCACTCTGTACGTAACTTCCAAATATAGGATAGAAACTCCCGTGACAATTACTCTTCCCCTGTTTTGCCGAGAAGCTCTCATCCACCTCCCTGTTTACGTGAAAAAACTTTTCTCCATCGAACTAAAGCCCATTAATAAGCATGTTCAATTGAGACAGGTTCATTCCAGTCCAATCCAACACTTTAAGTGCTAAAACTTCTCTCGAAATTCCGTGAATACAAACCCGAAGAACACCTATCCTGTTTTGCTTCAACACGATTCTGCAGCCAATTTCGATCGATTAGAAGACACATACCAGGCCTGTTATGCTCTAACAGGTCCATGCCAACACAATCCCGCCTTTGAATCTCTTCAGAAGTCCCTCAAAACTCGAACCCTAAACTGTTCTCGCTGCAAAGATTTTCCCGCCAAAAGAATAATTCAAATGTTGAAGATGACCTGCCCCTTATCCTTTTCTGGTGTGCCAATAGTAGATGCTCTGGAAATGGGTTGCCCCTTAGTAATTGAGGTACCCCTTATCCAAAATGGGGGTCCGTATAGTAATTTTCTCCCACGAGCGCAAAAACCACTTTTCGAGCCAATTTCGCCGCAAAAGCTTATTTCTCCAAAAACACCTACAAAGACATAAAATACCAAAATAAATACAAAATCGAGCACTAATAATATATACAATTGAGATTAAATTAAACACAAAAATGTGTTTATCAAATACCCCCAAACTTATTATTTGCTAGTCCTCGAGCAAACTGAAATAAATAAAATCCTAACTCATTATCGCAGCATCGTCGATTGCATTTAGCGTATGCAATAAGCCTTTAAACCCCTAGGTGGCCCTAGTGGCCGAGTTATAGTCTCGGGAGGGTTTACAGAGGTGTACCCACAAAACCTTTACTCCAGACCTTAGCTATTTACGCAGAACCTTGGAAGGCACTAAAGAATCTCCTTGGTTGGCATACTTATTGATTACAAGAGGAAGTACCCTGATGCGAAATTCCAATTGTTGTACACGAGTTTGCACTCAAGCATACTAAAATTCATATATAAGTCACAAAGCTCTACTCGGATAGTTTACGGACATCATAACTTAGAGTCAACCAATCACATGGATAGATTAAGAGATGGGTATAAAAAAACATAGATGGTTTCGATGTTGACTAAGGTGAACAATGTTTCTCATATCGTCACGAAGGCCACCGCCAAAACGAACCTATCCTAATGGGTGAGATATTGGTCTATACTAATATCAACACACTGGCATATACAAGCGAACCAGTGGTCGATAATCCTAACTCTATGTCAACTCAGCTGGCATATACAAGGGTACCAGTGGTCGACTTTATTGAATTTATTCCGGTTGGTCTGATGGTCTGGTCTCAATTTCTCTTTTTTTTTCTTTTTCACTTTTTCAACTTTTTTCAACTTTTTTCAACTTTTTTTTTTTTTATTTTATCTCAATCACTCTATTTCACCCTAGCAGTGGTAACAACTTGAATCGTGAGCCCCACCTAATCACTTAGACAAACATATTTTAAAGAAAACAAAATAAAAATAGAAGTGAAAAGGATTCAACGAGATATGGCGAAACTACCATGTTTTTTCTTTAATTCTAACACACGAGCTCTGTGCTTTTATGAATAGACTCTTTAGATGTTGCCATCTAATCAGATTGGTTCCTAAACTCCTACAACCAAAATGCTTCCATCCACTTAGATTGGTTAGTGTCATCCTTAATAAATTAAATTTCTAGGTTCTGGAGTTTAATAATGCAACTAAGAGTTTCTCCCATACCCCCAAACTTAAATCTAACATTGTCCTCAATGTTCTAAAGATAAAATTAAAAGCATGAACAAGGAGAAACTGTTACCATTTGAAGTAAAAGAGTTAAGGAAAGATATTACCGTGTCGCATGAATATTGGGTTACCTCCCAAGAAGTACTAAGTTTAAAGTCTTCATCCAGACTAAGATAGGATTAGTCACCTCATAAAATCATAAAGTAATAGCCTAAAAATCTGTGGGTCATCGAAACCAAATAGAGCTATCACAAGTAAAAGGAATCTGCAACATGCCAAGAAAATTAGCAAATAAAGCACACCCTTGTCTAGTTTCTGTTTAAGACAACTACATCTGTTGTGGTTGAGTTCGGGTTCTATAATTGGGTCCAAATAAAATATTTTCATGTGTTGGAATTCCTCAAAGCTAAGATCCGATTCGAGGTATTAAGTCCGGAAAAACTCAAATAAAAACTTAGAAGCACATAATAATAACCTACATAGCTGCGGATCCTTAAAGTCAATCGGTTTTGACTCACACAATTGACCACGATGGCGCGGTCAATCTTAAGCAAATGTGTCGGTACTAATTTCCTAAAGTACTTAGGTTTGGTCTCAGAACTTAATAAGTGACACATTTTGAACTCATACATTCCCACAATTGGTTGAAAAATATTTGGTGGGAAAACAAAATCAATCTGGGTATCATAGCACAGGCTAACCACATCAACCGAGAGGATGGGTTTCTAACAATGAACTTCCCTATGGACATCACTAGGTTCAGGAAAACGTGTATGAAGATAATCTTGTAAAATGGTTAAGGCAAAAATGTCAAGTCCCAGGTGAGGGACCTTTCTAAGAGTTAAGGCACATGGAGAATGATAATCACCCCCAAACTTAGAGTTTTCAGTGTCTCTAGAAAGACTAGTCACAACTTCCCTAATTTCAAGGTCATCGATTCTGAAAATGGTCAATTGATTCTTCTAAGTCAGGTTCATCCTCACTCATCTCTACGAGTTCATTTTCTTTGTCTAAGACTAATGTTTCTAAATCGCTAGACTCTAAAACAATATTCTCATAATAGACCCTCTCCTCTAAACCATCATCGGCTTCGTAATCATAAGGAAAAACTAAATCGTCTAAAACGGTGGTATCTCTAGACAAATCCCCGTCCTTTTGAATAGGTGAATAATTGTTAAAATTATTTGGATTTGAACTAGAAACATTATCATTATAAAGCTCAGTTGGAGTAACAAATTCCTGATCACTATGCCTACTTATTTTAAATTCTTCATCAACATTATCCTCATCATAATCATCATTATAATAAAATGAAAATGGTTGAACCTCATCTAAGAAAGTAGTGTTACCAATTTTATCCTCGTCATCTTGATTATGCAAATAACTATCCTCATTTTCAAGGGTACTATTGGAAACACTATATTGGAAATTAAGACTATCTTGAGCATTTCTTTCCTGGGCCTCTAACAACATTTTCTGAGTCGACTCACATGACTTCCTTATTTTATCTAGGAAAGAAGGTTCACACGTTTCATTGCTTTCGTCCATAACTAAGTTATTCATTTCTGCTAACTTACGTGTCGCCTCAGCTAAATTACGTGTTGACTCTAGTAGAGAGGAATTTTGCTCGTACGACCAGTTGGCATGTGGATAGTAATTGGGCTCATCATGGTATGAGCCATAACCTTGAAAACGCTGATGTTCCCAACCACTATTCACACTATGGTCCAAGTAGTAACGTCCATTTTGAAACTCAGTCGGATATTCATTGTATTGGCTATTGTAATACCAGTTCGACATTCTATTGCAAGGGTGTGAGTTGTCACACAGAATAAAACCCAACGACGGGGATTCATGGGTGGATAGAGTCTTACCTCCAGTACCGGACGGGCGATGAGCAGTTGAAGTCGACTCAGGCCACCAACTCCGATGTCAGTGTACGAACCCGAGGGGCCGAGACAGTATCGTAACTGTCGTCCTTCCCTGCAAACAGTTTTATTTAATTTTTAACCCTTCCTTAGGGTTTTAAAAATAATGTCCAGTCCAAAAAAAAAATAAAGTCCAAAAAGTGTCCAAAAATAAAAAGAAAAATTACAAAAATACAACCCTATTTACAGTTTCTAAAAATAAAACAAAATAATTATATACAAAATCTTCTTCTTCACTCCTTGGACTCCTCTTTTCTTTCCTTCTTTGGCGATGCTTTCTTTTTATAACACTTTTTCTTTCCTCGTAGCTTCGCTCCAAATCTGAAAAGAATCGAAAAATACCAAAGGCGTAAAAAAGAACAAAAAATAATAAAAAGAAAAAGAAACCTAAAACAAATCTAAATACAAGTCCGCGTCGTGCGCCATAAAAATTGATGTGATTTTGAAAGTTGTTGTAAAGTGGTAAGAAAGATTGTCGTTCACTCAGACTTGTAAATATTCGATTTAAGAAAATACTAAAAACAAAGAAAATATATACACAGGTTTGTCACAAAATATCGAGAGATTACTGAGACTCAGGATTCCACCAATTCTTACATTCATGTGGTTCAACTAATAATTCTAGACATTTATAGCTCAAATTTATTGAATCTAATTCATTGCTTAGAAAGTAGATTATGAAAGTAAGGATTTGTATATCTAAAGCATGAGACATCAAAACACTTAAGAAAGCATGACCCATCAATTGAAATCACAATCATTCAATAAAAATCATAAAACACGATTAAAAATCAATGCAATAAGTCATAAGAGAATTAATAGAATTACCACACGCATGAAAAATGGCTTCCTCCATCGTCCTAGTGTTGGGGTTTAGCTCCTCATATTATTCACGTGCTCAAAATAATAGTTCATAGCTCAAATAGGTGAAAAAACAAGAGAAAACTAATGACTCGGACAGTTTGCAACGGCGAAAAGGCGTTACAAACAGGACGATTCTGAAGAATAAGTCTGCCTTATAAACGATACAAGTGTTCTCACTTTTTAACAGCGATAGTTTTCTGTATTTGTTTGTTGGCGTCTTATGTTCTTGACCCTTCTTATTCTCCTGGCGGCACCGGCAGAGAAAATTCTCGCAACCTCTTCGTTCTTCCTCTCGCAACCTCCCTTAGGTCCCCAAAGTCTCGACTGCCTTCTGTGACTCGAACCAGCTATATTTATATACCACAGAGATCAAAATATCTCGAGAAATCTCTTATTTCCTTTTCTCCCAAGCCACGACTTTTCTTTCCTTTTTTTTTCTCCTCTTATTTACGCGTCTCCGGCTTTGAAACTCTCCCCAAATCCGGTAACCAATCTTATGAGAATATTTATCTTCTCCCACTCGTACGTAACTTCCAAATATAGGATAGAAACTCCGTGACAATTACTCTTCCCCCCATTTTGCCGAGAAACTCTCATCCACCTCCTGTTTACGTGAAAAAACTTTTCTCCATCGAACTAAAGCCCATTAATAAGCATGTTCAATCGAGACAGGTTCATTCCAGTCCAATCCAACACTTTAATCCGGCTAAAACTTCTCTCAGAAATTCCCGTGAATACAAAACCGAAGAACACTTATCCCCTGTTTTGCTTCAACACGATTCTGGGTCTGACCAATTTTGATCGATTAGAAGACACATACCGGGCTGTTATGCTCTAACAGGGTCCATGCCAACACAATCCCGCCTTTGAATCTCTTGAGAAGTCCCTCAAAACTCGAACCCTAAAGCTGTTCTCGCCTGCAAAGATTTTCCTTAAAAAGAATAATTCAAATGTTGAAGATGACACGCCCCTTATCCTTTTACGGTGTGCCAATAGTAGATGCTTTCTGGAAATGGGTTGCCCCTTAGTAATTGAGGTACCCCTTATCCAAAATGGGGGTCCGTATAGTAATTTTCTCCACGAGCGCAAAAACCACTTTTCGAGCCAATTTCGCATAAAAGCTTATTTCTCCAAAAACACCTACAAAGACATAAAATACCAAAATAAATACAAAATCGAGCACTAATAATATATACAATTGAGATTAAATTAAACACAAAAATGTGTCTATCAAATACCCCCAAACTTATTATTTGCTAGTCCTCGAGCAAACTGAAATAAATAAAATCCTAACTCATTTGTCATGGAGCATCGTCGATTGCATTTAGCGTATGCAATAAGCCTTTAAACCCCTAGGTGGCCCTAGTGGCCGAGTTATAGTCTCGGGAGGGTTTACCGAGAGGTGTACCCACAAAACCTTTACTCCGGACCTTAGCTATTTACGCAGAGAACCTTGGAAGGCACTAAAGAATCTCCTTGGTTGGCATACTTATTGATTACAAGAGGAAGTACCACGATGCGAAATTCCAATTCTTTGTACACGAGTTTGCACTCAAGCATACTAAAATTCATATATAAGTCACAAAGCTCTACTCAGATAGTTTCTGGACATCATAACCGGAGTCAACCAATCACATGGATAGATTAAGAGATGGGTATTGAAAAACATAGATGGTTCTGATGTTGACTAAGGTGAACAATGTTTCTCATATGCAATAAGAAGGCCACTGCCAAAACGAACATATCCTAATGGACTGAGATATTGGTCTAGACTAATATCAACACACTGGCATATACAAGGGAACCAGTGGTCGATAATCCTAACTCTAGGTCAACTCGGTGGCATATACAAGGGTACCGGTGGTCGACTTTATTGAATTTATTAGGTTGGTACGATGGTCTGGTCTCGATTTCTCTTTTTTTTTCTTTTTCACTTTTTCAACTTTTTTCAACTTTTTTTTTTTTTTTTTGTATCTCAATCACTCTATTTCACCCTAGCAGTGGTAACAACTTGAATCGTGAGCACCACCTAATCACTTAGACAAACATATTTTAAAGAAAAAATAAAAATAGAAGTGAAAAGGATTCAACAAGATATGGCGAAACTACCATGTTTTTCTTTAATTCTAACACACGAGCTCTGTGCTTTTATGAATAGACTCTTTAGATGTTGCCATCTAATCCAGTTGGTTCCTAAACTCCTACAACCAAAATGCTTCCATCCACTTAGATTGGTTAGTGTCATCCTTAATAAACATAAATTTCTAGGCTCGGAGTTTAATAATGCAACTTAGAGTTTCTCCCATACCCCCAAACTTAAATCTAACATTGTCCTCAATGTTCTAAAGATAAAATTAAAAGCATGAACAAGGAGAAAGCATTTACCATTTGAAGTAAAAGAGTTAAGGAAAGATATTACCGTGTCGCATGAATATTGGGTTACCTCCCAAGAAGTGCTAAGTTTAAAGTCTTCAGCCAGACTAAGATAGGATTAGTCACCTCATAAAATCATAAAGTAATAGCCTAAAAATCTATGGGTCATCGAAACCAAATAGAGCTATCACAAGTAAAAGGAATCTGCAACATGCCAAGAAAATTAGCAAATAAAGCACACCCTTGTCTAGTTTCCTGTTTAAGACAACTACATCTAGCTGTGGTTCAGGTTCAGGTTCTATAACTGGGTCCAAATAAAATATTTTCATGTGTTGGAATTCCTCAAAGCTAAGATCCGATTCAGGTATTAGAGTCTGGAAAAACTCAAATAAAAACTTAGAAGCACATAATAATAACCTAAATAACTGCGGATCCTTAAAGTCAATCAGTTTTGACTCACACAATTGACCACGATGAAACTGGCAGTCAATCTTAAGCAAATGTGTCGGTACTAATTTCCTAAAGTACTTAGGTTTGGTCTCAGAACTTAATAAGTGAAACACATACATTCCCACAATTGGTTGAAAAATATTTGGTGGGAAAACAAAATCAATCTGGGTATCATAACTGGGCTAACCACATCAACAGGGAGGATAGGTTTCTAACAACTGAACTTCCTATGGACATCACTAGGTTCGGGAAAACGTGTATGAAGATAATCTTGTAAAATGGTTGAGGCAAAAATGTCAAGTCCCAAGTGAGGACCTTTTTAAGAGTTAAGGCGCATGGAGAATGATAATCACCCCCAAACTTAGAGTTTTCGGTGTCTCTAGAAAGACTAGTCACAACTTCCCTAATTTCAAGGTCATCGATTCGAAAATGGTTAATTGATTCTTCTAAGTCGAGTTCATCCTCACTCATCTCTACGAGTTCATTTTCTTTGTCTAAGACTAATGTTTCTAAATCGCTAGATTCTAAAACAATATTCTCATAATATACCCTCTCCTCTAAACCATCATCGGCTTCGTAATCATAAGGAAAAACTACATCGTCTAAATCGGTGGTATCTCTAGACAAATCCTCGTCCTTTTGAATAGGTGAATAATTGTTAAAATTATTTGGATTTGAACTAGAAACATTATCATTATAAAGCTCAGTTGGAGTAACAAATTCCTGATCACTATGCCTACTTATTTCAAATTCTTCATCAACACTATCCTCATCATAATCATCATTATAATAAAATAAAAATGGTTGAACCTCATCTAAGAAAGTAGTGTTACCAATTTTATCCTCGTCATCTTGATTATGCAAATAACTATCCTCATTTTCAAGGGTACTATTGGAAACACTATATTGGAAATTAAGACTATCTTGAGCATTTATTTCCTGGGCCTCTAACAACATTTTCTGAGTCGACTCACATGACTTCTGATTTTATCTAGGAAAGAAGGTTCACACGTTTCATTGCTTTCGTCCATAACTAAGTTATTCATTTACGCTAACTTACGTGTCGCCTCGCCTAACTTACGTGTTGACTCTAGTAGAGAGGAATTTTGCTCGTACGACCGGTTGGCATGTGGATAGTAATTGGGCTCATCATGGTATGAGCCATAACCTTGAAAAGGCTGATGTTCCCAACCACTATTCACACCATGGTCCAAGTAGTAACGTCCATTTTGAAACTCGTCGGATATTCATTGTATTGGCTATTGTAATACCGGTTCGACATTCTATTGCGGGGTGAGTTGTCACACGAGAATAAAACCCAGCGACAGGGGATTCGTGGGTGGATAGAGTCTTACCTCCGTACCAGACGGGCGATGAACCGTTGAAGTCGACTCGGGCCACCAACCCGATGTCGGTGTACGAACCCGAGGGCCGAGACGAAGTATGAATCGTCGTCCTTCCTCGCAAACTTTTATTTAATTTTTAACCCTTCCTTAGGGTTTTAAAAAATAATGTCCGAGTCAAAAAAATAAAGTCCAAAAAGTGTCCAAAAATAAAAAGAAAAATTACAAAAATACAACCCTATTTACAGTTTCTAAAAATAAAACAAAATAATTATATACAAAATCTTCTTCTTCACTCCTTGGACTCCTCTTTTCTTTCCTTCTTTGGCGATGCTTTATTTTTATAACACTTTTTCTTTCCTCGTAGCTTCGCTCCAAATCTGAAAAGAATCGAAAAATACCAAAGGCGTAAAAAAGAACAAAAAATAATAAAAAGAAAAAGAAACCTAAAACAAATCTAAATACAAGTCCGCGTCGGCGGCGCCAAAAATTGATGTGATTTTGAAAGTTGTTGTAAAGTGGTAAGAAAGATTGTCGTTCACTCAGACTTGTAAAGATTCGATTTAAGAAAATACTAAAAACAAAGAAAATATATACACAGGTTTGTCACAAAATATCGAGAGATTACTGAGACTTAGGATTCCACCAATTCTTACATTCATGTGGTTCAACTAATAATTCTAGACATTTATAGCTCAAATTTATTGAATCTAATTCATTGCCGAAAGTAGATTATGAAAGTAATGACTGTATATCTAAAGCATGAGACATCAAAACACTTAAGAAAGCATGACCCATCAATTGAAATCACAATCATTCAATAAAAATCATAAAATACGATTAAAAATCAATGCAATAAGTCATAAGAGAATTAATAGAATTACCACACGCATGAAAAATGGCTTCCTCCATCGTCCCAGTGTTGGGGTTTAGCTCCTCATATTATTCACGTGCTCAAAATAATAGTTCATAGCTCAAATAGGTGAAAACAAGAGAAAACTAATGACTCGGACGGTTGCAACAGCTGAAAGGCGTTACAAACGGACGATTCTGAAGAATAAGTACGCCTTATAAACGATACAAGTGTTCTCGCTGTTTACTTGGCGATAGTTTTCTGCGACTGTTTTTTTGAGCGTCTTATGTTCTTCAGCCCTTCTTCTTCTCCGGCAGCACCAGCAGAGAAAATTCTCTGCAACCTCTTCGTTCTTCCTCTGCAACCTCCCTTAGGTCCCCAAAGTCTCGACTGCCTTCTGTGACTCGAACCAGCTATATTTATATACCACAGAGATCAAAATATCTCGAGAAATCTCTTATTTCCTTTTCTCCCAAGCCACGACTTTTCTTTCCTTTTTTTTTTCTCCTCTTATTTACGCGTCTCCTGGCTTTGAAACTCTCCCCAAATCCGGTAACCAATCTTAACAGAATATTTATCTTCTCCCACTCTGTACGTAACTTCCAAA
Source organism: Papaver armeniacum (assembly GCA_023531295.1). Classification (NCBI taxonomy): domain Eukaryota; kingdom Viridiplantae; phylum Streptophyta; class Magnoliopsida; order Ranunculales; family Papaveraceae; genus Papaver; species Papaver armeniacum. The sequence goes on from JAJJWW010012659.1 coordinate 305,640, forward strand.
TATAGGATAGAAACTCCCGTGACAATTACTCTTCCCCTGTTTTGCCGAGAAGCTCTCATCCACCTCCCTGTTTACGTGAAAAAACTTTTCTCCATCGAACTAAAGCCCATTAATAAGCCTGTTCAATCGAGACAGGTTCATTCCAGTCCAATCCAACACTTTAATCCGGCTAAAACTTCTCTCAGAAATTCCCGTGAATACAAACCCGAAGAACACCTATCCCTGTTTTGCTTTAACACGATTCTGCAGCCAATTTTGATCGATTAGAAGACACATACCAGGCCTGTTATGCTCTAACAGGTCCATGCCAACACAATCCGCCTTTGAATCTCTTCAGAAGTCCCTCAAAACTCGAACCCTAAACATTCTCGCTGCAAAGATTTTCCCGCCAAAAGAATAATTCAAATGTTGAAGATGACCTGCCCCTTATCCTTTTCTGGTGTGCCAATAGTAGATGCTCTGGAAATGGGTTTCCCCTTAGTAATTGAGGTGTACCCCTTATCCAAAATGGGGGTCCGTATAGTAATTTTCTCCCACGAGCGCAAAAACCACTTTTCGAGCCAATTTCGCCGCAAAAGCTTATTTCTCCAAAAACACCTACAAAGACATAAAATACCAAAATAAATACAAAATCGAGCACTAAAGTCCGCGTGAAGTATTATATAGGGTGCTCAATTCCTTCATCATCTTCTTGGGCGAGAAGAGCTCCGACAGCAGTATCACTAAAAGCAGTGTAGAGACAAAATGACCTTCCTTGTACAAGAGATTTCATGATGGGTGGGGATGACAGTATCTGTTGAATCATCCGAAAAGCCTCTTGTTGTAGTGTCTTCCAAACATAACTTTCCCTTCTTTAGCAAGGGGTGAATGAAAGCAATAAGCCGAGATAAACCGGTATAAAACGTCGGATGTAGTTAACCTTACCCATGAATCTCTGGAGTTCTTTCACGATTTATGGAGGTGGCATCATGAGGATGGCTTAGGTTTTGTTTGGTTCGACTTTGATTCCCTCGCGATCACACTGGAAACCTAGAAATTTTCCCGAAGAGACTCCAAAGGCACACTTCAAAGGATTCATCTTTAGTTTGTATTCACGACACCTTTCAAACACCCGTCGCATAACCTCGTATGGGGACGCCCCGGGTTTTTGACTTGACCACTATGTCATCCACGTAGTCTTGACTTGCTTATGCATCATATCATGGAAAATTGCGGTCATGGCGCGTTGGTAGGTGGTGCCAGTATTTTTCAAACCGAAAGGCATCATGTTATAGTAAAAGTTTCCGAGAGGAGTTCGAAAAGCTGTCTTACTTGCATCTTGCTCATACATCTTTATTTGATTGTAGCAGCTGTATCCGTTCATGAAAGAGAACATACCGTCTCCATTGGTGGCGTCTACCAGCATATCAATGTTATGAAGAGGAAAATCGTCCTTGGGGCAGCATTTGTTCAGATCCCTAAAATCAACACAATACCTGATTTGGCCGCTCTTCTTCTTTACGGGAACCACATTGGTCAACCAAGTGGGATGGTTAATGGGTTTGATGAAACCAACGTCTAGTAATTTTTGAATTTCCGCCTTGATTTGTTCTTCCACATCGTGTCTGAACTGTCTTGGAGATTGCTTGACCGGTTTCGTGGGAAACATGTAGCATTTTGCTACGTGTGGCAAGTTAAAATCAAGAGGCTTGCCGTAGGAAAATAGCATGTGATGTTATTAGGATCGTCTTGGCTGGTCGCCTAAAACTTGCCACAAGTCCGTCAGTTCGGTGACGAACTTGGATGGCTCAGATTACATCTCATGAGCCAAAGAGCCAACCTTGGTCGGTCAAGGTAATATGCTCACGTCACCAAAGTGTTCGTGTCTTAGTCCTGAGAATTTTGATATTTTCTGGCGTGCAGTTGAGCATCCATTTGAGAAAATACGACAAAATCAGGGTTTTGAAACTGAGGAAACTTCATGAGATGAAGGAAAATAATTATAAAATAAAGGAATGATGAGGCGTGGGACCGATGAGGCCAAGGCATGGCCGACCGGCCAGTGACCATGGTCCCGTGGTGCCTTTTCCTAATTTTATATTATTTTTCATGATTTTATGAAAATATCATGAAATCAAGGAGTTTGTTGAAATTAAGGAGTTTCCTTAAAGTGAAATAGTTTCCATGGGATCAAAGAATCAAATAATTTCAAAAATAATAAAATAAGGGCGTGTGGGACCGACTGAGGCATGACCGGCCGGCGGGGGCCCGGTCCCGTGCGTTTCCCTAGTTTTATGTAATTTTTGTGTATTTTTCCATGATTTGAAGGAATTTTCATAATTTGAGAGAAATACCATGAAATCATGGAATTTCATGGGATCAAGGAAACTTAAATTAATAGTAATAAAATAAAGGGACGCGTGGGACCGGCTAGGGCATGGCCGGCCGGCTTGGGCCCGGTCCCACGAGTTTCCCTAATTTTATATTATATTTTTCATGGTTTTGTGAAAAATACCATGAGGTTAAGGAGTTTTCATGAGATTAGGGAAATAATAATAAAATAATGAGGAACTATGAGGTGTGGGGCCGGTTGGGATCAAGACATGGCCGGTTGGCCAATGATCACGCTCTACCATATTTTCCCTAATTTTATATTATTTCCTTGGTGTGAAGGAAACACCATGAAACTGAGGAGTTTCCTCAAAACGAAGGATATTTGTTCAAGTGAAAGGATTTTCATGAACTCAAGGAAAATAATAAAAAATATGATAAAAATATGAAACTGGCGTGGGATTGACCACGACACGTCCGGCCAGTCAGCGGGCCCATGCTCCCAGCGCCTTGGTCAATTTTTAATTATTTATTATTTTCCTTTCTATTTTGCATAGGTTCATCGTCTCGTCGTATTTTGAAATACTTGTTTGTACAGTGATTGTTAGTGCATCGTCGTTGAATACACTTGCACCATTTAAATCGGGGCTTACTCGGAGGTAGCTCAGACGCCCGTGTGTTGAATATTTATTACTAACCCATGGAATTCTGTTGGGAAAAACCATGGTTTGCAGTAATGAAATATTGCGGAAATATTTGAATATTTTCGGAAATTCAATGGATGAATCAAAGAATTTAGGAATAATTAACTTATGGCTCTATACTAGCAGAGCAAGTCAGTATGCAAAGATTAATTATCCCGATATGAGCTTGCTGGAGCTTCATATCCTTTATATAGTCGAGGTAAACTTGTTGTTTGTATCCCGAAGACGTTATCGCTCTATACTAGCGAGCAAAGCCGTCTAGCAGCCGTCCATCTTGTGATACTATATAGAAATAATTACTGAAGTGTTCAGTGTTCATGAGATATGTTGTTGCCTAGCCGTGAGACTACATATCTACATGTACTCTGAGAGAAAGTATTGTCGACCCAGAGGATTCGATGAGAGATCCGTGTCTCAATCTGAGATATGTCGTTGTCAGCCGAGAGACTACATATCCGCATGTACTCCGAGAGTGAGTATTCTCGCCGAGGTTTGATAAGAGACCCGTGTCTCAATACGGATATGCCGTTGTCCACCCGAGAGACTACATATACGCATGTACTACGAGAGACAGTATTCTCGGTTAGAGGTTCGATGAGAGACCCGTTTCTCAATACTCGCGTCTGATTGCTGGATCAGAAGTTCATATAATTATGGGTTTATGATTTTAGCCTTTGTTGAAAATACACCATCTACATTAAGTCCCCTGCTTAGTGAGGAAAGCCGTGTTCCTCAGTCGGCATTGAATGGTGATTTTAGGTCATAAAAAATATAAGTAATTGAACTCGATCGTAAGTTAAGACATTACCGGATTTTGATAGTACGGGCAAACCATGACTTGAATGAAGATCCCAGTGGCATGATGGATCATCGTTTAATGAGGATAGATTGGTGTTGAACCGCTGATCTTGATGACGGGACCTTGGTCGTTTAGGATTCGCGGGCCAGGCCCAAAAATAAATCCTTATTTTAGGAATAGGCACTCGTTTGTTCGTTAGTTTAAGGAACAAACAAAATAGACCTGAGTCTAATGATATAAAATTTTGTCTATGAGCTTTCACGAAAACCAAAATTTTATCTTTGTGAGATTTCACAAAATGGAATTAACTCTAGTTCCAAAAGTGAATGCTCGTATGAGAGAAAAGTTTTTTTTATTTTTTTTAAAAAAGACGTGCGTCTGTTAATAAAAATTTTGTCTTATGAGCTTTCATGAAAATTTTTATTTTCGATATGTGAGCGTTCACAAAATTTTGAAAATATACTCTCGCTTCAAAGACAGAGGCTCGTGCGAGGGAGCAAAATATATAGATATATTTTTTTTTTAAATTTACGTGAGTTTCACGTTAAATATATGTATTTTGTAAAATCAATGTTTTGATTTTGAACAACTGTTGAAAGTAAACGATTATACATGGTGAAATAATGTCTGTATGTGAGTTTTCACAATTGTAAAATGGACGTCTGTCCAATTTTTGAAAAACCAGTGGATGTTAAAATTCACGTGGGTTGTTCACGGTTTGATGAAAAATCAAGTCATGATTTTGAATAATTAATTTTGCTCTTCTTTGCAGGTTTAAAAGAACGAGCAAGTTTTGAAATTTTGACGTTATAATCACTGACTAGTGAAATCGTAAATAGAGCAAGAGTTGGATTGTTACCATTTGTAGCGTGCTTGTTGTTGGTATATCCATGACTCCATGTATTTCGCCTCGAGATAGTGGTGACTTCTGTTTACAACCACCACGGATCTTCCTGAAAACGCTCCTTAAATATCAAGTCAAACATGAAGACTTTTGCAGATGTTCATCATGGGATGAATCAACCTTTCATAGATGCTGGAAAACTGGTACTTTGTATGTCTCTCGATCATCTGTGAGTCATCCCTTGTCAGTAGAAGCACCGCCGACTTCAGCAAATGAGACTATCGGCTGACGATGAAGGCAGGGTTTGCGTTGATGGTCTAGATCGATGTCGAATTTTCGCGGTTTACCCATGTATCCTCATGCCCAGGAAATTTCCAAACTTTAAAAAAGAATTTTTTTTGGGTTCTGAGCATGTTTAGGATCCGAAATTGACGAAACAGTAAACTTCCAGGAGACCTTCAAAAACGTTTCAGCTGGCATGCGGTCTAATATTTTGGCCACAATTCTTTGCTCGTTTCTCCAATTGCTGTGAATTTTGGATATGTTGTATAGGACATCCATACGAAGAGAATGGCGTATGAACCATCCCCAAATTCTTCACCAATTTATCCCAGCTCTTCGATTTGTACAAGATAGTGTAAAATCATTTCAGACGAGCTTGCTGTAAAACACTCATGTTGTGTCTTTAGACCATTAGCTTGTGTCTTGAAAGGTTGGTGAAGGATTTTAATGTCATTTATTCATTTGAGATCAGGACTCCTTGATTTATACATGAGCATGGTTCTTGCAGTGCCATCTTGCTTCTGTCAGTCGTAGAAACATCGCTTCTGAAACCCTGGTCACGGGACCATAACTGAGGTTGCTCTCGAGATGGTACTATTTAATGACCATGGTTTCATGTACCGGTGGTATAATTACTTTTATGATGAATAATTAGCACATGAGAGTTTGGTGCCACGAGTCTTGGACTGTGGCGATCGTCATTATCGGTGGACCGTCGGTCCCAGTATTTTGTTAAATCTCTCCTTTTCGTTTTCTCTTCCGGTAAGACTTAGATAGAGGACCCGGGTGGAAAATTGATGTAAAGACCCAGGTGGTAGAAGTTGGAGGTACCTTGATGAAGGACTTAGCGAAAAGACTCTGGTGGACATCGATCGACTGTAGAGGTTATGAATCCCGTCCACGAATTTCTGCTTTGCATGTTGTATGCTCTGGAAGCTGTAGGAACCTCACACGACGTCGGAATTCGATGCCCCAACTCTTGAAGCTAAGAGACTGAGTTATTACATGATAGAAGAATCACTCAATTTGGAGTTGTAGAGGTCCGCCAACAAAGCGTGCACATTTGCAATTTGTAATCCCGTACAAAATTTTCAGGTTTCGTAGACCTGACGGTAAAGGCCATGTCTTTCAGATCGTATGTCCGATTAATGCGTCCTTTTGGTATGTTGTAGAAGAGACATAGATGAATATCTTTCATTGAGGAAGAATTGTCCCATTCCTCATACATTGGTACGTTTTTGAAAACCCATGGCCTGAAGTGTGTTGTATCTCATTTGTAGAGGTGATGAGAACATCTTGTAGAAGACTTTGGATTATGCCCATCGGTCGTGCCATCTTTGGGAAGACTTTCATGTGAGCATGTTATCAGGTCCACATATATTTATAGGAATCATTGGTTCTTAGAGAAATCCGCTTCATGTGTAACACTTCAGAGGATGATTAGTTGATGAAGCCCTGAGGATGTTTCTCCTGAGACCGTCGTTGGTACTGAGACTATGAATGATCACGCTCCAGAGATCCTTGTTGATGCTGAGATCATGGATGATGTTCCTCTAGAGATTATTGTTGATGCTAATACCATGGTTGAAGTTGCTCCAAAGACCGTCTTCCACTAAAAGGCTAGAACCATGATTATAGATATAATCCTTGCTCCTTCATCCATGTTATCAGGTCCATATCCGAGCCTTCAAGAACTAGTTGATGAGTTGAGCGTCCCTAAGATGAAGGTGTATTGAGAGTTCAACTGCAGCCTTCAAGAACTAGTTGAATGCTCCTGAATGCTCCTGAAAGCATAACTTTAGCATGAACGGCTTTGTCGGTGAGCCGATGTTGTTGCGGTAGATAGCATCGTTAGTTTTCATCTTTTGGATGTGATTGGTGAAGAGAGAAAGTTCCTCAATCATGCGGGGGGCTTGTGATGTAGAAATCCCGTTAATGAAGTTTCATGGAATCACCTCGGGTTGCCAGTGTATGTTGAAGGAGTTAGTGCGGAAATTTATGTATGAATGATGCCGCATCGCTTGAAGTCTTATCATGGGATAAGACTTATCGATTGTAGTTTAGTTACACTTTGGTCGTGTTGTGTTGAATCAGTGTGTCATCATAGAGATATTTGTGTTGTACTCTTTGATTGAGAGTACGATTTGACGGCTTCTTAGATGCTTGAGCGTTGAAGCGTCATTTCCTTCAAGCTTCGAATGTCTTAGGTGCTTCTAATATCTTGGGTTTGATCTTCCCGGCCCTGAGTATCTTCTGTTGATTCAGCATTCCTTTCTTTGCGGTAGTAGGATTCAACACTTGTGCATATATCAGAGCTTTATGATTTTGTGGCACATATGGACACTCCTTCAAGGCTATGGAGAAATGCCCAAATTGTTCTTTGATATGCTTGAACATCATCTCAGTAATGAATGTCTCGGTGAGATGCTCGATTCGGAGAAATGTCAAATTCAACCACTTGGTAAAACACTAATGCGATGAAGTTACCATTCATAACGTCTTAAGTTACCTAAATTCGAAGACTTGATAGACAAATCTGTCTCACACAGAAAAGTCTATAGGATTGAATAAATCTGTCTCCCGTAGAAATACCCAACAGTTTTTATTCTGTCTTTTGATAAATCAAGGTGAACAGGAACCAATTGATAACCTGGACTTATATTCCTGAAGAACAGCCTAGTTTTATCAATCACCTCATAATAATCTTAATCGACTAGCGAAAGAAGATATTGTGGAATCATAAACGATGAGACGAAGGTATTTGTGATTACTTTTCTATCTTGCCTATCGGAGATATAAAATCTCGAGTCAATTATTCCAATTGTACTCAACACGATAAAAACAGCAAGATCAGATCACTCAACTACAAAGATAATAGTTGGGTATGGCTTCACAATCCCAATGAAGTCTTCAAGTCGTTAATCTACAGGGTCTCGAGAAGAAACCCAAGGTTAAAGGGAATCGACTCTAGTTATGAAACTAGTAACACACAGGAGGTGTGGGGATTAGGTTTCCTAGTTACTAGAGTTCTCTTTTATATAATTTTTCAAATCAGGGTTTGCAATCCAAGTTACCTTGGTAACAAAGCATTTGAATATTCATCGTTAGATGAAAAACCTGATTCAACCAAGCTAATATCTTTCAACCGTTAGATCGAACTTAGCTTGTTACACACAAATGAAATGTACCCTCATTTACGTTTATGTAACCGTACCCAAACGTACACCATGTTAGTTCACAAATAGTTAGCCAAGGTTAGCCATATGATTACTCTGATATCAACCTTATTCATCTCAACCATAACTAGTTCAAATGACTCAAAAAAAACTAGTTAAAGAGTTATTCAAATGCTATATTCTCATGGATTATACAAGAACACAATTGAAGCAAAATCGGTTTGAATCAATCAAATAAATACATGAACATTATAGCCACGTTTTGCAAAGATTGCATTCCTTATTGTTTAATGTTTAGGTTCACGTATAACCGATTTTAGAAAAGTAACACACTTAAGTATGCGTACAGGTATGCGTACTTAAGTAACCACATTTGATTTTGGTTTGGTTTTCAAACTCAGCAGAAATTCACGAATGTGAACTTTCCGCCAGTATGCGTACGGGTACACGCACTTTAGGTAACCATATGAGTTTGGCTTTGGTTTTCAAACTCAGCAGAAATTCACGAACGTGAACTTCCTCCATGTACGCATACTTACTCAGTCTCCTATAACCTTTTTGTATACACACAAGTATGCATACTTTAGGTTCCTGGTTTTGGACTTATGCACTAATGTGCGAACACACTATGCTTATATCCAAAGATGGTTATGAGATTCTAAACTCTTTATTTCAATCATTGAAACATTCTTCTATAATGACAATAGCCGTTTTCACACACTATTAGCATCAAAGCAATTTTCAAGATATTGAAATAATCATTATCGAAACATTCCAAGCCTACATCAAATGATTATATCATACAAACCATGTAAGATGTTACTCGACAATTTTCTCATGATATAAGATGAACTTGGTCGACGCTTAAAGCTTACTAACACATATTTCGAGAAATATGTAAGCGAGATATACTTAGCTCGAAATCTCAAATGTGTATAGAGAAAACTATATCTTAACACGACTTATGTCTCAATACAGGAGATAGTAGAAATATACTTTCCACATGATAGATGAGTTCAAGTCTCCACATACCTTTTTTCGAAGAAGTTCCACAAGCTCCCCTTAGTAGTTCTTCGTCTTCAAATGAATAACTCCGTGAAAGCTAAACTCAACTACACTATCTATGTCCTAGTCCGAGACATCTATAAATAGGCTAGAAATCAAGACTTACAGTTTTGATCACTAACATTGACAAACATGCTTGAGATAAGCAACGCATGCGAGTTCGACTGAAGCAAAGTTGCTCTAACAATCTCCCCATTTGTCAATTTTAGTGACAAAAATATCAATATATATGGATTACAAAATAGATAAAAATTGTAGCTTCTCATCCAAATGCTTGATCTCCTTGGCATCTTCAACGCGACTCGAAATCTTCGTCACTTCCAGGTACTCCATGATCCTAAAGGTTGTAAGTTCAAAGATCATAGTTGTTGAAGATCCATAGCGATAACAATGAGAAAACAAAATGCTCCCAATCATTGTTATACGGTGTCATAGTATTATTACACAACATCAAATTTCAATTGTATCACAACCTTGACAACAATACTATGGTGATATGTATCACTCCCCCTAAGTCAATGCCTAATCTCAACATGAAAACCACTCCCCTTACATAATGATCCGTTAACCATATGTATTTGTAGTATCACACTACACATTAATTCTCCCCCTTTTTGTCAATATAAATTGTCAAAGCTACGAAAACTAGTGGGATCCTCATGAAATTTTCACAGAGATACTTCATGACCAAAAGAGATACCATATCAACTTATTTAGACGCCATCATAAATCCGAAGCTAAATGCATTCATCAAGGAGTTTATAAAGATACAAGATAACCCCTAATGTTCCTCACCCGCACTCCCCACAAAGATTTGGATAAACACAAGTTCAAAAAGAACTCTTCCCCATAAAATGTCATTCCCAAAAGAACAACAAAGGCGACCTTGCTTTTACAAGAAAAAAAGGATATCTTTTGGATAACTCAAATCACATGAAAACATGAATTTGTATCCAAAATATTCAATTGAATTAACCACAAGAGAACCCGTGATTAATGCAAATACAACCAAATTAATCACAAGAAAACCCACGATTAATTTGATTGGAATACACAACTAAATTAACCACAAGAAAGTGATCAATTCAATTGGTCATGCTCATCATAAGAGAATGATCAATTTAGTTGGTTATGCTCAAACATAAGGAACCCATGAGCAACACAGTATATGCACAAAAAATGTGGATCGGAGATCGACCAATACTGCGGAATAAACAAGGATTCATCCTATTTTCCATCACTATTTGCACAATGACATATAATAGACTTAATCCTTGCAAACAAAAGTTTTATCCTTTCTTCCATCAAATAATGGCATAAAAGGCTTTAAATTTTGTAATGTCAAAAGTTCATTCTATATTCTATCAATATATTCATACCGACATAATAGAGATAACTTTTGAACAAGTATGGGATATCATAGGTTCACGGACGTAAACAACATATCCCATAACAATTTGCAATATATAAAATCATAAAGATTAAAATTGCAAAAATCATCTTCCAAATAACTTAGAATTTAAATAAATAAATCTAAAAACATTGAAGATGAAAATCATTGGACATAGCTATGTGTACTCACAATTATGGCTATTCCAAACCCTAGTTATTATTCTAAAAACACAAGAAATAAATTCTCGTAAGAAGATTTACTAGACAAAATCAAAAACAACTCTAAGAACAAAGAGATATCACAAGCAATAATCGTAGTTCCGGTATATAAGCTTCATTTGGTTCCAAGACCTTCAAGCTTGCGAGAGACAGAATTGATAGCATCTTGATACGAAATTGAGAGACGATCCTTAAGACATGTCTTCATTAAAGCGAGTTCGGTGTTGACCTTTATCAATTGGTTCTTAACCCATCTAGCTATTTTAGAGTGTTAACAAGTGACAACTTTTCATCATTAAACCTTTCGATAAAGTTTTGGACAACTTCATTGGAAATCTCTTCATCTTCCTCAATATCATACAAGTTATTAGGAGATTGAGAAGACGTGCATAAATTTTCACAAGAGTCCATTTTTCCTTCTCCTCGAGAGTGAGACCAAAACCCTTATTGAGAAAACCTCTTGGAAAATAACAAGTTCCTGAAGCTGATCCCATTCTTGACAAAAAGTAGCCTGAAGTATGTGTACTTTTCAGCATGTGGGTTTGATATTTAAATGGTTTCACAGAAGCCCTGAGGTTAGGGTTTCCAAAGTCGGTTTGTGACATCAACAAGGATTCCCATACAAACCCGAACTTAGCCCATTATTCATAAACAACTCAAAAAGAGAGGCACTCAATAGATGCAACTGAACACTGGAAATGTCTGCCTATGTGAGAAAACTCAAAGATCTTAGCTCAAAATTTGTATTTATATCGGAAAATTTTAGAGTAAGAGTAGCAACTAGTCATAGCAACAATATTTTAAGATTGTCATTACAACAACACACAAATACTTAAGCAGACATGTTTGACAATGATCATCCAGCTAAGAACGATAAGAAAATAGCATAGACAATCAGAGAACCATATTTTCCATCAGTATACCTAAATACATCTCACTCTGTCAGGATTTTTAAAGAGAGTGAGGTTTCAACAATGTGATTAATTAGCACAAGTATGAGCCTTGAGCTCATTAAATGAATGTCGATTCCGGTCAAACCTCTTCTTCCTGATCTTTGGAGGAAAACCATTATGATGTGAAAATTTATCATAAAATTTGCTATCATCAAAATATGACGCAAAGTGCTGATTCGTACCTGAAGAATTTTTCCCAGAGGGAATAGACAGCCTGTTGATAATTTCTTTATATCCTTCAATTATCCTTTTTAAGTCGTCTTCCATACCTCCATTTTTGCCTCCTTCTTCTGGTACCTTTTTCACATCATGTACAACATTATCTCCCCTTTTGAAAGAAGAAAGACCATGAGTTCTTCTTGATCGAATAACATTGGGGAGTCTGTTAAATTCTTGAACTTTTGAAGAACACCTCGAACTGACTTCCCTGGTAGAATACACAGGGTAAGTACTAAAGCCAATTGGTTTAGACATATGAATGTCAGTTACAACTTTGAGAATTAAATCTAAGGTGTGTTGAAGATGACTGAAAAAATTGTCATTCAACCTAGACTTCTCCTTTTGTTCACCATGATCTTTTGAATCACAGAAGAGACATACTTTCTGATCACTTGAGTGATTAGAAGGAACAGACTCAATACTATTGTCGGGAGACTTCTTTCTTCCAAAATATGTGGATATTTTCTTGATTAGAGGAAGACACGACCACATTATTTCCAACAGGAAGGGATTTCTTTTTTGATTCTGAGACAGACACTTTTACAGTTTTATCAGAAGCAGTTGGTATTGTGAACTCTTTGGAACATTCTTGAACAGAGAGTTTAATCAAAAGATGTTCAATTTCCAAAGCATCCTTTTTGAGGCTTTTCTCAATGAATGAGGTGTTTTCCTCTCGAAGGGCTTTTAGAAGAGAGTCATGCTTATTAGCCATACCAACGAGGACATTGACTTTATGTTTCAATTGATTGACATTATCAGCATGGATCCTAAAAAGTTTTAGAATCGTTGAACTCTCTTTGGCCGCATTCCTTTCAACTTCTGAGTCAGACTCGTCAGTAAGGTAGTCATGGAAACACTTGTCAACGTACGTCTGTTTCATTGACATACTAGGTTTATCTATATTCGAGATTGACAAATCTTTCTCTTTAATAGACTTCATAGAAACATAACTTTTATTTCTGGCGATGCGTTTATCGGAGACAATATTATCCATCATCATATCGCTAAGAACACAGACTTGTAAGGTCTTTAACGTGTTTGCCTGCTCTGATACCAATTGAAAATGCGGGGGTCTAACAACCACACCCAACAATTCGTTTGGCAATCTGACATGAATTTACTCAAATATACTTTCTAGAGAATCAACTAGACAGTCAGACTCAATCTAGAGTAAAGTATATCAAAGAGTTTAATATCCCTAACTCTTAATTCAATCTGTAATCAGCAAATAGAAATCTGCGAGCCCGATTGAATAAGAGGAGTAACTTGAACGGTACCAAAGACCAATGTTCAAGTGTCAATCAATGTAAATAACCAACCAAAGGTTGGATGCACAACCTGTGATATTTCAGTTATATAAAAAAATATAATGCGGAAAAGAAATAACATAGACACTATAATTTTGTTAACGAAGAAACTGAAAATGCAGAAAAACCCCGGGACCTAGTCCAGATTGAACACCACACTGTATTAAGCCTCTACAGACTCTAGCCTACTACTAATTAACTTCAGACTGGACTGTAGTTAAACCCTAATCAATCTCGCACTGTTTCAAGGTACAATTGCGCTCCTTGTAGTTGCAGGAAATCCCACAATACACCCCTCACTATATTTTGTTTAACTAATCCATTCCAAAGATAATAGATGAACAATTATGATTATTTATTAATAATTTTCTTAGAAATGTTTACACCGGAAAATGGAATTACCTTAAGATCTAACTAACATTCGTTCTGTTTCTCTCTCCTAATGACTTGCTCCCCCCCCCCACAACAGATTCACTCATCCCTTTATATAGGGTAATACATAGTGAATGACATGACTAAAATTGTCCTTTATTTTCGGGAATGTCTCGCGAAGTGTCGCAGCGTACAAGTATTCGTATTCGCGACACTTCTTAGCTTTCGCTGATTTCATATCTTCTATCGTCATCCGGTCGTCATTCATATTAATCTTCTCGACTTACTCGCAATGTTGTTATCGGTTGCCTTTGCGAATTGTTGTTGTCGCGATATTCGATCCTACATCTTGCCTCTTTTTTCTTGAATATTGCTTGAAGAGCGATCTTTAAGAAAAATACGTTGTTGTAATAGTCTCGATTTTATTGATGAAGGAACGAGCGAAAGAATCTTGGACTTGAAAAGTACGTACTTGCCTCTATTCTTTGGTGAAGTTGAAGTTTTTAGAAGTATGTATGAAATATCATTTCTTGCCTCACGGGTTATGGAAAATAATGAATCTCGCAATCTCTTCTGCGAGTTAGGAAAATAATTGAATCTCATATGATAAGAAAATATGTTGTGCAATACCCGAATACTACATCTTCTCGCCTCTCCTTATGTTTCCTTACTTCTGTGCGATATCCGAATTCTTTGTCGCAACTGCGTTCATTTTCCATTAAAAATCTTCTTCAAGATAGCTCCATGAATCTAGGAATGACCGTTTTACACGTGTTTAAAACCATTCTTTTTCTTAGGGTACATTTAATGTTATCCAGTCATAACACTTTCTTGCCTATTTATAGGAGAGTCTTTTGTGAAGAACATTTCTTTCCTTCTATTTCATTTCCTTTATAAATGCCGCAATTGTTCTTGTTATTCTTCTTCACCATCGTCTTCATCATCCTTCGCTATTTCTTATTTGCTATCACTTCCATGGCATCCGGGTTTGTTAATATTGCTAGATTCGATTGATTCTATGATTGATTGATTTTGTGATTAACTTCCCTTTATGAGATTATCCTATTCCTTTTAATATTTTTCTGCCATTTTTGTTTTAAGCAAGAACAAACCCATCACCAAGTTCACCGTGAAGAATCCCCTTCTTTCTTTGGATTCACTGGTCGAAACCAACTTCTCAACAAGAATCCACCTTGCCACCAAAGTCCTCTTCGCAAGCTAAACATGCCGTTTCTAAAAGAAAACTGCGAGTGATAAGGTATTTTAAGAAGCATTTACCTTTTACTAACAACGTACTTGCCTCTGTTTCTTACTTAATTTATCATTCACGGGATGGCAAAACTGACAAAACTCCCCAAAAGGTCTCGCCACTCTAAATCTCGTTACTCCCGATGTCCCTTTTCCCTCATTTACACCTTCTTCTCTGTCACGAAATCACCGCAGCATAATCTTGTCACAAGTGACAATATTCCGATGCCTCAACTCCTCATAGATCAAGTTCCTCATAATAGTCCTACTACAAATGAACTTACTCCTTCTCCTACCGTCAATGTCTCTGTCATCCCTCCCATCACTACTTTTCCTGAAATCTCCTCTTCTCATGATGTTCCTTTGGCGAAGAATGATTCGTCTTTTCCTTCTTTGCCCGAGCAAATCCCTCTTATTGCAGAAAATTTGGAAGGAATAGACGTGGCTTTCAAAGTTCTCTCGGACCTTGTGAATGATGCCAAAAAAGACTTCATCGATCTGTCAAATCGATGTCTGCGAGATTTTAAGTAAACATCTCGGTTACGATAGGATCTCGCAAGCATCCTTAGTTCAAGAAATTAATGTATTGAAAAATGATCTTCAAGCTATGAGTTGCTAAATGCAATAATCTCCATCTTGAAAATCAAAAATTTCACAACCTCTCACTAGACCGTGATAATCTTCGCAAGAAGAATGAAGAGTTAAAAGGTAAACTCTATCCCCTTAAGCTTTTTTTTTTTTTTTTTTTTTTTTTTTAAAACTTAAAGTCTTGTTCGCCCTTCAAGCTCTAAACCAGAAACGAATAATGGAGATATATCAGTTGGAATCGATTGTTGAAGAGGTTCGAGTTGAAAGAGACGCTTGGATGGAGCAATATAACTTCTTAAATAATCTTCATACATATCTTGTTGATCAAATAGATAATTTGTCTAAAGAAAACTTTGATTTAGCTCGTGACAAGATTCATTAAGTAAAGACTTATCTCGCCTTTCTTACTCTTTGACTAAGGCTAATTTGGAGTTGGAAACTTTATCGAGATGAGAATGGGACTCTTTCTCGGGAGAAGCGATCTCTGCTAAATAAAGTCGCGACTTATTCGCAAGAATATGATGCTTGTCAAAAATTACGTGAAGAACAAGAACAATTTATTCATACTTTGAAAAACCAACTTGAAGAAATTCTTTGCCGAGAGAGATAAACTTATTAGGGTAGAATAACCTTGAGTCTAAAAGCAAACCAATTCAAGGATCAATGTTCCAAATTAGAAAAATCCAACTCCACCCTTGTGATCGAGAATTTCATACTTGTTTGAATGAAAAAAGCTTGCGAGCTCGATTGAAAGGCCTAGTTGGAGATACATTTGATGATGCCATGTCTTGTTTGGGGAATAACTTTGCTGACTTTAATTGACATCTTACTTCTCGAAGGAAGGTAGTCATATTATTTGACTATCTTAATACATTGATTTATTTCGAAAAATCTTTAATTATCCTGAAAATTCCAAAAATATTAGTAAAAGCTTTCTTTAATCTTGTGCATTTGTTATGCGGACTACGAGAAAAAGCTTCGCTCTGTTATCTCCACCCTCGGATCAGTTATTCTAAGATTCGCAAAGAAAATGGGTTACTCGCCGCCTCTCTTGCTCGTTCTCGCGACCGTGCAGAATCTAAGATTTGATTATATATCTTCTTTGTAAAGACATAGATAGCAAGAATCGTCAAAAGGCGTTGCTTCGTCAATTCCCCCTCAAAGTCAAGTCCTTGTGAATGAGATTTTATTGTCTAAGTCCCTTGATCCTATTCATGTTGATCCTTTGGAAGTAAGTGATGATGAAGTCCCCCGATTCTCCTGATAGTGATTATGACTATGAAAGCGGCGAAGATATCGCTAATATTGAAGCTGTCAACAAAGATCCGATCGAAAAAATTTGATGAAAATCCACCGGTGGCGAAAATGAAAGGTTGAAAACATTTCGATGAAAATCCACCAACCGGTGAAGGTGAAGGCGATAAAGGCAATGAAAGATCTCGACCCTCCTCTATGGTTGATAATATTGATGTAGAGAATTAAACTTTCTTTGTAATTTGTCAAAACTTCTTTTTGTTTGTAAGGATTAAGTCTTTGATCGGGTAATCCCCTTGTTTTCTCCCTTTTCCCTTATTTAAGGTGTTTGAACATAATCTCGCGAGCATGTTCACTTTTATTTCTTCTCATTGTGACAAGATCGCAGGCCGCCTTTACATTTTCATGTAATGACCCATTGACCTTGCCTTATCATCTTTGATGGTCTTCTAAGCTTGACCTTCCTATTTAAAGATCTTACTCGCCATCCTTTATTGCGACAAGGTCGCGAGGACGTCTTACACTTGCATGTAAAAACCCATTGACCTTGTCTTATCATTTTTCAAGTATTTTTGCCTCTCGCAGATATTTTTGTTTGCGACAATATGACAGGCCTAAATTTTCTTGCGAAAGTAAAGCCCCATGACATTGTCGTCTTGCGACGAAATCGCAGGACGTCTTTACACTTGCATGTAAGGACCCATTGATCTCGTATTAACCTCGCATTAGTATTATTGCCTCTGCGGGATCATTGCACAAATATGACAAGCCTAAGTTTCCTTGCGAAAACAAAGCCTCGTGACATTTGCGTCTTTGGCACTTATCGGCTCCTAATGGAGGGTGCCGCCCTTATCATCTCCCTGGTTGCCCCTTCAAGGAGGCGTACATCGGCCATACAAGGCTAGCTCCTCCCATCCTGGTCTTAACAACAACCGATTGTTTGTGACCTCTTATCCCTTATACCTATAGAGTTTATGGTTACAAGGTTGCACCCTAAGTGGAGTTTTCTTCGGGCCGAGTGCAGCATGCGCCAAGACTTGTCAAGAGTGGTAAGGAAGTTCCATGCTCCCCGCACTCTTGACTCAACCGGGTACCTCGGCGCCTTGATCATACGGCGACTCTTGAAAGAGACCCTCGGTCGCCCAACCAGGGTATAACTACATATATAGTTGGGAATCCAAGGTACCTCTTAGGATAGGCTTTCATGGGCCCCAAATCTGCATGACCAGGTTCCGGGCGGTGTAACCTTTTCCCCGAGCCATGTTAAGAGATACCCCCTTATATGACGCACTTTAGGTCTTACATTTGCCTCTTTACTTAAGTATAATTCGCGAACTAGGGTGTACGCCATAAAGGTTCGTCCCATTCATTCGATCATGTTTATTCATTCATTCATTCGTCATTTCTTGCCATTGCCGCTCGCGAGACATTCGCCGATATCTTGGTACGTATTTTATTGAATTTTGCAAATATCTTGCATTAAAGTACTTCATCTAACCCATTTTTATGGGTAGTATTTCTTTAGATATAATGTTGTTCCACGGCCGCTTAATCTTTGTCCCATATCTTTGCCTTCCAGGATCCATCAATCTATAAGCCCCTGTACCAACTACTTCTTTGATAATATAAGGTCCAGTCCCACTTTCTCGCTTGACTTGCCTCCATTTTCTCGCTGATATATTGGTGTGGGAAATTTGATACATCGATGAAATGTTGATGCACGCTTTTTATTGCATGTACCCATGGTCTCCTAGCAATACGTTGTATGGCGATTCCATATCTACTACACACAAGGTTACTCATGTCTCGATGTCTCCCAACGAAATTCGTATTTTCACCTCTCCTTTAACCTTTGTTATGGATTTACCAAAACCATGGATATTGTAGGCCGTAGGAATCATTTCTTTATCTTTATATCCCATTTTCTTGTAAGCATGATAAAACATGATATTCACCAAGCTTCCCGTATCGATTAAAGTTCTATTTACTGTCCATGTTTGCGTTGCCTTTACTAATTCTTCTCCTTTGCACGCGTTTATCGTGATTACCAGTGAAGATGTGTGATTCAAATTTTCTTTAGATATTTCCGAAAGTTTGTGAATGTTATCCTTTGCTTTTCCCATTCTTCTAAAGGCAATGTCACCTCTCTATCGTGATTTTCTTTCCTTCAAAATCCCGCTTGTGTATTCTTCCTTTGATATTTTCATGAAACTCATCAATCATTGTCTTTGTGTCCGTCGTACTCCATATCTTTCTCCTTTGTCTTATCTAATTTAACATTTTCTTTTTCTTTCATTTTCTTGATTTGAATGATTAAGATTGCCTTCTTTCTTTCTTCAGTCCCTGTTTCTAGCGCCAATATGTAGTTGCAGGAAATCCCACAATACACCCCTCACTATATTTTGTTTAACTAATCCATTCCAAAGATAATAGATGAACAATTATGATTATTTATTAATAATTTTCTTAGAAATGTTTACAGGAAAATGGAATTACCTTAAGATCTAACTAACATTCGTTTGTTTCTCTCTCCTAATGACTTGCCCCCCCCCCCCACAACGGATTCACTCATCCCTTTATATAGGGTAATACATAGTGAATGACGACTAAAGTTGTCCTTTATTTTCGGAATGTCTCGCGAAGTGTCGCAGCGTACAAGTATTCGTATTCGCGACACTTCTTAGCTTTCGCCAGATTTCATATCTTCCTATCGTCATCCGGTCGTCATTCATATTAATCTTCTGCGACTTACTCGCATGATGATGTTATCGGTTGCCTTTGCGAATTGTTGTTGTCGCGATATTCTGATCCTACACTCCTTACGTCTGTGATCCCAGCAGGATACTACGCACTTGATTCCCTTAGTTGATCTCACCCACAACCAAGAGTTGCTACGACCTAAAGTTGAAGACTTGATAGACAAATCTGTCTCACACAGAAAAGTCTATAGGATTGAATAAATCTGTCTCCCACAGAAATACACAAGAATTTTTATTCCGTCTTTTGATAAATCAAGGTGAACAAGAACCAATTGATAACCAGGACTTTTATTCCCGAAGAACATCCTAGTATTATCAATCACACGACAATAATCTTAATCGACTAGCGAAAGAAGATATTGTGGAATCGCAAAGCGATGATGTGATTACTTTTCTATCTTGCCTATCGGAGATATAAAATCTCGAGTCAATTATTCCAATTATACTCAACCACGATAGAAACAAACAAGATCATATCACGCAACTACAAAGATAATAGTTGGGTGCGGCTTCACAATCCAACGAAATCTTCAAGTCGTTAACCTACGGGGTCTCGAGAAGAAACCTAAGGTTAAAGGAGAATCGACTCTAGTTATGCAACTAGTAACACACAAGAGGTGTGGGGATTAGGTTTCGGTTGCTAGAGTTCTCCTTTATATAGTTTTTCAAATCAGGGTTTTGAATCCAAGTTACCTTGGTAACAAAGCATTCAATATTCACCGTTAGATGAAAAACCTGATTCAACCAAGCTAATATCTTTCAACTATTAGATCGAACTTAGCTTGTTACACACAAATGAAATGTACCCTCATTTAGGTTTATGTAACCGTACCCAAACGTACACCATGTTGGTTCACAAATAGTTAACCGAGGTTAGCCCTATGATTACTCTCATATCAACCTTATTCATCTCAACCATAACTAGTTCAAATGACTCAAAAGAAACTAGTTAAAGAGTTGTTCAATTGTTATATTCTCATGGATTATACAAGAACACAATTGAAGCAAAATCGGTTATACATGAACATTATAGCCACGGTTTGCAAAGATTGCATTCCTTATGGTTTAATTTTTAGGTTCACATATAACCGATTTTAGAAAAGTAACAAACTTAAGTATGCGTACTTAAGTAACCGGATTTGAGTTTGGTTTGGTTTTCAAACTTAGCAGAAATTCACGGACGTGAACTTTCCTAAAGTACGCGTACGGGTACGCGCACTTTAGGTAACCATATGAGTTTGGTTTTGGTTTTCAAACTCAGCAGAAATTCACGGACATGAACTTCCACTAGTATGCGTATGTGTACACATACTTACCCAGTCTCCTACAACCTTTTTGTATACACACAAGTATGCATACTTTAGGTTCCCGGTTTTGTACTTATACACTAATGTGCGAACACACTATTCTTATATCCAAAGATGGTTACAAGATTCTAAACTCTTTATTTCAATCATTGAAACATTCTTCTATAATGACAATAGTCGTTTCACACACTATTAGCATCAAAGCAATTTTCAAGATATTGAAATAATCATTATCGAAACATTCCAAGCCTACATCAAATGATTGTTTCACACAAACCATGTAAGATGTTACTCGGCGATTTTCACATGATCATCTTTTGAATTTCGTCAAGAATATAAGATGAACTTGGTTGAAGCGAAAGCTTACCAACACATATTTTGAGAAATATGTAAGCGAGTTAAACTCAGCTCGAAATCTCAAATGTGCATAATCGAATACTATATAGTAATACGACTTTTGTCTCAATATAAAAGATAGAGTAGAAATAGACTTTCCAAGTGATAGATGAGTTTTAATGTCCACATACCTTTTGTTGATGAAGTTCCAAAATCTCTCCTTTGTAGTTCATCTTTAATTGATGAACGACGTGAAGTCTAATACTCAACTACACAATCTATCCTAGTCCGAGACATCACTATAAGTAGACTAGAAATCAAGACTTATAGTTTTGATCACTAACTGTAGTAGCAGGATTTCCCACACTACACCCCTCACTATATTTTGTAGATCTAAATCATATTAATCACCTAAATTTTAAATATAAGTGCTAGAAATTTAAATAGACACATAAGATTTTTTTACGTGGTTCGATCAATGTGATCTACATCCACGATTCTTCACTATGATTGTTGAGGTTACATTTGAATTACATTGAGAATCTCCATTAATGGATATTTTCTAGAGCTCTAGATCTAATTATTTGGGGAAGAAGATGATAAAGAAAATAAATCTCTCTCTAAAAATATCTCTCTCCTCCTAAAAGTGTCCTCCCAAAATCATTCCTCCCTTTCTCTCTCGCTCTCCTCTTTATATAGGTGTTTACATAATGGATGACAGCTCACATACAGCTCATATCTTCTCTCGAGACACTCTCTCGAGCCTTGCTACCTTCTCTCGAGACACTCTCTCGAGCGTTGCTACCTTCTCTCGAGACACTCTCTCGCGTTGCTACCTTCTCGAGACACTCTCTCGGCGTTGCTACCTTCTCTCGAGACACTCTCTCGAGCGTTGCTACCTTCTCTCGAGCCTTGCTACCTTCTCGCGAGTTATGAAAAATAATGAATCTCGCAAGCTCTTCTCATGAGTTAAGGAAATAATTGAATCTCGCACGCCTAAGAAAATATGTTGTGCGATATTTGGATCCTACATCTTGCCTCTTTTTCCTTGAATATTGCTTGAAGAGCGATCTTTAAGGAAAAATCTGTTGTTATAGTAATCTTTGGTCTTTGTTGATGAAGGAACGAGCGAAAGAATATTTTTCTTGAAAAGTACGTACTTGCCTCTATTCTTTTGCGAAGTTAGAAGCTTTGCGAAGTGAATAAGAAGTATTATCTCTTGAAGTATGCGAAGTATGAAGTATCCTTGAAGAAGTATAAGAAGTACTCAATCCTCGAAATATATAAGAAGTATGAAGTATCCTTTGAGAAGTATAAGAAGTACTTAATCCTCTAAATATAAAGTATTGTGAATCCATCATGCGAAACTCCCGCTCCATGTTCTTTGCCTCATGCTATCTTTGAATGCAAATAAAAATTTAGATTAGTATTCCACATTTCTTTTATCAAAGATATTATTTAATTTCAAGTTCAAATCATTTTTTCTTTGTTTTGATTTCCTTTGTATAACTCATTTCATTTCATCCGATAAAACATCCTTCATGGAAATGATCCTAATAGGTACCCCCTTATATGACGCACTTTAGGTACATTGCCTCTTGCGAAATCATAGGGTAAATTCGCGAACTAGGGTGTACGCCATAAAGGTTTGCCCGCTACTACTCTCCATGTTGGATATCATTCTCATTTGAAACAAAGCGAGTATTTAAGGAAATATATAAATTGATCTTGCGAGATATTGTTCTCGGTTTCTCTTAATATCTCTGAGATTTTTCTCGAATTATTGTAATCGTGAAATCTTTGTAGTTACGAAATCTTTGTAATTCTGCGATTATCTCGCCTTTTGTAAATCAAATCAAAAATCTTTTATTTTTTGTAAGTAAAATGTTTAAGGAAAGTGGTACTTAGCTTTTTGTGGTTTGTTGTTGTCAATCTCGTGCAAGCAAAAGAAATGTTAGAAGTGAGACTTGAACCCTTGACCTCTTGCATATTCTCGCAAGTATACCAACTGTTCTAACCCTCTCTCTCGAGGAAATTCATTTGCGAGATAATCATCAACTTTCTTCTTTGCGAGATAAGCAAAGTCGTGCGAAATTTCGCATAACAAAAAAATAAGTGTGCGAGAGCAAGGATTGATCCCTGCGACCTTACGCAGCGTTCATGCCTCCCGACCAACTGTGCTAGCCATGCCTCTGCGAAGTGTTTTGCGAGATAATCACCTACTTTCTTCATGAGATCTTTGTTGCGAAAAATCCATGCAAAAAATGGACGTTCAATGGGACTTGAACTCGCGACCATGAACTCATTAACCTCGCAGGTGACCAACTGTGCTGCCTCTTGTTTGCGAAAGAATGAAACAACCTTGCGAAATTATCCATTTTTCCCTTCTTTGGGGAGCAAAAATTCTTTGCGAGGTGGGAGATTCGAACCGCGACCTTAAGCTCCTCTTGTTCGCTCGTGACCAATTGTGCTACTCCTCCCCGTGCGAAAGGATCGCAGAATGCTAATACATGACTTATATTCACCCTTTGATATTCAAGGAAAAGATGACAAAATTCTTCGCGAAGGGTAAGACTCGAACTCGCGACCTTATGTTTATACTCTTCGCCAGTGACCAATTGTGCTAGCTGCTGTTTGTGAAAGAAACACACAATACTATAACTTTATTCACTTCTTCGCTCTCGGAAGTTCAAAAATATTTGAAAAAATATGACTGTGGCGAGATTTGATCTTGCGACATCAAGCTTCTTCGCTCCAACTCAAACCATCTGTGCGAGCTTCTTTTTGTGATAAAAATCACAGCGTTTTGTTCTTATCCTTTTCTTCATTCTTCCTTTATTTCCTTCAACAATTTTCCTCTTTTCTTTTTCTCCCGAATATGAAATCTTCCATTAAAAAATTAGCTTTCTTCCTTGAATTTCATCACAACAACCTATTTTTTTTTCTCTTCCTCTCTTCATGTCTTTGAATTGTTGACGGTGTTTTCTCCCTGAAAGTGTGATTTCTTCCATAAAACTTCCATTTTTGAACCCAAATTTTGTAAATCTAAATAATAAGTATGAACAGTAACTACTTTTCATGGAAATTTCTCTTAAAGTTTATAGATCCAATTGAATTCATCACCAACAATAGCCGTTTTTTCTAAACTTTCTTGAACCAACAAGATTAGGTCCCTGTTTCTAGCGCATATGTAGTAGCAAGATTTCCCACACTACACCCCTCACTATATTACGTAGATCTAAATCATATTAATCACCTAAATTTTAAATATAAGTGCTAGAAATTTAAATAGACACATAAGATTTTTACGTGGTTCGATCAATGTGATCTACATCCACGATTCTTCACTATGATTGTTGAGGTTACATTTGAATTACATTGAGAATCTCCATTAATGGATATTTTCTAGAGCTCTAGATCTAATTATTTGGGGAAGAAGATGATAAAGAAAATAAATCTCTCTCTAAAAATATCTCTCTCCTCCTAAAAGTGTCCTCCCAAAATCATTCCTCCCTTTCTCTCTCCCGCTCTCCCTCTTTATATAGGTGTTTACATAATGGATGACGGCTCACATACCGGCTCATATTCTCGCGAGCCCTTTAATGATTTCGCAGCTCTTGCTACCTTCTCTCGAGACACTCTCTCGAGCCTTGCTACCTTCTCTCGAGACACTCTCTCGAGCGTTGCTACCTTCTCTCGAGACACTCTCTCGAGCGTTGCTACCTTCTCTCGAGACACTCTCTCGAGCGTTGCTACCTTCTCTCGAGACACTCTCTCGGCGTTGCTACCTTCTCTCGAGCCTTGCTACCTTCTCGCGAGTTATGAAAAATAATGAATCTCGCAAGCTCTTCTCGAGTTAAGGAAATAATTGAATCTCGCACGCTAAGAAAATATGTTGTGCGATATTTGGATCCTACACTAACATTGACAAACAAGTTTGAGATAGCAACGCTTGCGAGTTCGACCGAGCAGTGCTCTAACAATCTCCCCCTTTGTCAATTTTAGTGACAAAACTATCAATACATATGGATTACAAAATAAATAAACTTTGTAGCTTCTCATCCAAATGCTTGATATCCTTGGTTCTTCAACATTACTCGAAATCTTCGTCACTTCCAAGTACTCCAATGATTCTAAATGTGTTCAACTCAGCATCATAGTTGTTGAAGATCCATAGCTATAACAATGAAAAAACAGTTGCTCTTAATCATTGTTATACAATGTCATAGTATTAGTACACATCATCAAAGTTCAATTGTATCACAACTTTGACAACAATACTATGGTGATATGTATCACCCCCCATTAGTCAATACTTCATCTCACATTGAAAACCACTCCCCCTTACATAATGATCTGTAAACCATATGTATTTGTAGTGTGAACTACACATTAATTCTCCCCCTTTTTGTCAATATAAATTGGCAAAGGTACGAAAACTAGTGGGATCCTCATGAAATTTTCATAGAGATACTTCATGACCAAAATAGAACAACATACCAACTTGTTTCGATGATTTCACATAGTCGAAACTTAGTGTATTCATCAAGGAGTTTATAAAGATACAAAAAAACTCCTACAATATTCCCCAGCCGCATTCCCCACAAAGATTTGGCAATTAAGCACAAGTTCAATTAAGATCTCTCCTCTATAAAATGTCATTCCCGAAAGAACAACAAGAGATACCTTACTTTTACAAGAAAAGAAGGATTTCTTTGGACATTAACAAATTACATGAGACATGAATTTGTATCCAAAAATCTCAATTGAATTAACTACAAGGAAGATGATCAATTCAATTGGTCATGCTCAACATAAGAGAACTTATGGAGACGCATAGTACATACACAAAGATGTGGATCAGGGAAAGACCAATACTGCAGAATGATCAAAGATTCATTCTATTTTTCATCACTATTTTCACAATGACATATAATAGACTTAATCTTTGTAAACAAAACTTCATCCTATCTTCCATCAATATTTGCATAATGATATAATAGGATTAACTTTTGTAGTCAAAAGTTCATTCTATCTTTTATCAATATTTTCATATCGACATGTAATAGAGTTAACTTTTGAACATATATGGGATAGTCAAGGTTCACGGATGTAAACAACATATCCCATAACAATTTGCAATATATAAAACCATAAAGATTAATACTGCAAAAATCATCTTCCAAATAACTTAGAATTTAAATAAATAAATATAAAAACATTGCAAGATGAAAACGTTGGCAATAGCTATGTGTACTCACAATAATGACTATTCCAAACCTAGTTATCCTTCTTAAAAAACACAAGAATAAATTCTCATAAGAAGTTTCTCATACAATTATTGAAAAGAAACAACTCCCATGAAACATTTCACTTACGTTGAATACTCTTCTCATATTACCTATATTCGTCAAGCTCATCTTCGATTAGATCGATCCTGGATTCAAGGTTATCCATCTTTTCTTCAAGTCTTTTGGAAGAAGATTTAAGTTCACTCTTCAGGGCACTTACTTGTTCCAAGACGAGATTCATGGTTAAAGAGAGCTTATCAAAAGGAGAGACAGAGGGATTCCCATCAAGGGAGGAATCACGTTTGTCAGAGCACATCTCACTATCAGAAGAATCAATTAGAAGGAAAAAGAACAGTCCAGATATCACTTTCTTTGCTTAAAAGACTTGATGAAGACAGGATAGAAGAGATAAATGAAATGCTCTCACATAGGAGATATCTTCATCTTAAAAACCCTAACAGAATTTGGTTATCCCCAAGAAAAAGTCTTACAGGGAAAAACCGTTTATGTAGAGAAACGGTTCTTGACTCAATAAACAAAAAGAGCCACAAAAAAAATGGAACAAAAACAAACTAGAGAAACAACAAAAATATTTCATCACAGCCTTCTTGAAGATTATGGTTCTTGTCCAAGAGAGAAAATAACAAGAACCATCTCAAACCTTATTACATATTGTAATTTCTCAATCAAGGAAAGAATGGGTGGTTTCTTATGAGGGGAAGAAGTATTTGTTATTCCTTGTTTTTGTTGTGCCTTCATAAAAGAAGACTTATGTGCATTATTCTTTCTTTTCAGCACACTTTTGAATACCTTGTTTGTTGATATTCGTAAACTATGAATGACTTTGGAAATCTCTTTTGAGAGAGATGAAGGTTTCTTGGGAGATGATTTCCTTTTCATCTTCTGAAAACAAGGTTTAACAGATGAGAGATTTTCTTGATACCTTGTGCACATTGTATCTAGATGATCCTGATTTCTACATAAGAGAACCAAACCATTTGGTATGTCCTTGTATTTTTCTATATCATCAGGGTGATTCGAGAATGATATAGATTCAGGAGTAGCTTGCTGATAATGCCTAGAAGAGTTAATCGAAGAGGTCCGATGTATCTTAGTAGGATCACAATTGCGAGGGACAACAATTTATTGTCTTAGAATAAGCAGTTGACATTCCAGATTAACAATCCTTTTACTTAAGGCTTCATTTTCCAGTTGAAACTCTTCTGGGGAAGTAAGATTATAAATCGTGGAATAGTCAGGACTGTTAGGAGGACAAGTGTGATTATCAGCAAGGAAGTTAAGAGAACCTTCACAGATATTTTCCTCAGGACAGTAGTCAAGAGTAGCCATCCATGCTTTAGTTAACTCACTAAACTCCTCATCAGAACATTTGGAAGTATCATGCACACTTCTATAGCACTTGGAACAAGTTTCATTAACATAGTTTTTTTGAACTATTCTATCCCTTTTATTGATTGAATGATCTTTCTTTTGAGACTTTCTTTTACTCTGTCTGAGAGTCTTCTTTAACTGTTGTATAAACAGTGAAAGAGTATAATTAAAGCAATTCTTATCTATTGTATCAATCAATTTAGGACGTTGAGATTTTTTATCAGATGTAGCAACAGAGTTGACTATCAAGTGACGTTTTTCAATTGCTATAATAGTGTATCAAATGACTCAAAAGAAACTAGTTAAAGAGTTGTTCAATTGTTATATTCTCATGGATTATACAAGAACACAATTGAAGCAAAATCGGTTTGATTCACTCGAATTAATACATGAACATTATAGCCACGGTTTGCAAAGATTGCATTCCTTATGGTTTAATTTTTAGGTTCACATATAACCAATTTTAGAAAAGTAACACACTTAAGTATGCGTACTTAAGTAACCGGATTTGAGTTTGGTTTGGTTTTCAAACTCAACAGAAATTCACGGACGTGAACTTTCCGCAAGTACGCGTACAGGTACGCGCACTTTAGGTAACCGGATGAGTTTGGTTTTGGTTTTCAAACTCAGCAGAAATTCACGGACGTGAACTTCCACCAGTATGCGTATGTGTACACATACTTACCCAGTCTCCTACAACCTTTTTGTATACACACAAGTATGCATACTTTAGGTTCCCGGTTTTGGACTTATACACTAATGATCGAAACATTCCAAGCCTACATCAAATGATTGTTTCACACAAACCATGTAAGATGTTACTCGGCGATTTTCACATGATCATCTTTTGACTTTCGTCAACAATATAAGATGAACTTGGTTGAAGCGAAAGCATACCAACACATATTTTGAGAAATATGTAAGCGAGTTAAACTCAGCTCGAAATCTCAAATGTGCATAATCAAATACTATATAGTAATATGACTTTTGTCTCAATATAAGAGATATAGTAGAAATAGACTTTCCAAGTGATAGATGAGTTTTAATCTCCACATACCTTTTGTTGATGAAGTTCCAAAAGATCTCCTTATGCACAACCTGTGATATTTCTATTATATAACAAAATATAATGTAGAAAAGAAATAACACATACATCAAAATTTTGTTAACGAGGAAAACCGCAATTGCAGAAAAACCCCGGGACCTAGTCCAGCTTTGAACACCACACTGTATTAAGCCGCTACAGACACTAGCCTACTACCAATGAACTTCGAATTGGAACGTAGTTGAGCCCTAATCAGTCTCACACTGATCAAGGTACAGTTGCACTCCTTACGTCTCAGAACCCCAGCAGGATTCTACGCACTTGATTCCCTTAGCTGATCTCACCCACAACCAAGAGTTGTCACGACCCAAAGTCGAAGACTTGATAAACAAATCTGTCTCACACAGAAAAGTCTATTGGAATAGATAAATCTGTCTCCCACAGAAATACCTATGAATTTTGTTTCGTCTTTTGATAAATCAAGGTACACAGGAACCAATTGATAAACTGGACTTATATCGAACAACCTAGTATTATCAATCACCTCACAATAATCTTAATCGTATGGAAGCGAAACAAGATATTGTGGAATCACAAACAATGAGACGAATATATTTGTGACTACTTTTAATCTTACCTATCGGAGATAAATCTCAAGAAAATCTTAGCAAAGATAATACTCAATCACGATAGTAGAAGTAAGATCAGAACACGCAACTACAGAGAAAATATTTGGGTATGGATTCACAATCCGAATGAAGTCTTTAAGTCGTTAACCTACAGGGTTTCGTAAACCTAAGGTTAAAGGAGAATCGACTCTATTCGCAACTAGTATCACACATGAGGTGTGGAGATTAGGTTTCCTAGTTGCTAGAGTTCTCCCTGATATAGTTTTCAAATCAGGGTTTGCAATCTAAGTTACCTTGGTAACAAAGCATTCAATATTCACCGTTAGATGAAAACCTGATTAGACTCAAGCTAATATCTTTCAACCGTTAGATCGAACTTAGCTTGTTATACACAAATGAAATGTACCTTCATTTAGGTTTGAGTAACCGTACTTAAACGTGTATATTAGGTTGGCTCAACAGTAGCTAACCGAGGTTAGCGATATGAACAGTCTCATATCAACCGTATTCATCTTAACCACAACTAGCTTAAATCACTCAAATGAAACTAGTTATAGAGTTGTTCAATTGATATATTCTCATAGAAGTATATACGAACACAATTGAAGCAAAATCGGTTTGATTCACTCGAATCAATTCATGAACATTATAGCCAAGGTTTGCAAAGAATGCATTCCTTAATATATAAATGTATTAGTTCATGAACAAACCAATTTTAGAACTTTAACCACTCAAGTATGCAAACGTGTACGCATACTTAAGTACAGCAGAAATTTCCGGACCCAAACATTTCGCCAGTACGCGTACGGGTATGTGTACCTAGGTACTCAGAATTTCACAACTAACAGGTACGCATACGGGTATGCATACTATAGTTCCGTCCATGGATCACATACATGCAAGAATGCATACTATGTTCATAATCCAATGATGGTTAAGTGTTCTAAACTCTATTTCAATCATTGAAACTTTCTTAGAGGATGACAATAGTTGTTTTCACGAACTATTTGCATCAAAGCAATTTTTAAGTTATTGAAATAATCATAAAGAAACATTCCAAGTCTACATCAAATGATTGTATCACACAAACCGTGTAAGATGTTACTCGGCGATTTTCACATAATCATCTTTTGACTTTCGTCAAGAATATAAGATGAACTTGGTTGAAGCGAAATCTTACCAACATATATTTCGAGAAATATGTAAGCGAGTTAAACTCAGCTCGAAATCTCAAATGTGCATAATCGAATACTATATAGTAATACGACTTTTGTCTCAATATAGGAGATAAAGTAGAAATAGAATTTCCAAGTGATAGATGAGTTTTAGTCTCCGCATACCTTTTGTTGATGAAGTTCCACAAGCTCTCCTTAGTAGTTCTCCTTCTTCAATTGATGAACATCGTGAAGTCTAATGCTCAACTACACAATCTATCCTAGTCCGAGACATCACTATAAGTAGACTAGAATTCAAGACTTATAGTTTTTATCACTAACATTGACAAACAAGCTTGAGATAGCAACGCTTGCGAGTTCGACCGAGCAATGCTCTAACACATATGGATAAACAAATTGAAAAATAATTCATTTAACATACGCTTGATTCCAAGTTTCAACAACACAATAACCTGCATCTATTCAATCAATAAATTACGTTGTTTACAAATAGAATAACAAAGGCTTTTACTCCCCCTAAAGGTAATCTAGGTAATATTCAATCCGAACATCTTTGTTATTCCCCTTTTGTAGCAAGAATTACTACTCAACAATATGATATGTTTCTCCCCCTTAGTCAATGCTTTACTCTTTCGTTAGATATAACGTTTAAGCACAATTGTCCTTTCCTTAGTGATTAAAAATCACTTGTCTAGTCCATATATTTTTCCCCCTTTTTGTCACAAAATGACAAAGGTTCGAGCAAATAAAGGACATACCGAAAGGATCTTACAAATCTAAAAGATTTGTAAACAACCTATAAGAGTTAAGAACGAAGGTTTCACATACCACTTTAGATAACCAATATTAAAACCGAAACTACAAAGTAACTTAGTTTTAATATGTTATCAAGGAAATAATTTCCCGAAGAAATTTCCCCTAATAGTCTAACAAATCGACTAAGAAACTTAATTCCCTTGTTCGACCGATTGTGTATGCACAATCGCTTATTTTGATAAGACCAAAATAAACATCATAATTAACTTTATTTCTCTCATCAGGTTCTAATTATTCAGACAATAACTTTGACCTTTCCCTTTGGACAAGACAAACACTAGGTTAGTTAACTAGAGGCATTCGATTAGACTTGAATAACTGAATCCTTCAATTTGATAAGTCTAACTAAGATCAGAAATAACTTAGTTTCTCTTATCCGGAATCAATTGGACTAAACAAATGATCCCATATTTTTTTTAAGCCTAAACAATACATACAAACCAAAATATATTGACTTTTATATCACCGCAATTGCACCGAATTTTGTTAAGAAAAAACACTTGATACCCAACAATAAAGGAGATACCAATCAATAAGCCAAATAAATTGACATGATTTTTCTTAACCAGAAACAATTGAATCACACACACATCAATACACAATATAATGGAACATATCAATTGTACCGAAATTTTATTAAGCAAAAGAAAGAATATATGCAATATAAACCGGCTTTTCTTAAACATGAAAATGATTAACTAACAAATTCGTAACCTCAAATTCCGCAGCCTCTTCTCCCAAGAAAGATATATCATTAAGCGCAAGTTCAAATAAGAACTCTCCCCGGTGTGTTGTCATCCTCTTGCAAGAACAAAAGAAAAACAACAAGATAAACCTTTACCAGAGAAAGGTTGAATCAGTTTTAACTAATGCGTGCCAATAGCAAAAGTTGAAATCCCGAAACACATATGTTATGTTAAACACAACTCATGTAAACACAAATTGATTCAACATATTGTGACTTTTCACATATGAGTTTCAATCGGAACACCTTATAATCCTTTGATAAAGCCTACCAACATGGGATAGAACTTGATCCCGCTAAATCAAAAAGCCACAGAAACCATAAGGGTTACATTCATATGAGATCGAATATTAAGGTTAATGAAAACCGAAAGCATACATCCCATAAACCGAATACACATAGAAAAAATATAAACATTCATTCACGAGGCTATGTAATCGGTAACTATTATAAAAAAAATATATAAAATAATAATTTTATACATAAATAATAATGATAGTTTTATTCAAAAATAGACCTTATACAATAATTGAATTAAATCAAAACATTGATGTCTATTTTCTATAAACAAGAATCTAATCTTATTTTTATTCCATGAGCAACTTAATCCTTCATATCAGTACTAGAGAAAGGCAGGTTATTACTTTCAGTCTTGAACTTGTGAATTTCTTCAAGAAGATAACCTTGTTGCTTGAACAGAATTTCTTGCTGTTGTGATGTTTTCATGAAGGACTCTGCAAGCACAAGTAATTTTGTCTTTGTTTGAACACAAAATTGTGTTAATATCTCAATACACCGATCTTTCTTGGTATATTTTCTCTTTCCTTCTAGCTAAGCCAATCTCTCTTTTTATCTTCCTCTTAGGTTTCTTAGCATTAAGAGACGGTGCGAGACTTATTCTTAAAGAACTCTTTTAGATCAAGCATCTTTGCAAAGAAGACATCGAATCATGACTCATAGTTTAGACAAGGAATGACCGAGAGAATGAGAGAGTTTTTTTTTATATTTTTCATACTACCAAAAATATAATATTTCTATAAATACGAATATCTTAAAATAATTATGATTATGAAGATGAAGATGAATATGATTATGATGAATCTTATGATGATTATGAATATGAATACAAGGAGCCTTATGGACACCATGATTTGACTCAAATAATTGCTGGTCTCCTTCCCAAGAAGAGGAATTTTAGAGTTGGAAATAAGGGGCGCAAACGATTTTAATTTTCCTAGTTTTTTTCTTTATGTTACTTTTTAGTGTTTAAGAGCTTATTTTATGAGTTTTTAGAGTTTTATTGCCCCTTTGGTTTATGGGGGTGGGGAGGCCTAGAGACTCCCATCTTAAAATATATTTTCAATTACTAGATTTTATTCCCATAATCTACACATAAGTGCCTTGATTTTTGCTTCCTCGCATACATAATTGGCACACAAGGTGAGGATGCAATCTAATACCGATTAGGTGGTACTAGTATGAGATTTTCTCTCATCATGGGATTTAGAACAACATGGTGTTCTCGATCTAGTAAAGTATGATTCAAATATTTTCTCTTGCTACTTTGATTTAACGAAGTTTCCGGAGATTGGTTGGAATTGCATATGCACTTCTCAGCAATCCTTATTTTTGAGATAGTTTTGCACTTTGTATTATTTTTCCTTCCACCATTAGATGACTTTTCAACATCGGAAGACATTCCCATTTTTGAAATTGTTAAATCACTAATGGAGCATGATGGAATCAAATTAACAACTAGTACAATAGTAGATGTTTCCTCTTCTTCAGAGTTATATGAATCAGAGTCTCGCCTAGTGTTACATCTAATGCCTTGCTTCTAGTGTATTTCCTTAGATTAGGACAGTCTTTATCCAGATGGCCAAAACCTTTACACTTGAAGCACTAAGGCTGATATTCATCATCCTCCTCTTGATATTTTTTGTTCTTGACTGGAAATCGATCATGGGGCCGAGAAGATCGATGAACATCTTTTACAAATCTCGAAACTTTCTTGTAATCAATGATAATGTTTGTTCTACATCATCATTAGAATCTTCTGTAATCAATTCATCAAAATCATCCAACAATCTATTTTTCTCCATAGGAGGTTTTGGAAATTTTCCATCTTAAAAAGCGGTTCCTTTAGCTTGAATAGATTGTGATTCATGATCACTTTAACTTCCCGACAGGTGTGCTTCGAGTGAGATTTGAAAGATCATTTGCTTCTATGATTGCATGCTTCTTACATTCGTATCTAGATGGCAACGATCTGAGATTTTTGCACACTATATCTTTTTCAGAAATAGTTTTTCCAAGAGAGAAAGAAGCATGAACTATCTCAGAGAATTTAATATGAAACTCTTCAAAAGTATCGTTGTCGTCCATTCAAAGGTTTTCGCAATCAAAAGTGAGAGTTTGAAGTCTAGCTTTATTTTCTGATGTATTACCTTCAAATACAATCTGAAGATTATTCCAAGCTTCCTTTGAAGTTTGGTATATGGATACATGATGTTGTAGATCACGAATTAAAGAAGGTATAATAGCATTCAAACCATCTGAATTCTGTTTTGCAAAAGCCTTTTCTTCGCCTGTATAATCCATTAAGCGTTTAAACTCAGTTTTCGAACCTTCCATTTTCGGGCTATTATAACCATAAACGACTAATAGCCAAGTATTAAAGTCGTGTGATTAGAGAAAAGATCTCATATCATATTTCCACCATAGATAGTTTGTTCCGTCAAATCTTGGTGGTACGTTAACCAAAATCGGTTCATGTGAACTCGAGTTCATTTCTTAAAGGTTGGATCGCACCAAACACAAATTGTTAGATCTTTTCGTTTTTGCCTGCTCTATACCAATTGAAAAGACAACGGTACCCAAATACACCATAATCTTTTTGTTTCAACCTATAAGTCCTCTACCGAATATGATCGTCTATGGACAGAGTCGAGACAATATCACAGTTAGGTACACACTTCGTGTGATCATCTATGGATACAAAATTGAGACAATACGACAACAAGATAACTTGTGTGATTGACTATGGATACAAGATCGAGACAATACAACAATGAAGTATGTTACTTGATAATAGGTTCGGTATAACCAAACTCCATAGGATCACTATCAAGTAATGCGGAGTTAACGTATATGTGTCTTTTACTTTATTATAATAAACAATTATAATGTGGAAATCAAAGTAAGATACAACAAGATTTTGTTAACGAGGAAACCGCAAATGCAGAAAAACCCCGGAACCTTGTCCAGTTTTGAATACTCTCAGTTTAAGAAAACATAGAGTTATAAGAACACATTAATTGATATAAGAAGAAACGTTTTATACACAATTAGTGCCGGTGTTAAGAAACCGCATTATTAACATGACCTCCGCGCCTTTGTCGGGTATTTTTGGTTCATTGCCTGAGGGAAGTAAGTTTGGGTGGGATCAAATGGCTGCCGTAAGTGCAATCAAATTAATAATCTTATTTCCACACAATTAACGGCAATATAATGGAAGTATGGATCGTTCCCACAAAGAGTAGTGAGTTTTCGTTGTCAAAGTGTCACAAAGGGGGGTTTTGTTTTAGATTTTAAACAAAATAAATAATCAAATCAAATAAAGTTGAATTGTAATCAATAAAGAGATATGATCGAGGAATCCTTCTTTGTTAATAAACCGTCAATGAGTTATTATAGTTGCCTACTCGTCTTTAATCATAGATTATCATCAATTGTAGAATAACATCTAGCTCAGTGTTGCTCCCTAAATTCCTTTTATCACTGAGTACGAAAGCTCTCCAATACCAGATTCTATTCGTCCAAACTACCTAGTAGTAGCTCACTGAAGGTGTAATTTGGTCGAATGATTTATCTTTTGTGAATTTATAGGTTGATCCTAATAGTTAGACTCTTAGCTCAAGGTCCACTTTTTAGTTTTGTTTACACCCACAATCGCTCCACAGAATCCCTCTGTAAGGTCTCGTGTTCTCTACTTGTGTAAAGGTTATTCGACGATTACTTATCTCCTAACTCAATACTAACAATATATTAAATCAACAAATAAATTTAGTTGGCCACCTAAACAATCGATCAATCAATCATAAATATTCGTTATATAAACAAACGATAACCATATGAAGAACTTCAAAGTAGATTAATATAATAACTCAAATCTTGTTTACAACTTAGAATTGATCCTCATGGATTAATAGGTGTTTAGCTACTTATGAATGTAGAAAAATCCATGATAAACATATGAGAAAAGTTAAGAGATATCGTTACGATTGAGGAACCGCTCAGAAACCCTAGCTTTCGCTCCGTGTGATGTTTCTTCTCTCCAAGCCTTACAAATTCGTGACTCTTGATTATGTTTCATTCATGACCTAATACCTCTTTATATAGTTTTACATTGCTTGGCCTTCAAGTATTTAGTTCGGTTCAAGAACCCGACCTGAAAACACCAAATAAGGACCCTAACTGTGAGTTTTGGCCTTCCATGGTATGCATACCCGTATGCATACTTGAATTTCAGTTAAAATCGAGGGGAATAAGTATGCATACCCGTACGCATACTGAAAATTCGTTCCAAAGTATGCATACCCGTATGCATACTTGCTTGTCTTTACTCTTGAGCGTTTTGCTCCTTTTCGTCGCACTTCTTCCACTTCTCTTGGACTTGGGAACTTGGATACTTGGAATTCTTCTTTTCTTAGCTCTTTTTAGCATTTTGTAGCTCATTCTTGGATGATTCACCTAATAGAGGTAAATAAGAGTAAACAAGAGTAATAATACGAAAATATGCAAGAATCATAGCTTAAACAAGTATAGAATGAACACTAAAATCATACGAATTATGCACTTATCAAATTCCCCCATACTTAGATTTTGCTAGTCCTCGAGCAAACTAAATAAAACTAATCCTAAATACAACAACTCCATGTCGTTGACAAAACGGTTACACTTAGCATGTATAACAAGCCTTTAAACCCCTAGGTGTCTCTAGTGGATGAGTTATAGTCTCGTGAGGGTTTACAAGAGGTATACCCACAAAACTTACTCCAATTTCTTGCCTTGGAAGTACCACTAAGGATAGACACAAAGTAGAGAGCCAAATAATTAGCTTGCATAAGTCCTTTAGCTGCAAACATCCCACATACATTCCAATCATCACATGTAAGCAATTACTTACGTCTGGCATTCAACCTGATTGCAAAACTCTACTAAGATAGTCATCGTACTTGTTGCAACGTTTGCCACAAAACTCGCATACTGAAATCACATGGATAGATAAGAAAATGGAAATAGAAAAGTGAAGTGTGCAAATGTTGACTAAAGATGAAAGATGTTACCCACAATACTTGTATGAATGTCGTCAAAGGATTCTTATTTATAGCGCAATAGTTGAGAGAAGCACCCATTGAACTCGATTTGTAGTTGTAGGTTTTCCCACACTACACCCCTTACTCAATTTTGCTTAATTAGTCCATTGAAAGATGTAAGATCAAGAATATTTATTGATTGAATCCATGAATTGTTTACACAAGAGAATAGAATTACACTTAGAAATTAAACACTCTTAAACTTTTCTCTCCTAATGACTTGCCCAACAATTCCCCAAAAAGATCTCCCTCTCGCGAGACTCACTCAACCCTTCATATAGGGTGATACATAGTGGATGACAGCTAAGCTACCCTTTATTTTCGGGAATGTCCCGCGAAGTATCGTAGATGCACAAACATTCGCTCTCGCGACACTTCTTATCCCTCGCCGGGTCTCACGTCTTTTTATGTTTTGCCTGTCGTTATTCATTGCGTCGTTTATTTTAGCTTCTGCGACTCCCTCGCGACATCGTCGTTG
This sequence comes from Papaver armeniacum, assembly GCA_023531295.1. Lineage (NCBI taxonomy): Eukaryota > Viridiplantae > Streptophyta > Magnoliopsida > Ranunculales > Papaveraceae > Papaver > Papaver armeniacum. The sequence continues at coordinate 343,723 of JAJJWW010012659.1, forward strand.
ATTAATCCGCGAGCCCCGTCTCGTTATGATATTATGATCCTACATCTTGCCTCTTTTTCCTTGAATATTGCTTGAAGAGCAATCTTTGAGGAAAAATCTGTTGTTGTAGTAACCTTTGGTCTTTTTGATGAGGGAACGAGCGGAAGAATCTTGTACTTGAAAAGTACGTACTTGCCTCTATTCTTTTGCGAAGTTCCAAAGCTTCTATATACGAAGTATCGTCTCCTATCTCTCCTCATATTTCCTCTGCGAAGGGGAGGAGTATCACGAAAGTGATTCTTTTGATTTACTGCGATTGCTTATTTTTATTTGTTTGATTTTGTACTTTTACACGGATTTTGATTTATTAATGTCTTTTCTTGACACGTCTCTTTCAACCGCTTATTCTTGACCGTTCATGTCTCTTCGCGCATTAAATGACCTCGTTTTTCTCGAGGGTCTTTTTCCCTATATATAGTTTTCTTTTTCTCTTCTTTTCATCCTTTAGTTTCTCTCTGCAATTTTTCTTTGACTCTCTTCTTCCGCAATTTGCGCTCCTGCTACTGCAAATCTTTTCTTCGTCCTTTCTAGCGTTGTTCTTAATCCCCAATCTTCCATCCATTCCCATACTGATAAATGGCTTTCATCAATCGTGCATACAAAGCTTCTTTTGAAGAAGTTCAACAGAAGTTACTCGAGAAGGGTTTTACTCTATCAACCATTCCTGATCAAGAATCTTCATCCATTCTTTCTGCAAAATTATTTTCTGATCATCAATGTGATGATCAAAGGATTATAGTCTCGCTAGGTCAGCTTCTCGCGGGACTTCCCATTCCCTTATACGATCCAGAGTTGCCTCTATTTTATGAAATCTTGGCCCATGAAAAATTCTCTCGGGCTGTTTATCAATTGAGTGGCGATTGCATTCGCCTAATGCTTGAATTCGCGAATCGTGGTCCGCAAAGGATCTTTATACCACATACTCGTTAGACACCCCGATTTCAAAGATTTGGAAATAGCTCTTTGAGAAGTACACTTTGTAGAGAACTTTTTGAAAACTATTCGGTGATAAAGATGGTTAATGCGAAGTCTCATTTGGGGCATTCGCACGAAAAAGAAGGATAATGTCCCCGAGGATAAATTGCTCATGCGAGGATATTGATTGGCACCCAGGGCAATAATACTACTCCTCGCCACTCAAAGATGAGAAATGGTGGGTTGTACCCTTGTTTTTAAATGGTCCTTATATCGCGGGCCAACATGTTCTTCCTGCGAATCTCGCAGGGTATCATCCTTGGGAATTCAAATGGCACGATAAAGCAAATGAGGTATGTTTCCCATTTTAAATCTTGCCTCGCAACTTTCTTTTTATATATGTTGAGTTTGTATAATTTTCAGATCGCCAAATTGAGAAGAAAGTACAAGGATAATCCATTGGAGAGTACTCGACCATACTTCGATCGCACGAGTGAAGTAAGAAACACTTCCTTTGTTATTTGAAACAACATTGTTGCCTCTGTTTCTTATTTTTAACCGTATGCGAAGGTTGGAGTTGAAGAAGCTTTAGCCGCGAAGACTAAAGGTAAAGGCAAAACTATCATTCGCAAGGGTAAATCTTCTGCTCCATTAACTAAGAAGCGAAAGGTTCAATCTTCTTCTCGCCTTAACTCAAGCTCCGAATTTTCTGATGAGGATAACCATGATTCGAATCTCTCTCTTGCTAAGGAGATTCCGTTGGCCGGCTCTCCTATGGATCGATTATCTAGCATCTTCTCAGACTCTTTCCAAGGAATGGGAGATGCTCCCCTAGCTTCCCTTTGCGGTACTCTCGCAAACGTGTGTAACGCTACTTTATTAGAAGGCAATGATTCTTTCAATGGAGCCTCTAGAATCGTGTCTCCTGACTTCTTGAACGCCCTTGGGTCTTTGGTATGTATGCCGTCTCATTTCCCTGTTAATTTTAAATTTTTAAATATATATGTACTTGTGATTTTTCTATTTTCTTTCATAGGTTGGAAGAACTTCTTTTGTAGTTGCCTCAGATCTCGAGAGAAGACGCAACAATCTTGAAAAGAAGAACTCCGCGGTTGAGTAAGAAGATTCGAGAATTAGAGATCGAAGCTGCGTCATCTCGCGATAAAGACGAGAGAATTCAAAATTAAACACCGAGCTTGACTCCCAAAGGGATAGGGTGTCCTCTCTTGACGCTAATCACAACTTTATGGTATAAGATTTCACTTCCTTTAATTATTTCTATCTTATCGGTCGCATACTACTACCTAATTTATTACCTTCGCAGATGTATATAATCTCTCCGATGAGGCTATTATTCTTCTCCATACGTTTCGAACCCATGGATAATGACCTTCTTCTCGCACACCTCAATCAATCTCCGAATAGTTCCTCGAGATAAAACTAATCTCCTTTCATTAAAGGATCTTCAGTCCAAACATCAGCTTTTAAAGATCGAACACAGATCTAATTTAAATTTAACTAACCGCTTTAAACGAATGTACCTTGATTCCGAGAAGAAAATCAAGACTTTAAGGAAGAAAATTAGTGACCTCATAGATGAGAACGATCGCATTACTAACAGAGGTGGTGCACGAGGCATTAGAGTAATTCCACAAATCTCTTCTTGGTGTGCAAATTGAACGAGATGAACTCCTTCATCAAAATACTATGCTTAAGCAGCGAGAAGAACAAGTTCGTTCTCTTCTTGTTATTAATAGTGATGATGAATTCGCTTTGGCTGCGAAAGTTTTAGATAATGCAGGGGAATAACCTAGGTGTTGATGTTAGTCTTCATGCTTAGAGCATACTTCCTTGATTAAAGATATGATATACGATAGAGAAGGTTACTTATTATACCTTCTTGCTTCTTATGGTGGTATTGCTTGTAAATTATTAACTTGTTGTTTCTTATTTGCGAGAATACGAGAAGAGGCTTCAAGTTAGAATTAGAGAACTTGAATACGAGAAAGGGAACGGCTCGCCAGAATTTTCCAAGCGAGAATTGAAGAACTCAAAGCGAAAAACAACAACTCGCCAAGAGTCTCTCCTTCGTAATAACAAGTATTCCAAGTTGAAGAAACAATTTGAAACAACGGTGGAGAACTTTAATAATGATCTTTGTTCGTTTCGCAATGGAGCCATGGAATACGTTTGTAAGCACGAGAATATCCCTCTGCATACATATCCTGGCTTCTTGAAAAGGTTCCGAGAATCTACACCGTCTCTCGATGCTTCGATAGTGAAGGTGGCTAAGAAGAAAATTTTGGTGATGAGAATAATAAAAGCGAGGAATCGGATGAAAGAAGAAGAATCACCAAAGATATAACTCTTTTTGTTTTCTTTTGCTGCGTGTAATATACGTATATTCTTTGTATCTTTGTTATGGTGAACTTCTTGGATTTTTTCCCCATGAATTCAATCTTCACTCCCCTTTTTTTTTTGGTAGTTCTTCCTTGTAATATAATTGGCTAACGTTATTGATGTATAACTCTTTCGTCAGAAGATGAATAACAATGTTCCATCTTTTCCATTCCCATACTTGCCTACGTTATTTATCTTCGGATGGAAGATTTTGGTTATCTTCTTGTATTTGATAATAATCTTATTGTTGATTGAAAATGGATCATCGCGACGGAGTCGCTGGGTATTTTCATTAATTGAGAATTCTATCTCTTTTTGTTGCGACAAGGTCGCAGACCGCCTTTACATTTTCATGTGATGGCTCATTGACCTGCCTTATCATTTTCGTGTGGTCTTCCGAGTTAGACCTCCCTAATTAGAGGTCCTCCCCCTGCCACCTTTTACGGCGACAAAATCGCGGGGACGTCCTTACACTTGCATGTAAAGACCCATTGATCTTGTCTTATCATTTTCCAAGTATTTTTGCCTCTGCGGGATGTTTTAGTTGCGACAATATGACGGGCCTAGATATCCTCATGAACATAAAGCCCCATGACATTGCCGTCGTGCGGCGAAATCGCAGACGTCCGTACTACCTCGTGTAAAGACCCATTGATCTCGCCTTACCCTCGCGTTAGTATTATTGCCTCTGCAGGATCATTGCACAAAATATGACGAGCCTACGTTCTCTTGCGAAAACATAGCCTTTGACATTTGCAAACTGTTTTGACACCCCCTAATGGAGAGCGTCGCCCTTATCATCTCCCGGTTGCCCCTTCAAGGAGGCGGAAACATCGGCCATACAAGACTAGCTCCTCCCATCCGGTCTTAACAACAACCGGTTGTTTTCGTGACCTCTTATCCCTTATACCTATATGGTTTTATGGTTACGAGACTGCACCTAAGTGGAGTTTTCTTCGGGCGAGTGCAACGCATGCCAAGACTTGCCAAGAATGGCCAGGGTAGGTTCATCCATCCCGGGCACTGGGCTCAACCGTGTGCACCTCGGCGCCTTGTGCATACACCGACTCCTTGGAAGAGACCCTCAGTCGCCCAACCGGGGTATAACCTACATATATAGTTGGGAATCCAAGGTATCTCTCCCCGGATAGGCTTTCATGGGCCCCAAATTTTCATGGTTCAGCTTCGGGAGGCGGTGTAACCTTCCCCCTTTGAACCATGGCGAGAAGATACCCCCTTATATGACGCACTTTAGGTCTTACATTTGCCTCTTAAGAAATGTTATTCGCGAACTAGGGTGTACGCCATAAAGGTTCGTCCCATTCTTTTCAGATTTGTTTTGTTAGATCATTCAATCATTCATATTTCATCATTTGTTTGATATTTGTTTGCGAAGTATTCGCATAGTTTTGTTTCACTTGTTGTATTTCACTTTTCTTTCTTAATCGAATTCTCATTTTACTCTTGGTTGCTAGATTCTCGCACATCATTACTCCATTTTGCTACTTTGCCTCTGCTTTTATTGATTGCTCACTTCTTATGCCTTTTGTTCCTCATATCTTTTTGCTTCTTTGTTGTCATAACATTTGTCTTTCTCCTGGCATTCTCCTCGCGGGATATGTTCAGTCCTTACTTCTATAGCATCTACCATTAGTTTTTCTTTTCTCTGTTCATTTCTCACATGTTGCTTCCAACCCTTTCTTTTGGCATTTCTTTCTTCGTAGCTTTCTATATCGACCTCATGACATTGTTGCGACTCCTTCCAATCTCCCTGGATGATACCAATGCCGTTCGGATGTGGAAATTTTATACATTGGTGGTACGTCGATGCGATCCCCAAGATTTCATGAAGCCATGGCCTCCCAATCAGTGCATTATACGGGGATTCCACGTCAACCACACAGAATAAAATTTCAGTTGATAACCCTTGTAGTGGTATTCTCATGTGAACCTCTCCCTTTGGTTTGTTTTGCAGTGCCATTAAAGCCATATATCTTGTATGTTGAGGGGGATCAAATCCTCATCCTTTCCTCCCATCGTCTTATAAGTATGGTAAAAAAGAATATTCACCGAACTTCAATGATCGATTAAGATTCGGTTGATCGCCCAGCAAACACGCCTCATCATCTTCTCCATCAGCGGTTTTGGGTTAATCTCTAGTTTCACAACCAACGGGCTATCATGTGTTTCTCTTCCTTTTGGTACTTCATCGCAGAGAAAGAAATAGTCTTCGACTGCCACTTCTCTAATCGAGTCGTTCTCGCTTGGACTCATTATTTCTTTATCATTAGCATCTCTCGCAAAGACTCTACCGAGCACATTGTCATGAAAATCTTCAATGGTGCGATAGGAGTGGACGATAGAGTTGCAATTCAAATTCTTAGCCTTTGTCCCAATTTCTATCACAAATGATTCCTTTCCCTTGTGACACTTGTTCTATGCATCTCTGGTGGTGGTGGTAATGTAAAGCCCGTTTCTTCTCCCTTTAGAAAGTGGTTCAGCTTCCCACGATCAATCATCCCGAGAATAATTCTCTTTATGTTTCTACAATCGTTTGTGTGATGCCCATGGAAGCGATGGTAAGAACAAAACTCATGACTTCTATCGCCCAAGCGGTGGTTCCATTCCCACGTTCCAAGGTCTTTGGTACATTTTCCATCACAAGTATAGCTTCCCAGATCTTTTCCACACTAGCATTCGGTGGAGGCATCTTAATCTGTTCCCATATTTTAGTTCTCGTGGTTTCTCTGCCCTCCACGGTTATTTTGCCTTCGTCCACCATAAGTTTCTTGCACATGATCGGCCTCTGAATCTTATTGCCCTGCATTACGGTTGTAATAGTTCCTTTCTCGCTCAAACTCTTCTTGATCGTGGCTTCCCATGGCTACTATCTTCATTTGTCCCTCATCGACTTTCCTTGCCTGCTGTCCTTGCGAAGTGCTCGCCATTTGTGTTTATGAATTGAGGCAGCAAGCTTGCATTCGCAGCGTTAGAGCTTGTGTTAGCATTGGATAAGAATTCATTTCATTCTTGTCTTTCTTCTAAGGCAATATATTCTTCCTGTAATTCTCGCGCAGTTCTGCCATCGTGATTGTATTTTTGATTCTAAAAATTTGAATATATAACAAATTGGTCGCGAAGAGAGCATTCACAAATGATAGGATGAGGTATCTTTCCTCAACACGTCCTGCCATTTCGCTACACATGGTCCTCCATCTTATTGTCAAGCTGCCTTAAACTCTCGCCAACTCTTTGTTTCAACCCGAATACATCTTCAATACCAGTCGCGAAGAGTTGTTACTTATGTATGCTCTAGGAATGTGGCTTGTAAATGGTTGAATGATGTGATTGTATTTCTTGGCAGTCCTTCAAACCATTTTAGTGCTTCTCCTATTAGGCTTGACGCAAAATATTTGCATAGTATAGCGTCATGATTCTCCCATTGCAACATGCATCTCATATAAGCCTTGATATGTTGTATCGCACAGGTTGTTCCATCAAAGATGTTGGTTAATGCAGTAGATTACACTTAGGAGGTATTCCTCCCATTTGTACTTCTAGCGTGAAAGGATTCTTCGCAACCTGCGATGGCTTAAATCCGATTGTCTCCTTCCTCCTTCCCTTCTATTATTCAGTAATCCTCTCATCTCAGCCAGTTCTCTTAAGATTTGTTCATTTGCCTCAGAGTTTGTTTCTACTGGTCTTTTTAGCTCTGCTTCTCTCCTTCTTCGCTCCTGCCTATTTTGATCTTCTTGCTCGTTATTTTCTCCTCTTCTTTCCCCGCGACGCTCTTCCTCGTCTCTTTCGTCATTCGCACGCCATTATATCGGTTGTTCTCTCTTCTTGGCTGCCTCTCAGCTCTCATCATCTGCACCCTCTCATATTCTTCGTTGATATTTCTATTGGTACGATTTTGTTCCCTTCTTCTTTCGCGGTTGTCATGGTTATTCTGCCGGATTGCTTCTTCCATCTCTTGATTTTCCATTTCTGCTCTTATCCTTTCTCTCTCGCGAGCTAGTCGCGCTTGTTCAATGTAGTGTCTCTCAATGTCATCCTCGATCTCTCGGTTTCTTCTCAATTCTTCTCACAGTGCAAGATTATTCTTCCTCGGTAAGCTGGGTCATTCGGCCCTTGGAGTTGCATGTTTCCTTGATTTTCCCTATTCCGCTCGTTTTGAAAATTTTTGGCTGAGGAATATAACGATCTTCCATTTCTCCTCTTCTCTCGCCATGCTCTATGCTTGGATTTTGTGTTTCTGTTGGTTTCCTTCCTCGGTACTTTCTGTTGGTAGAACTCTCCCTCTTTCTTCCTAATCGATCTCGAGCTTGATCTCGCACTACTTCTTGATCTTCTATTTTGCAATCCCATATTTTCCATCCTCAACTCATGATTTGTCTTGTCAAGTTTGCTCGTTCTTCCGCCTCTAGCCGTCTCTCTTCGTGTATTGTTTGTCTCAATCTTTCTAATTTGTGATTTCTTCGTTTCTGGATTGGTTTCTCCATTCGTCCCTTGTTCCCCTTGTCCATTGCTCACCAGTGTGCTGCTCTTCTTCTCTCTCATCTTGGAATCAGATCTCCAAGTATGCACACTTACTCTATCATAATCCACAGCCGCATTTGCTCTTTGGGAAATCGGTGGTTGATTTTGATCTTCTCCATCATTTCTCATATTCATCCTTGACGATTCTCATTTCATTCCTCCTTTCTCCAGAAAGTCTCCCACTTCTTCTTACAATCGTTGTTTGCCATTGTACATTTCTTCTTCTAGCAATTTTTCTTTTCCCTTTGAATTCTTGAGTATCACTCCAAATCTTTTCTCTATTAATCCAAATTCCTTTCGATTGCTGCGTCAATTCCTGCTCTTCCCTGTTTCTAGCGCATATGTAGTTGTAGGTTTTCCCACACTACACCCCTTACTCAATTTTGCTTAATTAGTCCATTGAAAGATGTAAGATCAAGAATATTTATTGATTGAATCCATGAATTGTTTACACAAGAGAATAGAATTACACTTAGAAATTAAACACTCTTAAACTTTCTCTCTCCTAATGACTTGCCCAACAATTCCCCCAAAAGATCCCTCCTCTCACAGACTCACTCAACCCTTTATATAGGGTGATACATAGTGGATGACAGCTAAGCTACCCTTTATTATAGGGAATGTCCGCGAAGTGTCGAGATGCACAAACATTCGCTCTCGCGACACTTCTTATCCTCGCCTGTGTCTCACGTCTTTTTATGTTTTGCTGTCGTTATTTCATTGCGTCGTTTATTTTAGCTTCTCGCGACTCCTCGCGACATCGTCGTCGTTGATTAATCCCGCGAGCCCATGCATTTACGATATTATGATCCTACATCGACCACATGATTAGATACTCTAAGCGCATGTTCCTTTTCGGCAAGTACGTGATAGTTTCCTTGGATCCTACGTTCCACGCTTGTTTAGGCGACAGAGACAGGGACAATGTTTCACACATACTTCTATCCAAGTGTCGAGAACCTCATCAATAGTCTTTTTGACTTGCTATTGTTTATGGGTAAAAATCGTTTCTGCCGATTTCGGTAAATGCGGTAGATGAGTGAGAAACTGGTTCAAACCCTAAACAAACGTGTGCTGCACGTGAGCACTTTATAGATTCGAGAGATCAATACTGTACAAGTCCGGCCTAAACCAAGAAATGGCCGTTCCGGACTTGCTTCGGTCACAAAGTGGAGGAGAAGGGTTGATTTGGGGAGGAAGCAAAGAAAGGTGTTGAGGAGAGTAGTATCTCGACTTGTATCGAGAAAGTGAAAGCTTAGGAAGCTTGCAAGAGATGAAAGCTTTTGGGAGAGCTTGCAAAGTTGCCTTTACGAGAGTGTAAGTGTAGTATATTTCTCTGACCGAGACTTGTTGTCGGGGTGGAAATAGGTAAGACCTATTTATACAAGTCGAGATTGAAACGTACCCTGGCCTCATGAAGGAAAGAGAGTAAAGGGTGAAATAATGGGAGGAGGTGGTAACCGCATGGTTTAATGGGTGAAAACGTTTTTCACCATTATTTCCTCTTTTATTTGACCGCTTTATTCCTTTTCACGCTTTCTTAATGTGAGCGTAGTGTACGCTGCATGCTGTGACCGCCAAACCAAAACCCTAAAGAAGCATCCCCCAGTTTGTGTTGATGTCTCGAGTGTTGGTTGCATCATGCGTGCAAGTGGTGCTGCTAGGGACGCATGTGGCATGTGCCAATGGCATGTGCGGAATGCCTTCGTTGTGAGTTGCACCTCGAGCGTAAGTGGTAATGCCAGAGCTGCTAGTGGCGTGCGTGGCATGTGCCAGTGGCATGTACGGAATGCCTTGGTGGTAGGTTGCACGGTTTGCAAAGTTAGGCTACCGGCGTGTGTGTTTGGCATGTGCCAATGGCATGTGCGGCCATGTTAACCTAGTTGCAAGTATTGCAAACCTAGGGCGCTATATTTGGCGTGGGCCAAAGGCATAGCGGCTTGGAAATGTGGCTTGCGGCACGTGTTGGCATGTGCCAATGGCACGTGCGGCCATGTTGACCTAGTTGCAAGTCTTGCAAACCTAGGGCGCTATGTTGGGCGTGAGCCGAAGGTATAACGGCTTAAAAATATGGCTTGCGGCACGTGTTGGCATGTGCCAATGGCACGTGCGGCCATGTTGACCTAGTTGCAAGTCTTGCAAACCTAGGGCGCTATGTTGGGCGTGAGCCAAAGGCATAGCGGCTTAGAAATATGGCTTGCGGCACATGTTGGCATGTGCCAATGGCACGTGCGGCCATGTTGACCTAGTTGCAAGTCTTGCAAACCTAGGGCGCTATGTTGGGCGTGAGCCAAAGGCATAGCGGCTTAGAAATATGGCTTGCGGCACGTGTTGTCATGTGCCAATGGCACGTGCTTGGCCATGTTGACCTAGTTGCGGAGTCTTGCAAACCTAGGGGCGCTATGTTGGCGTGAGCCAAAGGCATAGCGGCTTAGAAATATGGCTTGCGGCACGTTGGCGGCTTGACCTAGTTGCAAGTCTTGCAAACCTAGGGCGCTATGTTGGGCGTGAGCCAAAGGCATAGCGGCTTGGAGATTTGGTATTGTTGCCATGGTGCGCGGTATGCGGCTTGGTTTGGCATTGTTGCCATGGTGCGCGAGTATGCGGCTTGGTTTGGCATTCTGCCATGGTGCGATGAGATGCGGCATGGTTTGGCATTGCTGCCATGGTGCATTGTTGATATGCGGATTGGTTTGGCATTGCTGCCATGGTGCTATATGAGGTGCGGCTTGGTTTAGCATTGTTGCCATGATGCGCAGTATGCGGCTTGGTTTGGCATTCTTTGCCATGGTGCGTGTGCGGCTTGGTTTGGCATTGTTGCCATGGTGCGCCAGTATGCGGCTTGGTTTAGCATTGTTGCCATGGTGCGCGAGATGCGGCTTGATTTGGCATTGTTGCCATGGTGCGCGATATGCGGCTTGATTTGGCATTGTTGCCATGGTGCGCGATATGCGGCTTGGTTTGGCATTGTTGCCATGGTGCGCAGTTTGATATGCGGCTTGGTTTGGCATTGTTGCCATGGTGCGCGATATGCGGCTTGGTTTGGCATTTTTGCCATGGTGCGCGATATGCGGCTTGGTTTGGCATTCTTTGCCATGGTGCGCGATATGCGGCTTGGTTTGGCATTGTTGCCATGGTGGTGATATGCGGCTTGGTTTGGCATTGTTGCCCTGTGATATATGCGGCTTGGTTTGGCATTGCTGCCATGGTGCGCAGGGTGTGGCTTGGTTTAGCATTGTTGCCATGATGCGCAGTATGCGGCTTGGTTTGGCATTGTTGCCATGATGCGCAGAGTGCGGCTTGGTTTGGCATTGTTGCCATGGTGCGCAGTATGCGGCTTGATTTGGGAGTGTTGCCATGGTGCGGCTTGATTTTGCATGCGGCAATATACGGCTTGATTTGGCATTGTTGCCATGGTGCGCGAGTATGCGGCTTGATTTTGGAATTAGGGTTACGTGTCGAAAACCCTAATCCGGTATTTTGAAAAAATACCCCTATTAATTATTTTGAGTTAAATGCTCTTAATTAATGTGTTGCGGGTAACACTAGGTCATGGGGTTTTACGATTTTACCCCTTGTTTAAAAACCACCATCAACATTAAGTCCCACAGCAGCTCGGAGCAGGGGGCTTTGTTGCGAGGTAAGCATAAGATGGTGACAAACTATCAATAGCAAACCGTAAAGAGAATTGAGGAGGCTTGTCTGACCTTTTATGAATAGGATTTGGAATCCTTGCCTCTGGTTGTTTTGCACAAATCGGGAGGCTAGCACAATTGGTGGGGGCGGTGCGGCTTTGGCGACGTTGGGAAATTGACGTGAGTTTAGGAAGGCGAGGCGTGCTAGGCGGTGGGGCCGGCACAAGGTGGGAAGGTTTGTGCGTGCTTGCTGGTGGGACCGGCCCAAGGTGGGGGAAGGCTGTGCGTGCTTCTTTGGTGAGACCGACGCAAGGTGTGGAAGGCTGTGCGTGCTTGCAGGCGTGACTTGGGCGGTCATTGGGAAGTCGGTGCAATTGGTGGGGCCGATGCAGCTTGGGCGACATTGGGAAGTTGGGCGAGTTGGGAAGCGAGGCGTGCTAGGGGTGGGACCGGCGCAAGGTGGGGAAGCCGTGCGTGCTTCTTTGGTGAGACAGGCGCAAGGTGTGGAAGGCTGTGCGTGCTTGCGGGCGTGACTTGGGCGGTCATTGGAAAGTCGGTGCAATTGGTGAGGCCGATGCGACTTAGGCGACATTGGGAAGTTGGGCGAGTTGGGAAGGCGAGCGTGCTAGGCTGGTGGGACCGGCGCAAGGTGGGGAAGTTTGTGCGTGCTTCTTCGGTGAGACCAAGGCGCAACTTGGGCGGCATTGGGCGTTCTTGTGAGCCGCACGATTTTTGGTAAGGGAAATCCTTCCCTATTTAGAATCTTCTCGCCCACATATATATAAAATCCCTTTCTCTCATCTTGCACCTTATTCCTTTCATCCTTTCCTACTAGTGGCGAGTCACAAAGAAAAACCAGCTTCCAGGTATGTCTTCCAGTACTTCTCTTGTTTCCCTTTTTATGTAGGTGTAAACCCTAAGAGTGGGCATTTATATATTGTGCATATAATTTCTTGGCGTGTCTCTTGTAGAAAATATTGTATGTATGCGCCCAAGGAAATATTGCATATATTATTCGAACCCGTAGGAAAGTGCTCCATATATAATTTTGAACCCGAAGAAGGATATTGCGTAGACGCACTTGAGCCCGTATAAAATATTGCGTATATAATTTGAAACACAGAAGAAAATCTTGCGTGTGTATTTTTGAACCCTGGAGAAAATATCTGCGTGTGTATTTTTGAACCACGCAGAAAATCTTGCGTGTGTATTTTTGAACCCTGCGAGAAAATACCGCGTGTGTATTTTTGAACCCGTAGAGAATGCTCCATATATAATTCGAACCCGAAGAATGATACTGTATTTTTGCGTGTGCGGTTTTGAGCCGATAAAGAATACCCCTTTCTCTCTTTTTTTTTTTTTTTTGTATTTCGGGTTTTCCTTTGTTGGGCGCGGTTATGTGTCGGGAGATAATTTTGTCTTTCTCCGTGTGCGGATATCTTGTTACTAAGTTGTTATGAGGAAATCCGGTAAGATGTTTACGAACAGAATTTCGCCTCATCGAAAGATGTCCATAGTTCCAAACCAAACACGGATGATGAATTCTTCGTCAAAAAAAACTTGCCTCTGCTCGGAAGAATCACCCGCCAATTTTGTTAGGTGGTGAAGATGAAAAAAGACACATTCGGTTCGCCCGAGAGAACACCATACGGTTGTCTTCATAAAGGGGTATATTCCTCTTCCAATATTGATTTTCGGATGTGCCAAAGCCCATTGCGTTCTTTTGATAGATGGGTTGAGTTCATGGTGTTGTTTCGAAGGAGAGGATGGTCTTTGGAAGGGCGCAAGATGTTAGCGCTGGAAGGATGCAAATTGTTAGCACAGAGTGTGGTACTTGTGGCTAGCATGCGCGTGCCCCGGCATGTGTGTCAGCATGTGCGTCCGTGTAAGCGTGTCCGGTAGCACGTCTAGTAAGCGCGTCGGCAAGCGCTTCTTTTCTTTCTTCTTGTTTCTTCTTTTGAAAAATGTCTAACTCAAGTTCGCAGGAGGAATCCGGTTCGGAGGATGATTACGGGGTAGAGCCACACGAAAACTTGCCTTTGGTGACCACCCGGGTGACTTGGAGATGGGCGTTAGCCAATTGCCGGGGCACAGATATGGCTCAAACGGCGGATGATTCTCGATGGTTGCTGCGTAGACATGGAAGAAGACCCTTTGCGAGTCGTGAGGCCAGTGCGGGCGCCTTTTTGATCCTCCGTGCTTGGTTCCTTATCCAGGTCATGTCTTTGGTTGGCGGCTTCGACGTCCGGCTAAGCACGAGGCGTTGTACACCAAAATCGGGAGAAGTACAGGACATATGGCCACAACCAAGAAAGTCACTAGTCGATTTGCCTTTGGTTAAGCGTGTGGAAGAGGCTTTATCTTCCATCGAGGATATGCATGAGGTATTTGGTCACAACGTTTATGAAGACGTTATTTTCGACTGGGAGCACCATCGCGACGTGTGCGTAGAAAAGGAGTTCAACACTTCATGGTTTGTCGAAGGCCTTGCTGAGATCCAAAAGTTGAAAGATGCAGCAATCGAAATCCTTTCCGCTGAGGAGATTGCACGACGGGGGAGGTGGAACTCGAAAAGCTTTCCAAGATGTTGACTATAAAGAGAGCGGCTCTTGAAGATGCAAAGTTGACTTTTTCCAAGAAGAGCAGGACTTACGTTGGATGATTTTCCTTGAACGTTTCTCTGTTGATCTTTCACTTAGGTTCTTTTTTTTTTTTTTTTTTGAAAGACATATTGGATGTCCGGTTCAAAGCTTGACCTTTGATAGGCAGTGGTAGCTTTTTTGGGTGTTGGATTATTTACGGGATGAATGGTTTTGATAATATGACTCACGATTATGTTTTTGGAAAGGAATATTGCTTCTATGAGAGTGTGTGCTAGCAATTGGCACAAGACTCAGCAGTATAACGGTTTTACTAGGAACCTAAAAATAGATCGCATATCTTGTGCACTCTAAATTTACTCAATTCATAAGTTTTGTGAACACGCCCCTCTCCGTGTAAAAGGCGGCTTTGCTGGTAGCATCGCCAGTTAGTCCCCAGTTGCTGGTAGCGTCTTCAGCGAGTCTCCAGTTTTGCGGGTGTAGTTTTAACAACCGATAACTTACGGGTTGCTGGCGGTTGAGTCGGGTGAGTCGCAAGTCCCCAATCGCTGGTAGCATCTTCAACGAGTCCCCAGTTTTCGGGTGTAGTTTTACAAGCTGTAGCAGGGCGTCTAACGATTGAGTCGGATTGAGCGGTAGCATCTTCGGCAAGTCCCGGTTTTCTAGTGTAGTTTTACAACTATGCTTAGGGTTGTCCGGTAGTTGTGTCGGATTGAGTCGCCTTCCCCACCATGTTGACATCGGGTCGAAAGAACGAGATCGACCAGTCGACATTGTAGCCCGATAGATCAATCCTCCGTTTGTGGTCGCCAATTGTTTATGGGTAAAAATCGTTTCTCGCCGATTTCGGTAAATGCGGTAGGTGAGTGAGAAATGGTTCAAACCCTAAACAAATGTGCTTCACGTGAGCACTTTATAGATTCGAGAGATCAATCTGCACAAGTCCGGCCTAAACCAAGAAATGGCCGTTCCGGACTTGCTTCGGTCACAAAGTGGAGGAGAAGGGTTGATTTGGGGAGGGGAAGCAAAGAAAGGTGTTGAGGAGAGTAGTATCTCGACTTGTATCGAAAGTGAAAGCTTAGGAAGCTTGCAAGAGATGAAAGCTTTTGGGAGAGCTTGCAAAGTTGCCTTTACGAGAGTGTAAGTGTAGTATATTTCTCCCGACCGAGACTTGTTGTTTTGGTGGAAATAGGTAAGACCTATTTATACAAGTCGAGATTGAAACGTACCCGGCCTCATGAAGGAAGAGAGTAAAGGGTGAAATAATGGGAGGGGGTGGTAAGCATGGTTTAATGGGTGAAAACGTTTTCACCATTATTTCCTCTTTTATTTGACCGCTTTATTCCTTTTCACGCTTTCTTAATGTGAGCGTAGTGTACGTTGCATCTTTGTGACCAGCCAAACCAAAACCCTAAAGCATCCCCGGTTGTGTTGATGTCTCGAGTGTTGGTTGCATCATGCGTGCAAGTGGTGCTGCTAGGGACGCATGTGGCATGTGCCAATGGCATGTGCGGAATGCCTTCGTTGTGAGTTGCACCTCGAGCGTAAGTGGTAATGCCAGAGCTGCTAGTGGCGTGCGTGGCATGTGCCAGTGGCATGTGCGGAATGCCTTGGTGGTAGGTTGCACGATTTGCAAGTTAGGCTACCAGCGTGTGTGTTTGGCATGTGCCAATGGCATGTGCGGCCATGTTGACCTAGTTGCAAGTATTGCAAACCTGGTGGGGCGCTATATTTAGCGTGGGCCAAAGGCATAGCGGAATGGCTTGGAAATGTGGTTTGCGGACGTGTTGGCATGTGCCAATGGCACGTGCGGCCATGTTGACCTAGTTGCAAGTCTTGCAAACCTAGGGCGCTATGTTGGGCGTGAGCCGAAGGTATAGCCGGCTTAAAAATATGAAAACGTATGCGGCACACGTGTTGGCATGTGCCAATGGCACGTGCGGCCATGTTGACCTAGTTGCAAGTCTTGCAAACCTAGGGCGCTATGTTGGGCGTGAGCCAAAGGCATAGCGGCTTAGAAATATGGCTTGCGGCATATGTTGGCATGTGCCAATGGCACGTGCGGCCATGTTGACCTAGTTGCAAGTCTTGCAAACCTAGGGCGCTATGTTGGGCGTGAGCAAAAGGCATAGCGGCTTAGAAATATGGCTTGCGGCACGTGTTGGCATGTGCCAATGGCACGTGCGGCCATGTTGACCTAGTTGCAAGTCTTGCAAACCTAGGGCGCTATGTTGGGCGTGAGCCAAAGGCATAGCGGCTTAGAAATATGGCTTACGGCACGTGTTGGCATGTGCCAATGGCACGTGCGGCCATGTTGACCTAGTTGCAAGTCTTGCAAACCTAGGGCGCTATGTTGGGCGTGAGCCAAAGGCATAGCGGCTTAGAAATATGGCTTGCGGCACATGTTGGCATGTGCCAATGGCACGTGCGGCCATGTTGACCTAGTTGCAAGTCTTGCAAACCTAGGGCGCTATGTTGGGCGTGAGCCAAAGGCATAGCGGCTTAGAAATATGGCTTGCGGCACATGTTGGCATATGCCAATGGCACGTGCGGCCATGTTGACCTAGTTGCAAGTCTTGCAAACCTAGGGCGCGATGTTGGGCGTGGAGCCAAAGGCATAGCGGCTTAGAAATATGGCTTGTGGCACATGTTGGCATGTGCCAATGGCACGTGCGGCCATGTTGACCTAATTGCAAGTCTTGCAAACCTAGGGCGCTATGTTCGGCGTGAGCCGAAGGCATAGCGGCTTAGAAATATGGCTTGCGGCACGTGTTGGCATGTGCCAATGGCACGTGCGGCCATGTTGACCTAGTTGCAAGTCTTGTAAACCTAGGGCGCTATGTTGGCGTGAGCCAAAGGCATAGCGGCTTGGAGATTTGGCATTGTTGCCATGGTGCGCGGGGGTGCGGCTTGGTTTGGCATTGGCATTGTTTGGCGCGGTGCGCGGTATGCGGCTTGGTTTGGCATTCTTGCCATGGTAGCATTGTTGCCATGGTATGCGACTTGGTTTGGCATTGCTGCCATGGTATGCGGTATGCGGCTTGGTTTGGCATTGTTGCCATGGTGCGCTGCCATATGCGGCTTGGTTTGGCATTGTTGCCATACCATGGTGCGCGCCAAGATGCGGCTTGGTTTGGCATTGTTGCCATGGTGCTGCCGGTATGCGGCTTGGTTTGGCATTGTTGCCATGGTGCGCGCATATGCGCTTAGGTTTGGCATTGCTGCCATGGTGCGCGCCATATGCGGCTTGGTTTGGCATTGTTGCCATGGTGCGCGATATGCGGCTTGGTTTGGCATTGCTGGCATGGTGCGCGGCAGGGTGCGGCTTGGTTTGGCATTGTTGCCATGGTGCGCAGTATGCGGCTTGGTTTGGCATTGCTGCCATGGTGCGCAGTATGCGGCTTGATTTGGCATTGTTGCCATGGTGCGCAGTATGCGGCTTGATTTGGCATTGTTGCCATGGTGCGCAGTATGCGGCTTGGTTTGGCATTGTTGCCATGGTGCGCAGTATGCGGCTTGGTTTGGCATTGTTGCCATGGTGCGCAGTATGCGGCTTGGTTTGGCATTGTTGACATGGTACGCAGTATGCGGCTTGGTTTTGGCATTGCTGCCATGGTGCGCAATATGCGGCTTGGTTTGGCATTGTTTCCATGGTGCGCGGTATGCGGCTTGGTTTGGCATTGTTGCCATGGTGCGCAGATATGCGGCTTGGTTTGGCATTCTTTGCCATGGTGCGCGATATGATGCGGCTTGGTTTGGCATTGTTGCCATGGTGCGCGATATGCGGCTTGGTTTTGGCATTCTTTGCCATGGTGCGCGTGGTGTGGCTTGGTTTGGCATTGTTGCCATGATGCGCGATATGCGGCTTGGTTTGGCATTGTTGCCATGATGCGCGAAGTGCGGCTTGGTTTGGCATTGTTGCCATGGTGCGCGAGATATGCGGCTTGATTTGGCATTGTTGCCATGGTGCGCGAAGATGCGGCTTGATTTGGCATTGTTGCCATGGTGCGAGATGCTACTTGATTTTGGAATTAGGGTTCGTGTCAAAAACCCTAATCTGGTATTTTGAAAAATACCCCTATTAATTATTTGTTGAGTTAAATGCTCTTAATTAATGTGTTGCGGGTAACACTAGGTCATGGGGTTTTACGATTTTACCCCTTGTTTAAAAACCACCATCAACTGACTATATAATGATGATATGTTTTTTTCATCGACTACATGATTAGTCCGCAATTTCGGACCTATCATTTATTAATGTCGATAAATGAAGAGGAGCCTTATATATATATATATATATTTATTTTTTTTTTTCGGCTCACTCTTTATGAGAGTGTAAGAAAATTGTCTATGGGTCTTTTATGTACTCAACTAATGATTACCTTGCTACAACATCCACGACGATATCGTGGATCCCACCAACTCACTTTAGAGAAACATATAACTGCAAAAATAAAAAGAAAGTGATTCAGTAATGATTAATTGCGAGGATGAATCTTTCAAACGACTACCATGCTATTGTTAGCAACTGAGTTTCACAATCAATTATGAACGTATATATAATTAAGGATTGTAGAATGACAAATGAGACCCAATCTATAGCCGTAAGAACTGTTTCAATCCTAAAAAGGTTTAGAGTGTCATCCTAAATGGCTCATAATTAACTCCAAAAGATGGAGTTTCAAGAATTCAAGAAATCAAAGAGTATTATTTTTTATGTGTATATGCATATATTATGATACTAAATGCTCCCCCACACTTAAACTTAACATTGTCCTCAATGTCAAAACCGAAAATTCTAATTTCTGACATAACAACCCTGAAAAACTCAGAAACTGTACAATTGGGTAGGGAACTAGGAAAAACATCATAAACAAAAGTTTTTCACCTACGTCTTTTCTATATAGTTTCAAAAGGGAATAATGTTTCGATAAATGGTCTGACTTTTATGGCCTCCATACTGACAGACATGCAATCTGAAAATGTTCTGGAAAAATACCGAAACTCAAATGTCCAGGCCTATCTCTCCAACTTAACAGATTCCGAATTTAGATTTTCTTTCTGAAATAGAAATGTGAGTCTGTCCTCTTTAAAAGTTGGGGTCAACCACTCAAATTGGACTTCGTATGAAGTCTCGAGAGCTATTTTCATGACAAGCGCGCAATGAGAATTTTTCTTACGAGAATTGTTTCGTCAAAATTTCCATTATAGATATAGGACTTTGTAAAATCTAATATGGGAATGCAAGATATGATATGAAAAACTAAGAAAACTAAAAACAAAAGGGATAAAGATACAAAACCGATGGGTTTCCTCCCATGTAGCGCTTTGTTTAAAGTCCTCAGCCCGACTTGGCATTCCAGTTATGCTACTCCTCCAGAGGGAGTAAATCACGAAGCTGAATTTCTTCCATGTTCACATAAGCAACGTTTTCATAATATATGGCTTAAATCTATGGTCGTTCACTTTTGAAGTTGTCCCATCTCTGAGACTAGAAATTTCAACTGCACCATAAGAGAAAACATTAGTAACAACAAACGGTCCAATCCATCTGGACCTTAGCTTTCCTGGAAATATTTTAAGGCGAGAATTAAATAAAATAACTTTTTGACCCACAACAAAATTCTTTAGATAAATCATCTTGTAATGAAAAAGTTCCGTCTTCTCTTTGTATATACAAGAACTCTCGTAAGCATCATTGCGTATCTCCTCTAGATCGTTAAGTTGTAACTTCCTTTGTTTCCTCGCATTGTCATAATCCATGTTGCACATCTTTATCGCCCAATATGCCTTGTGTTCAAGTTCAACCGGAAGATGACAAGCTTTGTCATAAACCATCGATATGGAGACATACCAATTGGTGTTTTGTACGCCGTCCTATATGCCCATAGTGCATCGTTAAGCCTATAACTCCAATCTTTTCGTGTAGTGTCTACGGTTCTCAAGAATGGATTTAATCTCACGGTTCAAGATTTCAGCTTGCCCACTAGTTTGTGGGTGATACGGCGTACCAACCTTGTGTGTTATGTTGTACTTCTTGAGTAGAGCATGGAAGGATTTCTAAAAATGGGAACCTCCATCACTGATAACCACTCTTGGTGTACCATGTCGCGGAAAAATATATTCCTTCATAAACTCCAAACAACTTGAGAATCATTTAGTAGGGGTGGCTTTAGCTTCCACCCATTTTGAAACATAATCCACAACAAGAAGTATAAGTTATCATTTATGTTCTGAAAACAACTTTAAAATTGAAACTTAGTTTTTTTTGGAATCTTAGCTTTTCTGTCTCCTAAGTGCTCTGGCGATTTGCTTGAGTTTTTAGGGTTTTTAGCTTTTTCCTAGATTTCTCCCTTGTTTGATCATCTTTGGATAATCAGCAATGGGGGAACAACATGTTTCAGTTTCTAATAACAAGGATGCTACGTCTCCATCCATATCTTTTGAGTGCGAACAAACCTGTTGGGGTTTCTAGTTATTTTGCGGATATTCTTAAGGGTAAGAAAACCCTAAACCCTACGGTTATTTATCTCTCCTCCCTTCCAAATCCAACTCTGAAAGAGGGAGAACCAGCTTTGAAAATCCCTTTGGATTTCTTCCAGGAAGGTTGTAAACCCTTTCAACATAGCTTCATAGCTCGTCTGGATTTCACGGGAATGAAGTTTCCTGAGGTTAAACACTCTCTTGTTGAACAATGGAAACTTGGACAAGATGTTAAGTTTCTACCTATGCGCAAAGGGTTCTTCATTATTATGTTATCAACGGCAGCAGACAAGGAGACGATTCGCAATTGTCCTAAAGTCATTGTCAAAAATCAAGTTCTCCAACTATAAGATTGGTATCCCAGTTTTAGCTGAACGTTCTACTTATATTGTTGGGGCTTCTCAAGCCTCTCACGCTACTTCTGTTGATAAACAATTTGCTTTAGATAACCAGAACAAAGATAATAATGCAGCTGCTACAGATGTACGTGATAATGCTCCTAATTCCCATGTAGCGCATGCATGTTCAGTTAACAGTTTGCTGGTGACTGATTTTGCAGGCGATGATCCTATTCCAAATATTTCAAATGCTTCAAAAAGTGCTGAAAAATTGAAGAAAGATCTTGCAAACTTTGAAGTTCAGTTTCGTGAATCTCAGATGAATTTGATTAAATGTAAAAATGCTATTGCTGTGAAAGAGGATCTTGATGCTCTTAGAATTTCTAAAACTGTAAACAAGGATGGTACGGTAGTTTTGCAACATGTGGAAACTCAAGCCATGACAGATTCCGTGACCAAGCAAAAGTCTAAAACATGTAAGGAAGCTCAGTCCGCATCTATTTCTGATTCCGTGTCAGTGTTGTATCACCAAGGGTCCTTATCTCAACAGAATTCTGAGAATAAAACTCAGTCAAGGTCCGTGAATATACAAGCTATAAACGACTGGAAGCAAGTTGGAACTAAGAATAAGGGCTCGCCTTTTAAATTTACTCAAATTGTGAACGATGTATTTTATTCTGAGTTGTTGTAAATCGTAATACTTTTGATGTTCTTACCAGCGAGTTAGGCCTTGATACCGAGACTATTAAGGGGGATAGTGAGAATGAGGAGGAAAAATAAATAGAAGATAATATTGAGGATTCGGATGGTAGCATTGGTTCTAAGGACTGGGGCGAAGTTGATGCGGACATTATATCTAGAAAGGAAGTAAAGAAAGTGGCTAGGAAGGCTAGATCCAAGGATTCTAGTTCGCTTGTTGCTGGAGAGTCCAGTTTTGAGAAGTCAGGTCCAAATCAAACATATGTGCCTGGTGTTTTGCATCCAGGGATTGGGCCGGCTTTAAAGAAACAATCAGCTGATTTCCGTGCTCGTTTGGACGCTTTGAAATCTCCACGTGAGGTTTCTCTTTTAGCTCTAGAGATGGAAACTTCTGTAAGTTACTTTGATTTTGAAAATATTTTAACCAAAGAGGAGCTTGAAGAGGCAAGTACAATTGAGAATGAGGAAGTTCGTGCTAAGTTCATTAGCAGTACAGCCTACAGAAAAGATTTTTACAAGGAAAAAAAGGATTTATTGGATAAAATGAAAGTTAAAAATAAGGATCAATCTTCTAGTAAGAAACAATCTCCTATTAAGCTTGTTCCTAGCGGTAATTATGCTTCGGATGAAGAGGATTATGAAGATGATGTTTATGAAGATGAATATAACGGGTATTACGGAGATCCTGACTTGACACAAATAATTGATGGGCTTATACCAAAGAAGAGGAATTTTAGAGTGGGAACTAAGGGGCTTAGACGATTTTAATGTTTCTAGTTTTCCTCTTTATTTTCTATTTATTTGTGTTTAAAAGCTTATTTTTTGAGCTTTTAGTACTATTTTGTTGCTAATTTTTTGCCCCTTTGGTTTATGGGGGTGGGGAGGCCTCGAGCCTCCCTTTATGTAATTCTTGTAATTACATTTTTTTGCTTCAATAAACCATTTTGGCCTAGCAAAAAAAAAAAACACAACAAGAAGTATATAAAATTTTCCATTATAATCGACAAAAGGACCCATAAAATCTATACCCCACAAATCCAAAATCTCTACAGTTAGAATAGGATTGAGTGGCATTTGATTTCGAGCACCTAGATTGCCAGTTCATTGATATCTATCACAAGATTTGCAAAAAAAATATATGCATCCTCAAATAGGGTAGGCCAATAAAATCCACTTTCAAGTACCTTGAAAGCGGTACATTTAGAACCAAAATGACCACCACATGCATAAGTATGACAGAAAGTAAGAATAGATTGAAATTAAGAGTTAGGAACGCACCAGCGAATAATTTGATCAGAACCGATTTCTACAAGTAGGGCTTATCCCACACATACTTCTTGGCTATTTTCTTAAGTTTAAGTTTTTGAAAATTATACATTGTACTTAAAAAGGCGAGGGTACCCAAATATACTTCAAGCTAAAACTTTTACTACCTATAAGTCCTTTCTCCGAAAGTGATTGTCTATAGACTGAGTCGAGACAATACAACTAATCGGTTCACACTTCGTGTGATCGTCTATGGATACGAGATCGAGACAATACAACAACGAAGTATTTTTACTTGATAAAAGGGTTCGGACTTAACCAAACACAAAAGGATTGCTTATCAAGTAAATATGAATTAACGTTTGTGTAATTTACTTTAATTATAATAAAACAATTATAATTCGGAAATATAAAGTAAATGACACAACAAGATTTTGTTAACGAGGAAACCGCAAATGCAAAAAAAACCCCGGGACCTTGTCCATACTTGAATACTCTCAGGATTAAGCCGCTACACAAAATTAAACCAACTTCGTATAGTTGAGACCAAGCAACTAAACCTATAGTTCACCTAGTTCCGTGTGTATTCCCACGCCTCCGACCTATGAATAAGTCACGTACTTGGAACAATTCCTTTGGTTCGTATTCCAAACAGTAAAGGAACAACAAATCTGTTTGGTATCAACTCTCTTCAACCAAGTGATATGAGTTCGACAAAGGCTCTTCTTTTATCTCAATAAAATCTTTCGTCAGGTTCTTAGATCTATCTTATGTTCAACTACCGAAGTAATTGTTAAGATTTTGCAATCAATACTTTAAATCACAAAGAATTGTATTGATTCCGATCTACACAACTAACCAATCCAATCTACCACAAGGATAAACCGATTATAGTTGGATCCTCTTATACCGAAACTAGTATTGTGCACACCAAAGATTATGAACCCCAAATCAGAAATATTCAATATCTTCTTAGATCTTCAATAAACACCTGCACATAAAAACTTGAATCTCTTGTGATAAGTCACGCACAGAACGGAGTCTGTTAACAATGGATTATCACAAGATCGTCTTTAGCACTAACAACAGTCTAAAGATCCATGTCAAAACTTCGATCTAGTTTGAATGAATCTTATATCAGAAGAGAATATTCTCAAGAATAAATAAACTAAGTGCAATCATAGTTCAACTACCGTTAGTCAATCAAATCAATCGAAAACATAAGATAAACCGCAACTATCTAGTTTCCCACCAACGGTACTCGTAGAGCTTCTCAATCCCAAAGAAGACTTTAAACTGAGCGGCCGTAAGAGATTTTGCCTAATTAGGTTACTCTCCTCTCCGAATAGGCGGCTTCACCAGTAACAACATAACCGAGGAAGTTTGTTGTCACGAAGGATTAGTTTGCTAGAAATGCAAACTTCAAGTATTTATAGACAAGAAAGTTTGGACACCAAGGAATTTCCAAAACCGAAAATATTCTCAAAGATATTCAATATATTCCAAATTAGGTTTCCATAATTCCTGGAAATGCTCTGTCCAAAATAATGACCGAAAATATCTTTGGAAAATCTCAACTAGTAAATGCAAATTACTAATTCTCGTTTTCCTAAAATAAAATTAAAAACCTTAAATAAAAGATTCTTAACTTATTTATGTTTCGATCCTGGGATTTCCTTCCTGTAGCTATTAAGGAATAACTTTGAACAATAAAAGATAAACATTACTGCTTGTGTTCAAAGTGTGTCGACATCCTTACTTTGTAAGTCATCTTTCATACTTACAACCTTGAAACCGATTTGCCACACTTCCAAACAAGTTTAGAATTGGTTCATCTGACTTTCAAGAACTATGCGATTGATCAAGAAACACTCAATCACAAATCATGGGTTTAAAGGTTCTACCAAAACAAGTTTCGGTTTACCTCCATGTGAGTCTTGTGCATAGTCACACTAGCTTCCCGAAATTTCGGTTGACTAGGTACTAGGATCGGTTCCCGCATATATATGGTATCTAACTTATATGTGTTGCACATGTCCATAGGATCGGTTCCCCTTTATGCTACAAACTTGTTGCACCTCATACAAGGATCGATTCCCCTTTGTGATGTGTTGCACCTCTTTATAGGATCGGTTCCCCTTTACCCAGATTCGGTTCTACACAATCACAAACTCGATCATACCATCTCAGACGATTACTTAAGATCGGTTTCACTAATAAAAGTCATACCAATACATAAGTCAGGCCTTTGTGAATAGTTTTACCAAGAACACAAACAAGTCTTGAGCGGTTATACTAACTCACACATATTGGATGTTCACAAGATATGCAATGAATAACAATCCCAATAACGCTTTGGCGATTTCCTTTTCGATTCATGAAAAAGTTTATGAACTTACTTCCTTAAATCACATGTAAAACATTGTTTCCTAGGATGAAATCCTCACCTCATACCCATACATAATCACAATAGCATTTAAACGATTATGTCGATGTCTTATCTACAAAGTTTAATGGTTACGCAATAAACTTCATATTGTATTCCTTAATACTATGTCTATCTAGAGTGTTCATGCTTCAAAGTTTCGTTTTCAATATGCACGACTTGAAAGATACGTTAGGGAATGAAACAATTCAAGTCAAATATCACTAACCTCAAGTGGAAGGATGATGTTGTCATTGTAGCTTCTTACTTCTTCACTTCTTCAAGTCTTCGCAATACTTGTAATATCTCATATCCTGATACTTTCAAGCTAACATATATGAAGTTAACTCTAGTACATAATCAAGCGACTCTTAAAATGAGTTTTCATTCACTAAATATGACAACCAAAATTGACATACCAACGCTTGGTGGGTTCAACCGAGCTATGCTCTAACAATCTCCCTCTTTGTCAATTTTAGTGACAAAACTCTTACAATCATATGGATAAACAAATTACAAGAATTCATTACACATACGCTTGATTCCCGTATTCAACAACACAATAACCTGCATACATTCAATCCTTAAATGCCGCTGTTGACATTGTAATAACAAAGCTAATACTCCCTCTAAAGGTGAGATAGGTAGATTTCATGAATCCGCACGTCTTTGTTATACCAATTAATATGATATGCTACTCCCCCTTAGTTTATGCTTTCACTCTTTCGTTAGATAAACGTTTATGCATAATTGTTCTTTTCCTTAGTGATACCAATCAATATAAAATCAATACCAGTATCACTTGTTTACTCCATATATTTCTCCCCCTTTTTGTCAAAAAATGACAAAGAAACGAAAAAATAAAGAACAACACGAAAAGAATCTTACAAATCTCAAAATAAACTTGCAAACCTATAGAGTTAAGCACGAGGGTTCCACACACCATTTTTGATAACCAATATCAAAACCGAAACTACAAAGTAATTTGTTTTGATATGTTATCAAGGAAACAATTGCCCGAAGTAATTTTCCTAATTTAGTTTTGCAAACCAAATATCAACTAAGCACCTTAGTCCCTTTGCAAAACCGATTGTACAAATACAATCGCTTCATTCGATAAGACCAAAATAAAGATAACTATATTTTTCTCATCAGGTTATAATTATCCATATAACTTAGACCTTTAAATTTTAAACAAGACAAGTACTAGGTTAGTTAACTAGCATTTATTGTTAAGGCATTCGATTAGACTTGAATAACCGAAACCTCCACTTTTATAAGTCTAACTAAGATAAACTTAGTTTCTCTTATCCGGAATCTAATTGGACTAAACAATCCATCCCGTAAACCCTTTTTTTTTTGTTAAGCCATAAATAATTCATACAAACCAAATAAATCAACTTGCATAATTATTCACCTCAACCGGAAGCAATTGAAACAACATAGACATTATAGCACCGCAATTGCATCGAAACTTTGTAAGCCTAAACAATTGATACCACACAATAAAGCAAGATAACAATATTTTTTCTTAACAGGAAACAATTGAATAACACACACATCCATACACACATCCATACACACATCATGGAATAAAACATCAATTGTACCGAAATTTTGTTAAGCAAAAGCAAAAAATATTTATGAAATAAAATCAGGCTTTTCTTAAACAGGAAAACAATCAACTAGCAACATTGTTACCTCAAATTTCGCATCCGCTTCTCCAATATATTTACATCTTCTTCCAGGGAGAATTGATATCGAAATATCCTTATGTTGTCATCCTTATGCAAAAAAAAGAAGAATAACAATAACCAATCTTTACCAGAGAAAGTTTGAAAACCGGTTTTAACAATTGCAAGCAAATTAAAGTTGAAAACCGTCGAAACACATATGCTTTTATGCTAAACCAAACCGATTCAACATATTGTGACTTTTTCACATATTGTTTCTACGAGAACCCTCATGATCCTTCGATAAATCCTACCAACATGGGCTAGAACTTAATCCTGCTTAATCAAAAAGTCACCCAAACCATAAGGGTTTACATCTCTTGTTTTTCTTCTTTGACTTGTGATGAAGAGTGTCATTATCACAACCTTTACTAGTACAAGAGATTTCGAGACATAATTTCTTTCTCTAGACTTTCAAGAAGACTCTTATAATTATCGTCACCAACAATTAGCCGAGAGTCATTATTATGACTAACTTTTGGTCCTTTCTTGGCTATGGAGGACTTCGGAACCCATTTAGAGTTGGGTTTCGCAGGAGCAGCTTTCTCCTTCATACCATTAAGATCATTGTCCTTTTGAATATTTTGCAAAATACCCTTTCTCCAATTTGGAACATCAGATCTTGTTTTTGCATTTAAAAAGTCATCCATCTTTCTATAATTGGGTCTTTTATGAATTGACCTTGTCGAGTGATATGCAAAGTTTGAACTATCGTTATAATAATTCTTTTGCCTAAACTCAGGAAAATACCTATTTGAGTTCTTATGAGGAGAAAACTTAGCCAATTCGTTTGATACAATAGAAAGTGCATCTTGCATCTTACGAACTTTGCATCCCCATTGCAAGTGTCTTTTATTACCACAAAAATCAGAATTCTTAGTATAAATATACGAAGTATGAGTTTTAATGTTACCTTTTTGTGGATCCTCTTGCATTGGAGCTCGACGAGTTTTCTTCTTCTTGTTCTTGTCTTTGTTCAACGTTGTTGCTTTCTTGACATTAGCATAAATTCCTTCTTTGATTACTGTTCGTTGAACACTATTCTTTGGCTTGACAGACTTTTCTTCTATACAAGAAATATGAGCATCTTTGTCATCAGTGGAAGCCTCGGATTGAGAAGAATTTGTAGCTTTAACAAATTTTACCTCTTTGCTAATATTTGAAGCATCTATTCCCTTATAACCCAATCCTCGTGTATCACGATGATTTCTACTTGCTTCTAACATTGAGGTTAACTTGTTTGAGCTTTCATTTTTAAAGATTTTCCAAAGAGATTTCGATCATTGTTTTTGGATAGAGCATTTCCAGGAATTATAGGAACCGAATTTGTTCTTTAATAAATATCTTGAGAATATTTTCGGTTTTGGAAATTCATTGGTGTCCAAACTTCCTCGTCTATAAATACTTGAAGTTTGCCTTTCTAGCAAACTAATCCTTCGTGACATCAAACTTCCTCGGTTGTGTTGTTACTGGTGTAGCCGCCTATTCGGAGAGGAGAGTAACCTAATTAGGTGAAATCTCTTATGGCTGCTCAGTTTAAAGTATTCTTTGGGATTGAGAAGCTCTATTAGTACCGTTGGTGGGAAACTAGATGATTGCATTGTTATTTTAGTTTTCGATTATTGATTTGATTGACTAACGGTTGTTGAATCTTTGATTGCACCTAGTTTGTTTATTCTTGAGAACATTCTCTTCTGATATAAGGCTCACTCAAACTATATCAAGGATTTAATATTTCTACGGATCTAAGTTTTCTAGATCCGTAAGATAGATTCATTGGTTTGCCATTGTTAACAGACTCCGCTCTGTGCGACAAATCAATAAGGAATCAAGTTTGTTTTTGCAGGTTGTTACTTTGAAGATTAAATCGAAGATTGAAGACTTTGAAGATTTGAAGAAGAAGTTGTTGTGAATCATTAAGAAGATATACTAGATCTAGTCCTAAAGAGAACGTTTGTTCTGCTAGGATATTGGGTATCAAATATCTATTGGGAACTTCGGTTATGCTAGATATTATCAAAACAAGAATACTGATGAAGCTGAGTAACTAGGATTTTAGTGTACTTAGTATAGTCTACACGAAGTTGGAGGTTTACTTTTTGTAGCGTCTTAATTCATTGAGTATTCAAATTTGGACTAGGTCCCGGGGTTTTTCTACAAGATTGTAGTTTTCCTCGTTAACAAAATTATGGTGTGTGCTTTACTTTATTTCCGCATTATAATTGTTTTTATATTATAATTAAAGTAATTTCACTTGCATGTTAACTAAGAACTTGATATTTATCTTATAAGGTTTCGGTTATACCGTACTATTATCAAGTGAACACTTTGTTGTAGTATTATCTCGATTTCATATCTATAGACGATCACACAAAGTATATTGGATTTATCCACTTGTCTGATATAATTATTCACGTGTTAGGCTAGTTCGGACTAACCCTTTTCAAGTGGACACTGTGTTGAAATATTCCTTGAGTGATTGTTGCTCTAAGAGGTTTATATACAGTGGGTCTTGTATAGGTTGTGATCAAAATAAAAGATTATGGTGTATTTGGATACCCTCGTCTTTACAATTGGTATCAGAGCAGGAAAACACGAAAATATCTAACAATCTGTGTTTTGCGTGATCCAACCTATAAGTTTTGAATATATCAAATGGTTGATTCAGTTAACTTACCTCCAGGATTTGATGGCTCAAACTATCTATGGTGGAAAATGGCTATGCAGTCTTTTCTTCAATCTCATGACTTTAATACTTGGGTTTTAGTTATTAATGGGTATGAACACCCATAAGTACTGGTCAACAACTCAACCACTGAGTTTAGACTAAATGAATTGAATGAATTCAATAATGAAGAAAAATTGCTTTCGAAGAAAATTTTCTATGGATTGAACGCCATTATCCATGTTGTAACTCGAGACCTCCATCATCATGTAACCAGGTGTAAAACATCAAAGGAGGCCTGGGATATTATTAATCTCGTATTTGAAGGGAATGCCTCTGAAAAAGAAGTTAGGCTTCAAACCCTATCTTCTAAATGGGAAAATCTTCGACTGGATGAAGACGATACCTTTGATGAGTTTGATCAAAAACGTTCTGAAATAGTGAATGCCTTTTACACTTTAGGAAAAACTATTTCAGATAAACATATTGTGTATAAAACTCTAAGGTCTTTACCAACAAGATACGAATCTAAAAAACATGCCATCATGGAAGAAAATGATCTTTCCACACTATCTAGAAGCGCTCTAGTTGGTAAATTAAATATCTTTGACCTTGAATACCAATTCAAGAATGAAGAGGGTATTACCCTTAAATCTGTAACTAAGATTTGTTCTTCGGATACAAAAACTGAGGATTGTAGTGTTGATACGACTGCACGACATTTTAGAAAGTTATTAAGACAAAAGAAAAGGAATTCTTCTCCTTCTCAAAAATTTCAGAAATGTGTAGAGAATAAAGAACAAAATAATTCTGATAGCTCTAATTTTTCCAAGGATCAAGAGAACAAAGCTTTTCATGCAACTGTTGAATGCACACCTGAAAAGGATACTGAAGTAACTTTAGAATCAAAGGCACTTGAATGTGATAAACTTTGCAAAGAGAATTAAAGTCTTAAAAGGGAACTTGATATTCTATATAAGGATATAGAACGTGTAAACAATGGTCAAACTTATCTTGAAGTCTTAGAAGAATACAGAAAACAAAAAGGTGATGATCGAGAAGCTCCAGAGTCAAAGGCACTCGACTGTGATCTTCGTGAAGAGAATAAAAGATTAAAAAAGGAACTTGATGATCTGTATGAGGATATAAAGATTATCGGCAATGAGCAAGATTATCTTGGAGCCATGAGAAGTTACAGAGAGCAAATCGAAAAAGGTCATGATCGAGAATGGAAACTATATACGAGTTGGAGAACCTAAAGAACATTGAGGTAAGTAATTCTACCGAATCTGAAATTTCTTTAGATTATAAAGTTCAAATTGATAAATTTAAGGTTGATCTAGATAATGCTCTCGAAAAATTAAAAATATTGGAAAAAGAGAATATGGGTCTAAAAGCGGACTTGAAAAAATTCGATAATAACACAAAACAACTTGACTCAATGTTGAAGTCAACTAGAGTTCCTCGTGACACGCGAGGAGAGAACTCTAAAGGTAAACAAACTTTGGATACTAAACAGGAGACAAAGTTTGTAAAACCTAAAGACTCGAGTGAAGAAATTGCTTCAAAATGTGCAACAAAAGATTGCTCTTCCACAAAAGAAAAAACTGTAACACCTTCATCTTCAGCAAAAGACGGAAAACGTAAAATCCGTCAAACTCCAATGAAAGAGAATCCACAACAAGGTAACACTAAGCCTCATGTTTCATGTGTTACTAAGCATTGCTCTTATTGTGGAAATAAAGGACACTTGGAAAGGGGGTGCAGATTCCATAAAAGGAAAGAGAAATCCATAGAGCACGCGTTTCCGCAAAATTGGCTGAACTCAATAATGCTTCTCGTGCTAAATCAAGACATCATTGTCCTAAAAATGAGCAAAAGAATTATTGTAATGATAGTTCAAAGTTTGCTAGTCAGGCTTCTACAAAGTTTTCTCATTATCACTCAAATAATAAATGGAGAGATAACTTTATAAAGACCAGATATGATGTTCCAAATTGGAGAAAGGCTAACTCTCAGAGTTTTCCATACTTCAGTTAACCCTAATGCTTCCTCAAGAAATTCATCTTGGATTTCAGGAGGAAATAATAGGAAGAACAAAGCTGCTCATGTAAAACCCATTTCTAAATGGAGTCCAAAAACTTCTCTAAAGACAACTAGGAAGGTATCAAAGGATAGTCACAATGATGACACTCGAATGATAAGTTTCAATACTCATGACATTCGGAATATTGTGTTAAACGTTCTTGATCAAATGAATGTAGATCCATGTTGTCATTGTTATATGAGATAGTTATGTCTCATATCGGTTACCTTTTTATGATTTTGTGACTTTTGATTTAGCGAATTTCATATCTAACCTCACTAGTACAAATCTTCACATTGGCCACACTTAATTACCGTGTCCATAGGCTTTTGGTCATGGATTTTTTCACTCCAAAAATGTGGCATCAGTGCCGTGACAAAGAGGTATCTTTATGGCTACATAAACTTTGAGTGGCTATAAAATATGATTTACCATGGCCATAACTCTAAAACCGTGTCTATATGGTACTCATTATTTCTTTTGTGGTTAAGCATTTTCACTATCACCATGGCCATAGGATCCTTATAGATACACAATTTGATTATATGTGACTAAAGTTTACCTTAAAGTCACGTGAATATTATTTTAGCCGTGGCCTTTGTCATCAATTGGACACGCAAAATTCATTTTACCATGGCCAATTCATGAGTTGCAGTTACCTTAGAGCCACAGTAATTTTTCTCAACCATGGCCATCTCTATCATTTGGACACACGAAAAATAATTTAGCATGGCCAATACATGACTTTTAGTCACGTTTAATCTATAGGGCCATGGCCATCTATATTTTTGGACACGTGATTAACATTTTACATGACCAATTAATAAGTTATGGCTACTAAGAATTTGTAGCACCGTGGCTAAAATTTTTTTAGAGACACATCAAGTGTTTTCAATGTAGCTATTATTCACCTTTTGGACACAGAGGATGTCACAAACCATGGCGATAACCTTTATAAAATAACACAAAACGTATTCAACGTGGCAAATATTAGCTTTTAGCCACTCGAAAATTGCAATTTTTATAGCTCAATTTATTCTTTGGCCATGTTTTAAGATTTAACTGGTGGCCGTATTTTATTTTCAACCACGTGAATGCAGTAATTTAGCATGTGTAGTAAAACTCACCTTAATAACCATCCATAAAAATTAATCACACTACAATTAGAATGGAACCAAAATAATTTTTATTATTATTAATCATATGATAAACGTCTCAATATCTGATTAATTGTGCAATAACATTAAGATAACAAAATTTCAAAGGGAGATTTAAAAGTTTAAACATCCAAATTCTACGGTCCACGACTATTTCTCTTGATAATTAGGCTGCAGTCTCGAGTCTCTTGATGGATCTCCGAGACTTTAGTTCCCCACTCTTGGTATCTGAAGGTTTTTCTTATTTCTCTTCTTACTCTTTGAATCAGCATCATGTTCATCAGGCTGTGAAAGTGGCTGATCAAAGCAAGCAAGTGGATGTATAAAGCAACAAAGTATTTGGATCAGCATCATGTTCATCAGGGTCTGAAAGTGGCTGGTTCTGCAACAAGCAAGTGGATGTATAAGGAAACAAACCATGCTAACAATTATATGCTCAGGATGCATAAGGTAATAGCTTAAATATGTTTTCTGTTAACTGCCTCAAAACATGTAATGCTAACATATATGCTTATGTGCGAATTGTGGGAAAATACGTCTTTGTGTGGACAAAATACAATTATCTCATATTTTCTAGTGTTGGTTTCAAATTTAGCTAGGATGCAGAGAAATTAGTAATTGTACCCAGGTATCACACAACACACAACATTATAGCATTCAGCAACATTACGGGACATAGCATTCGGTTGAGTCAAGCATGTTCTCGAAATTTTGAACACAAAGCTAAACAAGCATGTACATGGTTCCACATATTTGTTAGAACAGATCGACTAAATTAAGGAATAAAGCAACTTACGGTAAGAGCAACGAGGAACAAAAACTCTTTAGGACAAGCTATAACAGATCCTTCATCCTCGACTCTCCTACATTTGACAAGGCTTGAGCCTCCAGGGCTGCAGTCTCATTGTCAGCATACTCATCATCATCATCCTATGGCTCCCAACTCGAAATCTCGTGTGTAGACATATCGGAAACTGCATATACATGAACATGATTAAGATGATTTATGACTTACCCAAACTTAGGCTCTGTAACATCAAACAGATACTCGATCCAAATATTGAGCATAATGATATAAAACATGATATTATGCCATAGCATTTGAATTGATGAACAGGTCTGGTAATCGATATAGCAGTCAATTAAAATGGTCTTGATTATGTCAGTACTAACTTGGATGAATGCTCCTCCTGATAGTAGTATTTTGTTGTGTCTACTAATGAGTCCTAACCAAACCTATCCAAAACATATGAAATTATTCTATAGAACCAATTGTAAGGTGACTTATGTCCATGAGGGTTTCTGCTGGAAACAGAAAGTGGATACTGGTTTCTAACAACCTCCGAGTCAGTAAAATGATCGCTCATTGAGGTTACTAAAGCATTGAAAGCACTCAAGCAAGACTACAGCTCAAACATGCACAATACCTTAAAAAATCAAACAACAACATATGTGTAGAACATTCGGGATATGCACAGTCATCATATATACATACTTTGGATATTCACGTATTGATTGATACTCAATGTTACCAAATCCAACATAACATGTTACATGCTGAAAAGTCAGTCAGTCCGTCCAAGGAGCGAACACTAGTGGAAATTAACGGTTTCGCGACCGACAAAGCAAGTCATTTAACTCGTATCTATGACTTGCTTTGTCGGTCGAAGAAAGGGTCATTTGTTTGAGCGTCTTTTTCAACTATGACGTGTCTCGGGGGTCGTTAAAAATCTTATATCAACGAAGGGTGTCAATCGTCAATACTTTGTGACCGACTTCAATCAGTCATAGATATAAATGCGAATAAAAAAAATAGATTCGATTGTTTGTCCGGTCCGATTGAATCGACTATATCTGAAATCAAACACAAATAAAACTCAAATAAGAATCAAATGAAACACAAATTAGAATTCAAATGAGAATCAATTCAAACTCAAAACAATTACCAAATCAAATGAGAATCAAATCAAACTTGCCTTTGGTAAACTCAAATAATTTTTCCATTTAGCATTCATTGATTTATTATGTTCAAATTACACAAAAAAAGGTTTAAATTCTGAGTTCATATCAATATAAGTTTAAGTCCTAATGACAATAAAGTTGGAAGACAAGTGCAGTTAACCAACATAATGATTTACTCCATAGCAATTGCATTAACATCATTCTCCTGGAATTTCGCATCATCAACTCGGTTTCGGGAACACCGAGTACAACCTTGTTTCCAAACCGCTTGAGTTGATGGCCGAGCACACCTTGAACAATTTTGCATTCATAGGCAAGCAACAACTTTCCGAAAACCCGTTTTTAAGAGAACAATTTTCGTTCCTTGTTATTCATAGTTGTGAATTTATTTGTATGCTATGCTATAAAGGATCCGAAAAGAAAGTATTCAAGAGATACACTTCTAGAGCTTTGCATTCTTATGGAAAAACTATCCACGATATTAGGTTGTAGTGAAAAATGCAATGACTAGAATTTTGATAGAACGTGCAAGCATGAGCCTTAACAAGCTTTGAGTAGTCTATATGAACTCGACCCTCCTTAAGAGTTTCAAAGAACATCAATGAAATCACCTCTAAGAGCCTCGTGTAGCCAACTATGGCATAAGAACTACCAAGCATACAACATATGATATTTGTTCCGCCAAGCATATGTGGCCACTATGATGATGGTACTACATGACATACCTCATATGCCATTTAGGATTCAAACTGGTTTATCGGATCATGTGTTGAAGATGTAAAGCGGTATGTATATATACACAACCACTTCATTAGTGAATATGTCATGAGCATTTAAACCATCAGCAATCTAAACCTTTAACAAGAGAACTAATTAACGACATGCTTGTCTAAAATGAATTAGACTACATCGAACACCTACAAAGCTAACAGAGCATGGAAGGAATAAACAAAGCTTGGTCCGAAAGTTACAAGGAATTCTTGATAGTCACCTCATGTTGGGATTTGAAGCTTCCTTAACCCAAACCTTATTCTTTGACAATGTGGAAGACTCTACATTTGCATGCCAATCATTCATTCATCATTACCTTGAAGTTACAAATAATATAACATAAACAAAATGTGGTTTGAGAAGTTACCTATTTGTGGAGATGAAATGAGTCTTGTGTTGTGAGTCTTGGAAGTGGCTGCTCGGTGTGATGGCAATGAAAGATGTAAGAGAACATTTTTGATAATGAATATCCAATTATATTGAGATGACAAAGATGCAGAAACGCAACAGGCAAGGAAAATACTTAACCATGCCTCCCGTCACAGTTCTCGAACTGGATACTTGCAATACTTTAAACATATTTAAATCAACTCTTGGCAATGAGCTTAAGCACACACGAAACCAGCACACTTCATCGCCTCAGGCCAATCTTGTGATGCCACATCCTTGATAATTGGTACAACATAAAAAAAATTAAATAATTGGGATAAATTAGAAATCACCAAGTTGAACTAGAGTGGATCAAAAAATAAAATCTTACAACGGCGATGGAGGGCTTGAATCCTATCCTTGGTGAGATGGGTAACATCAGCACCAAAAATAATGGTGGGCAGGTCACTGACAAGCGGTATACGCCTTGATAATGCATCAATTAGAACAGTATTGCTCGCACCGAGCTCGAGAAACACATGCAGTTGAATTAAATGGTAAGTACAAATATGAGTATTGCTAGACAACAATAACCAGACTTGAACCATTTGATTGATCATTCAAATTCCCGTTTCTTTTATCCTCTACATTTTAAAAGGAAATACTAGTTAAAGAACCAACTAATATATATATATATATAGAGAGAGAGAGGGATACACATTATTGTGAAATTTAATGTTAATGATGTTTCACAATCAATAGATTGATTTAACTTCATAGTTAGGAAACTAATAGTTTAAGTCTTAACTTACTAATAGTTTAAGTCTTTTAAACGAGCTATGTTGAAAGTTAAAACATAAACATGATATGCCTATAATATAAAATAAAACACCAAATAATCTGCTGACCTGTGTAACACATTATGAAGTCTAAAACATCGCACACCTAATCTGTAAAGCGCGTTGTTTTCTTGCTCGTTGAGACCTTGACATCTTCATAACTCCTGCAACTGGTTCAACTTCATCTTTATCCTCACCTATTGCTACCAACAAGACAAGTAGAATGTTACAGCCCACTACTTAATTTTTCAAATTCAAGCTTAGTCATCAAAATATGAACTCATACTCTAACCCTAAGCATATATGTCAACTGAACAAATGAAAAATATTTTTGTAAATGAAGATATAGGGTATCACAATTAGACTTCACTATTGACAGTTCCCACTTCAACATAACAAATACATTGTAAGAAACATGATGCAGTCAGAATGAGATTGACAGTTCCCTAAATCTAATGTTTTTTAGATGCAATTAGAAACAAATTTATGTTCTAACTTACAAGTTACTTCTACATACATGCAAATCCCAAAGAAGAGAAACATAATAAGAATGAAAGAAAAAAGATATATCATAAGAGAAGGGTGTACCAACTTCGACCGCACGCCCTTGCGAACACACGACCGAAGGCCGCCAAAGTGGCTATAAAGTCAAGTTATCCATGTATGCATCACAAAAATCTATTAGAAAATATGATAAATAAGAGAAGGGTATGTTAAATTACCTATTTGGCAATAGCCTTGGCCATTCTACTGAATTCCTTCTTCATGACAGCTTCTGCACCATTCTTGGAGGGTTCTTCCGTTAGTTAGTCTTAGTAACAAAGAAGAACGACACTGATCTTTTCCAGCTTGAACTACAAATGTCTTTGCATTCCAACCCTATAATACCCAAATCATCACCAACAAATATCATCAAATAAATCCCTAAATCTCAGCCAAAAAAATCAAAACAAACCCAAAACAGATCATCCTAAGCTAGCCGTTGTTTGTGAAACATGACAAAATCAAATTAAAAAAACCCAAATTAAAATCCTAGGTTTCATGTTTCATAAAAAAAACCAAAAATGAAAACAAAATCGAATGATTTACATCGAAATCAAAAGTAGGAATTGAAGTAATCATAGAAAAACCATTAAATTACCTTTTGCTGGTAAATTAGTTGATACTTCTTATTCTTTTGGTGAATCCCTGAAATCAACAAAATAACCAAAACCCAATTACAATAATATATCAGTTCTTCCATTAAAGTATAAAACCCTCATTAAAAAATAACAATCAATTACAAGAAAATACAGTAGAAAATCATATTGAAAAACAGAGATCTATCACAAAATAAAGATATTACAAAGAAAGATCTATTGAAGATGATGAGAAAGAATGATTCATAGATAATTACCCAATTAATCGCGAAAAGGATTTTATGGAAAGAACATACTACCATTGAAATCGATTATTTGTTTGAGGGTGTTGACTTTTACTCTTCCTTCCGGATCTGGAGATATTGTTGAAGAAGACGATGGAGGTCGATATAATGAAAGAGGTGAGAGAGTAAGCCAATGAACAGACTCAATCTCCATTAAACTTACAGAGAAAAAACCAAGACGATGGATATTGATATAATGAAAGGATAGAGATGAGGAACTCCCGCAAAATAGGTGAGAGAGAAGAAAAATAAATAAAGAGATAAAGAGATAAGTTTCTTTAAGTTTTAATGTGGAGAGAAGATACTTAAATCACAGCCGTAGGTCAGTGAGTGGACTCAATCTCGAGAAAATCGAACCACGGAATCATCTAGGCTCAGCGGTCGCGGCATCGGTAGTTGAAGAGGGTTAATATAATAATAAAAATTTGTTATTCAACGACCGTGTTTAGCTGCTAAAGAATTTCTCAACCGTCTTGACCGGTCCGCGGTCCGTTGACCGTCAATGAGGGTCGAGGCTATGGGTCATTTTAACCCCCATTTCCACTAGTGGAAGTTCAAACTCTATCCCGCCACTATCATCATAATGTAATCTGGTCACTCAATGCAATCCTATATTTCTCATATGAATCGTCTAATGAATGCTCCATGTCTCAACTATCAAAATCTCTTTTTAACAAAGAATAACCTATTGGGATGCTTAATTTTTGAGAATTATAAATCACACACGATAACAAATTATGTTCCAATAGATAAATTATGTGAAAATCCAAGGAATCTTAAAAGAGAAATAATTCAGCAAAATGGGTACACTACTAAAGCAAAACGAATTCCTAATACATAAAGATCCTAAGCATAACAGAGGAAAAGCTTAAAAATTCATATATGTATCTAGACTAAACACTAGAACAATAGGTAATAGATTCGTCCAGAAGTTCCCAAGAGAACACCAGTCTTCTTATTAATAAGATATAAATATACCAACGTATCAACGTACATAACAACAATACGAGAAACATAAACTAAGACAAACATTCTATCCTCAGCTAATCCACACGGGAAGTACTCACTCAATCCAAACGTAGTAGTATTCGCCTTCACTTTCTTCACTGCGACAATTGCACCGATACTAAGAGAGAAAATAATGAGCACATCTCGGTGGAAATTTACACATTAAGACCGATAATTAAAAATGCCAAGTAATACAAGAAGAAACAAAGGTTCGCCCCGAGGGAAGGTCAACGAAGGTTGACTTTGGGGCAAAGACTGAACGAACAGGGGCAGCAAAAATCGTATTTTATCTAGGATGATTTTGCATTAAAGAACAAAATTAAGGATTACATCGCGATTCGTAAAAATAAGAAGGATGTGTAGCAAGAGATTTAGGGCGTATTCTAAGTAAGGACTTACTTTGATGGCTTATTAACAAATATATAACAAAGCTACTCTTGTATTGCGAGAGAAGGAGAGGCCATTTTTTCTTTCTCGGATTTTTCTACAAAAAGTCGTCTTCTTTCCTTCGGTTTCTTCTCATTTCTCTCCAAACCACCGAGGCATCACTCACACACCGAGTGGCCAACTACTGATTGAATTCTTCTTAGAACCGGATGCTTTAATATATGGACAACGAATATCATAGTTTCCGAGGAGAAAACTACCATAATAATGACTCTTGTCTTAAACAACGTCTAATAGCCAATGCATTTGGCCAAATTCTCATCTTGCTTTTTCATTATGGGTTTGGCCAGGCTTTGTTGTTGTTGTAAAGGAAGAGCGCCACCAATATACTTAATAGTTTTGCATCTAAAAATGCAAGAAGAGTCGACAACTTTCAAAACCGATTTGTATTATAATCGAATCCAAATGAACTTTTGTTATTTTGGTGTTTTGATATGCTTGTCGGAACATTTGTAAACTAAGATATATATGTACGAGACTTATATACGTGAGTAAATGATGGTAAGACAACTTACAGGCCACCTTATGCTCTTTAGTCTTTATGAAGAGGGGCAACATTTTTTATGTCTTCTTTGGGGCAAAGCAAAACGCCCGGGCCGGCCCCGAGAAGAAATACACAGGCATATCTAAAGAAAGATAAAAGAATACGGTAATCTAACATTGCCTCAGAAAATGACCATCCTCATAGAGAGCCCAACCAAACCATGAGTCCAAAGTATTTAGGCTCAGTAACATCAGAATCAAATTGAAAAAGTTTGAGAATTATACCTTCAAGAACACCACAATCCAATTCGGATAAGTTCCCCTGTCAACGAAATTAAAACCAATTAGGGTTTGAAAATAAAATCAAGGGTTCCCTTTCTAGTTGAAGCGAAATCGAGAAGAAAACATACCAAAATAAGATGGAGCTAAAACTGGATGCGATTTCCTTATCATTTTAAGGCTCTTTATAATGACATAGCTGAAAACTAATAAACTTCATTCATTTTAGATGCAGAGAAACTTAGTCTTCATTACAGTTTTTTACTTGATCCAGAAATTAAAAAGATAAGAAGATAATACACAGATATTTATTGGTCAGGTGAATTAACAATTCCACCAACCCTTGGTTTACACCTGTAGGTGGAGCATGTGTGATTGGCACGTGAGAACTAGCTGTTATTCAACACTGCAACTTGACTTATCCTTCACCACTTCATTTCTGGTGCTAATATCCCCCCTCAAGCTCATGGGCGGAGGAAACACACTGAGCTTGGTACGCAGCATCTGAAATCTTGGACCGTGTAGACCCTTTGTGAAAATGTCTGCCAGTTGATCAAGAGTGTGAACATAGAAAACATCCAAGGCTTTAGACTGAACAAGCTCCCTGACAAAATGGAAATCTAGATGAACGTGTTTCATTCTTGAATGCATAACAGGATTGGATGCAAGACTAATTGAGCTGATGTTGTCGCAACCGAGTTTAGGTATTCCAGAGATTGGGAAATGGAGATCATGAAGGAGATAACATATCCAGACCACCTCAGCCGCACTGTTGGCGAGAGTCCTGTACTCAGCTTCAGTGCTTGAGCGAGCAACTGTAGATTGCTTCTTGGATGACCAAGAGATAATGTTAGAGCCCAGAAAAATACAGTACCCACCAGTAGAACGCCTGTCATCACTGCAACCTGCCCAGTCAGCATCATAGAAACCTAGCAAAAAATTATCTCCTTTTGTGAAGTGAATGCCATAACTGATGGTCCCCTTAATATAACGAAGAATGCGTTTGGCAGCCATAAGATGAGGTGTTCGTGGGTGTTGCATATGCTGGCAAACTAGGTTGACTGCAAAGGATATGTCAGGTCTGGTCCAAGTTAAGTAGTGTAAGGCACCTACTAAAGATCGATACTCCGTTGGATTTTCAAGTAAGTCACCAGCATCCTTGCTGAGTTTCTCAGAGGCAGCAATGGGAGTTTGACAGGGCTTGGCTCCCTCCATGTGAAATCTAGCAAGCAAGTCCACAGCATATTTGGTCTGAGAAAGAAATAATGAGGTAGCATCTCTCTTGATTTCAAGACCCAGAAAGAAATGTAAATCCCCTAAATCCTTGATAGGAAATTGAAGTTGGAGATGAGCAATGACTGTCTTTAGAAAAGCTGGTGAGCTGCCTGTAAGTAAAATATCATCGACATAAACCAAAGCCACAGTGATATGTGAACCAGCTTGATGAACAAACAGACTAGGATCAGAAACAGAATTCACAAACTTGAGATTGAGAAGAGCATGACTGAGTTTCTCATACCAGGCCCTAGGTGCCTGTTTGAGGCCATAAATGGCTTTATGAAGAAGACACACATGATTAGGTTTGGACTCATCAACAAAACCAGGAGGCTGAGTCATGTAAACTACTTCCTTCAAATCTCCGTGCAGGAATGCATTGCTTACATCTAGTTGATGAATTTTCCGGTTAATATCGCACATCCATGGACAAGACTATTCTCGATAGTAGTAGGTTTTGCAACTGGACTGA
Source organism: Papaver armeniacum (assembly GCA_023531295.1). Lineage (NCBI taxonomy): Eukaryota > Viridiplantae > Streptophyta > Magnoliopsida > Ranunculales > Papaveraceae > Papaver > Papaver armeniacum. The sequence goes on from JAJJWW010012659.1 coordinate 386,031, forward strand.
AAGTCTCCTCAAAATCAAGTCCTGGTTGTTGATGAAATCCTTTTGCAACTAGTCTAGCTTTGTGTTTGTCAATGGTGCCATCAGCTTTGTATTTAACCCTGAAAACCCATTTGCACCCCACTACGTTAGCTATACCAGTAGGATCTACAAGGGACCATGTACCTGCATCATTCAGGGCTTTGTATTCTGTAGCAGAAGCAATTCTCCACACTTTTTCTTTATGAGCAGCACTGATACAGGTAGGAACTGTGCGAGCATTGCTAAGGAGATCCAGGTCTAGAGGATAAGTGGTTCCATAGTAAGATTTTGGAACTCTAATGCCATTTTTGCCTCTAGTAGTCATTGGATGATCATTCACAGTAATGGAGGAGGTGGGAGAAGGAGGTGTGAGATGCAACGAGAGGAGGTGAGTGCATATTCTGAGAAGGCTGAGGGTTAGGAGTAGTGGATAACAACTTGTAGGGAAAGAGTCCTCAATGAAGGAGACATGTCTAGAGATATAGACTGTGCCAGTATTTGGATCTAGACATCTGTAGCCTTTGTCTCAAGAACTTCATCCTTTCGAATTGAGACAATTTGCATAGAAATTGATTGAATTAAGATTGGTTAAAAAATGAGGTAATAGGTTGTAGAAAAAGTGTCATATTTGATGTGTTATATTCCTTTAATGTCAAATGTACGTCCGCTTTATTTCATTTAATCTGTGGTTTTTCGATTAGTGACATGATATTGATAGAACGAAAATGATGGACCTTTTTGTTTAATTCATGTTCCTTAGCATAAAAATCTAACATGTGATAAGAGATTTCGCATATGATATAACATAAAAGTGGACTGGGGATGTTTTTGGATTATAGATAGATAGAAATTGTACCGCTGGTTTGTAGTTAATGACCCATGTACGAACACAAATTTCTAGGGCTCGTAATAATTTTGCCGATTAGTATACTTGAGCAACAAGAGAGCCTTTCGGATATTTTTTTCCTTGGATCGTTTAGAGTTTGATTTGAATCTTGAATCATAGAAGAAAAACCTCTTGGTAGGAGTAAACATATCTTTCGTTTTGACTACCATGATATATGTGCGTAATTTTCCTCTTTTTGCATCGTTCGAGTAAATTCATTTATCTTGTTTGGACTTGGAGGGACAAATGCATTTCTTTGTTGAACTGGAGAACCCTGTTTTCATGTTGTAGGTTTGGACTATTCACACGTTACACTATCATGGTCACTAATCTACCGCTGTTGCTCAAGTTGATATAGTTGTGATGTGAATCAATGATCCGTGAATGTATTGTGCTGATTTCAAAGCACTGCGGGAAGTGTAATTTGGGTTGTTTCATTGTATATGCTAAATGCAAAGATGGTAAAACTACCATAGCACTTTTAAGATATTAAACCACTAAATTATGACCCCAAATGCATTTGACAAGATTCATCAGTTGTATAAGGTTATCTGCATCTGGAATAATGAAATGTTGTATTATGAGATTTTTGATAAATTTAATTTGATGTGTGTTAGAGTGTTTCATTGTGTTGTAAGAAGCTTGTCTTCTTCTTCTTCAATTTTTCATAAAATTTAAGCTTGTTAATTAAAAATTTTAGAGAAAGCAGAGGTCATGCACACATCAATATGCATCAGCAATAGGTTATAGTAATTGAGGTTCTCCCCAGCCCGGTGGTATACATTCTTGTCGTGTTTGTCAAGTTGCCAAACACTACATTATGTTATTCTGTACAAAATTGACATTTTTTTCCTGTACAAAATTGACATTTTTTTTCCTTCGAGCTAGACAATCAAATTAGAATACGAATGCAAATACACTAAAGCTCATCAAAGATGTTTTTCCCAAAGAGCTGGTGATAAGGTAATGACACAATGCTGAATTTTATAACCGAATATACAAAAATTTGTTTAAAGCAACAACTAGAAAATCACAACTCAGAATCGGACATATTTCTAATAGTGTTATATTGGTAGTAAAATGTAAGCGCATGGTTCCAAGATTGCGAAAAAATTGAGAGGTTATCCACGGTGTGGTTGTACTTTGATGAAGTTTCATGCCCGGGAAGTCCTCTTGTTTACTTGCGACACTAATCCCAACAACAAATTTTCAAAGAAATTTCAATGGACCTAATGAAGTTTGAAAATTCAGGCTAATTTGAGGTTCTAAAGTCCTTGTCCGAGGTTGTTATTTAGAACGCCCATTGTAACCCCGACTTGGATGGTTATGTAAAAGTCTTTCATTTGGGTTGCAAGATGTGCCTAATGAACTGAAGCCTAGTGTAGCCATATGTTAATTTTTTGTCATGTTTTTTAAAACGTGTCCATGTCTAAAAAAACCATATACTATGGACACCTAAACAAAAGGTGGCTAAATAAATCTCTTTTGGTCACGGGTTAATAAGTGTGTCTATTTCCATCCTACACATTTGACACATACATAATTGCCTAATGTGGCCATATTCACATCTGACTACATGTGATGGGATTAGATTGAAGACCATGACCAAACGATGCCCTATGGCTACAATTGATGGGTTTATGATTAAACCCATGACCAAATGGTGCACTATGGCTACAGGGTAAGAAAATACGTGGCTATAGTTATACTGATGACCAGTAGCCACGCAAAAAACCCAAAACGTGGCCAGGTTGTAAACCAAAAAACGTGGCCTATGTGAAGGTTTGTACTAGTGCCTTTTGGGTTGCTTAATCAAATAATCATAAAAGGATGATGACAATTAATACCATACGTGAGTCACGATTATACTATTATCAATTTATTTTTCATAAGTTGTGTATATAGTATGCATATGAGTTTTCGGTATTATGTTAAAATCACTTCAACCTTTCTCTGGTAAAGGTTGCTTTTGCTGTTCTTATGTCTTTGCGAAAGGATGACAAAACATTGAAGTGAAGAGGATACGAAATTTGAGGTAACAATCTTGTTAGTTAATTGTTTTCCTGTTTAAGAAAAACCTAATTTTATTTCATATATATTTTGCTTTTGCTTAACAAAAATTTGGTACAATTGATGTTTTATTCCATGATGTGTGTATGGATGTGTGTGTGATTCAATTGGTTCCGGTTAAGAAAAACTATTGTTATCTTGCTTTATTGTGTGGTATCAATTGTTTAGGCTTACAAATTTTCGATGCAATTGCGATGTTTTAATGTTTTTGTTGATTCAATTGCTTCGGTTGAGGTGAATAATTATGCAAGCTGATTTATTTTGGTTTGTATGAATTATTTATGGCTTAACGAAAAGGTTTAAGAGATGGATTGTTTAGTCCAATTCGATTCTGTATAAGAGAAGTTAAGTTTATCTTAGTTAAACTTATCAAAGTGGAGGTTTCGGTTATTCAAGTCCAATCTAATGCCTTAACAAGAAATGCTAGTTAACTAACCTAGTACTTGTCTTGTTTAAAATTTAAAGGTCTAAGTTATATGGATAATTAGAACATCGATGAGAAAAATAGAGTTATCTTTATTTTGGTCTTATCAAATGAAGCGATTGTATTTGTACAATCGGTTTAGCAAAGGGACTAAGGCGCTTAGTTGATTTTTGGTTTGCTAAACTAAATTGGGAAAATTTCTTGAGCAATTGTTTCCTTGATAACATATCAAAACAAATTACTTTGTAGTTTCGATTTTGATATCAGTTATCAAAAATGGTGTGTGGAACCTCGTGCTTAACTCTATAGGTTTGCAAGTCTATTTTGAGATTTGTAAAATTCTTTTCGTGTTGTCCTTTATTTTTTCGTTTCTTTCTCATTTTGTGACAAAAAGGGTGAGAAATATATGGAGTAAACAAGTGATACTGGAATTGATTTTATATTGATTGGGTATCACTAAGGAAAAGAACATTGGTGCTTAAACGTTTATCTAACGAAAGAGTGAAAGCATAGACTAAGGGGGAGTAACATATCATTACAAAGGAATAACAAAGACGTGCAGATTGATAAAATCTACCTATCTTACCTTTAGGGGGAGTAATTTCCTTTGTTATTATAATGTCAACCGCCACATTTATTTTTGAATACATGCAGATTAGTATGAGTTATTTTTGTAATTCGTTTATCTCCATATGTAATAGAGTTTTGTCACTAAATTGAAAAAATGGGGAGACTGTTAGAGCACTGCTCGGTTGAACCCACCAAGCGTTGGTATGTCAAGATTGGTTGTCATATTTAGTTCCAAAACTCGAGTCGCGTAATTTTTAAACTACAGTCAACTTCGATAAGTTAGACTAGAAATGATAGAAGTATTGTGCTCCAGTTACTCACAAAGATCTGAAGATGGATTGAAGACAACATAGACATTATCCTTCAGCTTGAGGTTAGTAACTATGACTTGACTTGTTCCATTTCTACCTTGTGTCTTTCAAATCTTTTAGATTGAAAACATAACATGCAAAGTTATATTATTATAGACATAGTATTAAGGAATACAATTCGAGGTTTATTGCTTAACCATTAAACTTTGTATATAAGACATCGACACAATCGGTTGAATGCTATTGTGATTATGTATGGGTATAAGGTGAGGATTTCATCCTAGGAAAACAATTTTCTACATGTGTTTTAAGGAAGTAAGCTCATAAATTTGCTTATGAATCGAAAAGGAAATCACCAAAGCGCATCGGGATTGTTATTCATTGCATATCTTGTGAACATCCAATATGTGTGATTTAGTATAACCGCTCATGACTTGTTTGTGATCTTGGTAAAACTACTCACAAAGGCCTGACTTATGTATTGATCTGACTTTTATTAGTGAAACCTATCTTAAGTAATCACCGAGATTAAGGGTGCACAGAACCGAAATAAAAACAGGACCGTCCCGAAACCGGTGGAACCGTAACTATTTTTGTACCGAACCGAGGAAGGGGGTACAGGTACCGGTCAAAAAAAATAGGAACCGAGGCTAGGGAGGTACAGGTACTCGGCCCAACCATATCCCATGCCGTCCCGTACCGATTGTACCGATCAATATTGAACGTTAGATTTAGAATCTTAGATATAATCAGAAGTGTTCATTTTTTTTCATCATCTTCTTTGACAAATCTAAATTGTTATTCAATTCGATTCACATGTCCTTTGCTCACGTATATAATCAACCCAGCCACACACACACTTGACAAATCTAAATTGTTCAAATCAAAGCAAGATCGATAGAATACTCCACCGACCATATAGACTCTCTTATATTCAACATTTCGGCTAAATCCTTTCCTTCGTGTCTCGGTTTTCTTCTCCTTCTCCTTATCATATATATATATATATCATCAAGCAAGGTTTTACTGACACATATATGGATAGATAGAAAAGATGGGATTAAAATCATTGATAAGCTTACAAATGATACCATGGCCGTGTGTTCCATTGATATGGAACCATATCTCTTGTATACATATCAGAGGAGACGAAGAACAACCGTAATAGCCTCAACCTCAGCATATTTTTCAATTCGTTCTTTCTTTTTTTACCATTGCTTCTTTTGCTACCGCTTCTTCTAAATCATCATCACATGTATCTCCTCTCACTACCACTCCCTCTTTGGTTTCATCCAAAAATTCTGATCGACACCAAAGTTAGGAAGAATGCCGATGTCTTAAACAAGGTGAGAGGTTGTCAACCGTTTGATATAAGAAAAACAACATCTGGGTCGTTACAGATTAGAGTGTTAGATGAGTTTATATCAAAATTAATGGAAGCACCATCATCGGTCAAAGAAGATGATAAAAAATTAAGGACCGAGACTAGTACTGGAACCGTCCTCGTACCGCATCGGTCCTGAATGGTATCGAACCGAGGTACAAGGTACAAGTACAGGTCCAAAAATAGGAACCGAGGCTAGGGAGATGCAGTACTCGGCCTCGGAAAGAACCGAGCCGAACCGTACCGTGTGCACCCTTACCCGAGATGGTATAATGGAGTTTGTGATTGTGTATGACCGACTCTGGGTTAAGGGGAACCTATCCTAGTAAGAGGTGCAACACATCATAAAGGGGAATCGATCCTTATATGAGGTGCATCAAGTTTGTAGCAGAAAGGGGAACGGATCCTATGAACATGTGCAACACGTTTTCAGGAAAAAGGGAACCGATCCTATGGACATGTGCAACAAGGGGGAATCGATCCTTTAAACACGTGCAATCGGCCACAAAAAGTCTCAGTCAAATCCGAGCACGTTTTGTGTTTTTAACACAAAAATTATCCAAAAATATCTTTTCGAATTTTCTATTATTCTAGAAATATTAGAGATACCGAAAATATATTTGGTTAAGGTGGAAAGATGTCGACATACTTTGAATATGTGTAGTAACGCTAATCTTTAATTTTTCAAAGTTATTCCTTAATAGCTAAAGTAAGAAAATCCCAGGATCGAAACATAAATAAGTTAAGAATCTTTTAATTAAGGTTGTTAATTTTATTTTAGGAAAATAAGAATTAGTAATGTGCATTTACTAGTTAAATATTTTCCAAAGAGATTTCGATCATTATTTTTGGACAGAGATCATTTCCAGGAATTATGGAAACCGAATTTGTGCTTTAATGAATATCTTGAGAATATTTTCGGTTTTGGGAATTCCTTGGTGTCCAAACTTCCTTGTCTATAAATACTTGAAGTTTTCCTTTCTATCAAACTAATCCTTCGTGACAGCAAAATTCCTCGGTTGTTTTGTTACTGGTGTAGCCACCTATTCGGAGAGGAGAGTAACCTAATTAGGCGAAATCTCTTACGGCCGCTCAGTTTAAAGTTTTTTTTGGGATTGAGAAGCTCTATTAGTACCGTTGGTGGGAAACTAGATGACTGCATTGTTATTTTAGTTTTCGAATATTGATTTGATTGACTAACGGTTGTTGAATCTTTGATTGCACCTAGTTTGTTTATTCTTGAGAACCTTCTCTTTTGATATAAGGCTCACTCAAACTAGATCAAGGATTTAACGTTTCTACGGATCTAAGTTTTTCTAGATCTGTAAGATAAATTCATTGGTTTGCCATTGTTAACAGACTCCGCTCTGTGCAACAAATCAATAAGGAATCAAGTTTGTTTTTGTAGGTTGTTACTTTAAAGATTAAATCGAAGATTTAAGACTTTGAAGAAGAAGTTGTTGTAAATCATTAAGAAGATATACTAGATCTAGTCCTAAAGAGAACGTCTATTCTGCTAGGATATTGGGTATTAAATATCTATTGAGAACTTCTTGGATTCGCTAGACATTATCAAAACAAGAATACTGCTGAAGTTGAGTAACTAGGATTTTAGTTTACTTAGTATAGTCTACACAAAGTTGGAGGTTTACTTTTTGTAGCATCTTAATTCATTGAGTATTCAAATGACGGACTAGGTCCTAGAGTTTTTCTACAAGATTGTAGTTTTCCTCGTTAACAAAATTATGGTGTGTACTTTACTTTATTTCCGCATTGTAATTGTTTTTATATTATAATTAAAGTAATTCCACATGTATGTTAACTAGGCACTTGATATTTATCTTATAAGGTTTCGGTTATACCGTACTATTATCAAGTGAACACTTTGTTATATTATTGTCTCAATTTCATATTTATAGACAATCACACAAAGTGTATTGGATTTCTCCACTTGTCTGATATAATTATTCACGTGTTAGGCCAGTTCAGACTAACCATATTTCAAGTGGACACTGTGTTGAAATATTCCTTGAGTGATTGTAGCTCCAAGAGGTTTATACACAGTGGGTCTTGTATAGGTTGTGATCAAAATAAAAGATTGTGGTGATACCCTCGTCTTTACAACTCAAACTACAAAGTAATTTGTTTTGATATGTTACCAAGGAAATAATTTCCCAAAGAAATTTTCCCTAATAGCTTAGAAAATCAAAAATTGACTAAGCACCTTAGTTCTTTTGCTAAACCGATTGTACACATACAATCGCTTGTTTGATAAGACCAAAATTAGAGATCAGAATTAACTCTATTTTTCTCACCAGGTTCTAATTATTCGAACAATAACTTAGACCTTTCACTTTAAACAAGACAAGTACTAGGTTAGTTAACTAGCGTTTTCTTGTTAAGGCATTCAATTAGACTTGAATAACCGAATCCTCCATTTTGATAAGTCTAACTAAGATCAGAATTAACTTAGTTTCTCTTATCTGGAATCGAATTGGACTAAACATTTGATGCCCGAAACCTTTTTGTTAAGCCATAAACAATTCATACAAACCAAATAAATCAACTTGCATAAGTATTTACCTCAACTTAAGCAATTGAAACAAACATAGACATTAAAGCACCGTAATTGCATCGAAATTTCGTTAAGCATTAGCAATTGATACCATACAATAGTTTTTCTTAACCGGAAACAATTGAATCACACACACACACACACACACATCCATACACAAATAATGTAATAAACATCAATTGTACCGAAATTTTGTTAAGCAAAAGCAAAATATATGCAATAAAATCAGGCTTTTCTTAAATACGAAAAAGATTAACTAACAAATTCGTTACCTAAAATTCTGCATCCTCTTCTCCCCAGAAAGATATATCATTATGCGCAAGTTCACATAGAACTCTCCCCCACTGTGTTGTCATCCTCTCGCAAGACAAAAGAAAAACAACAAAAAGGCAACCTTTACGAGAGAAAGGTTGAAAACCAGTTTTAACTAATGCTATGCAAAAGTTGAAAACCTCGAAACACATAAGATTTTATGCTAAACCAAAAACGATTCAACATATTGTGACTTTTTCACACATGAGTTTCAATCGGAACCCCTTATGATCCTTTGATAAAGCCTACCAACATGGGCTAGAACATAATCTACTAAACCAAAATGTCACCCAAACCATGAGGGTTCACACCATATGGGATCGAATATTGAGGTTATGAAAACCGAAATCAAACATCCCATAAACACATAGCAATAAAATAAAGCATTCAAGAGGCTATGTAAACGAAAAACTATCACAAGAAAAATTATAAAATAATAATTTTATTCATAAATAATAGATAGTTTTATTCAAGATGGAGGATCTATGGACACTCTTAGATGGACAAGGTCATACATGATTTGCGCAATTTTCTCCGAAAAACTCAAACGAAAATAAATTTAAATATAATAGTTTGATGATATGTTCATCTTATATAAGACTCTACATTCATATAAAAAATGAGCACAATTCGAGATGTATAAAACCACCATCTACCCCTTTGAATATCAGTCGTCCAAAATTAACGGTTGAAATTAAAATCGGTAGATGGTGAGATTTTCTATCTCGAGTTGCATTCATTTTTAGTAGGGATATAAAGTCTTATAAGAGGAACATATCATCCAAATGTTAAATTTAAATTCGTTGTCGTTTAGGTTTTGCGGAGAAATTAGCGCAAATCATGTCTGACCTTGTCCATCTAAGAGTGTGCATGGATCCTCCCTCTTTATTCAAAATAGACCTTATACAATTATTTGAAAGAAATCAAAAACTGATGTCTATTTTCCTGGATTAATCCTTTATCTCAATGCTAGAGGAAGGTAGATTATTACTTTCAGTCTTCATCTTGTAAAATTCTTCAAGTAGATAACCTTGTTGTTTGACCAGAATTTCTTGCGGTTGAGAAATTTTCGTGAAGGATTCTGCAGAACATGTAATTTTGTCTTTGATTGAACACGAAGTGTGTCAATGCTTCAATACACTGATCTTTTTTCAACATATTCTCTCTTTGCTTCTTGCTAAGCCAATCTCTACTTTTGATTTTGCTCTTTGATTTCTCTATTTTAAGAGAAGATGCGAGACTTATTCTTAAAGTGATCTTTCGATCTAGCATCTTATCAAGAGACGACATTGGATCCAAACTCATAGTTCGGACAAGGAATGACCAAAGAAAGAGAATGATCTTTCTTCTTCCTCACAATGGTTAAATCACACGTGGTGAGGAAAGAATTCTAATACCGATCTGGTGGTATTAGTATGAGACATTCTCTCATTATGGAATTTTGAACAAATCCGTAGTGTCCTTGATCTAGTATCGTATGAGAAAGTCTCTTTTTGTTACCTTGAACTAACTTAAGTATCTTGAAATTGACTTGGGGTTGCATATGCAACTTTTAGCAATTGTTTTTGAGACAGTTTTTTGCATCTTGTCTTATTTTTCCCTTTACCATTAGATGATTTAGTAACAACTAATGCAATATTAGCTATTTCCTCTTCTTCAGAATCATATGAATCATAGGTCTCATCTAGAGTTACAGCCAGATCCTTGCTTCCAGTATATTTCTTAAGATTGAGACAGTCTTTTGCTATATGACCAAACCCTTTACACTTAAAGCACCGAGGCTGATATTCATCATCTTCTTCCTGATCCTTTTTGACAGGAATTCGATCATGTGGACGAGAAGATCGATGAGTATCCTTTATGAATTTCTTATTTCTTTTATTTGAGAGATCTCGAAACTTGTCTAGTAATCAATGATAATGATTGTTCAATTTCATCATCGAATTTTCTCGTAACATTCATCTGAATCATCCATCTGTCTATTTCTCTCCATTGGAGCTTTCAGAATTTTTGCAGCTTTAAAAGCAATTCCTTTAGTTTGAATACACTGTGATTCATGATCAAATATCTTTAACTTTCCAACCAGTGTGCTTCGTGAGAGTGTTGAAAAATCATTTGCTTCTATGATTGTATGCTTCTTAGAATCATATCTAGATAGCAACGATCTGGGAATTTTGCACACTATATCCTTTTCAGAAATAGTCTTTCCAAGAGAGAAAGAAGCATTAATTATCTTAGAGAGTTTAATATGAAACTCTTCAAAAGTGTTGTTATCATCCCAAAGGTTTTCCCAATCGGACGTAAGAGTTTGAAGTCTAGCTTCTTTCTCTGATGTGTTTCCTTCGAATACGATCTGAAGATTATCCCAGGCTTCTTTCGAAGTTTAACATGTTGATACATGATGTTGTAGATAACGACTTACATAATGTATAATAGCATTCAAACCATCTGAATCCTGCTCAGCAAAAGCCTTTTCTTCGTTTTAAAAATCCACTGAGCGTTTAAACTCAGTTTTCGAATTTTCTACTTTCGGGCGATTATAACCATCGATGACTAATAGCCATGTATTAAAGTCTCGTGATTGAAGAAATGATCGCATAGCATAGTTCCACCATAGATAGTTTATTCCGTCAAGTCTTGGCGGTACGTTAATTGAAGTCGATTCATGAGAAATCGAGTTCATTTCTTATAGGATGGATCGCACCGAACACTGATTATTAGATCTTTTCGTGTTTGTCTGCTCTGATACCAATTGAAAAGACGATAGTACCCAAATATACCTCAATCTAAAACTTTTCCACCTATAAGTCCTTTCTCCAAAAGTGGTTGTCTGTGGACTGAGTCGAGACAATATAACTAATCGGTTCACACTTCGTGTGATCGTCTATGTATACGAGATCGAGACAATACGACAACAAGATAACTTGTGTGATTGACTATGGATACAAGATCGAGACAATACAACAACAAAGTATGATTACTTCATAATAGATTCGTAATTAACGTTTGTGTATTTTACTTCTAATTATAATAAAAACAATTATAATTGCGGAAATAAAAAGTAAAGACACATCAAGATTTTGTTAACGAGGAAATGGAAAATGCGAGAAAAACCGGGACCTTGTCTAGAATTGAATACTCTCATAATTAAGCCGCTATTAAAAATCTAAACCTACTTCTTATAGTTGAGACCAAGCAACTAAATATATAGTTCACCTAGTTCCCTCAGTATCCATGTGCCTCCAACTTGCAATAAGTCACGCACTTGGAACAATTCCTTTAGTTCGTATTCCAAACAGTAAAGGAACAACAAATCTGTTCAGTAACAACTCTTTTCAAACAAGTGATATGCGTTTGCCAAAAGGCTCTTCCGGTTATCCCAATAAACTCCTTTGTCAGGTTCTTAGATCAATCTATTCAACAACTACCAAAGTAATTATTTAGACTATGCACTTAATACTATGAATCACAAAGAAATGTATTGATGTCTATCTACTCAACTAATCAATCCAATATATCAAAAGATAAACCGATTATAGTTGGATCCCCAGCCGATCAAGTTTTGTGCAAACCAAAGATTATGAACTCAAATAAGAAATCTTCTTTGTCTTCAAATCTTTTTAGATCTTCAATAAACACCTGCACACAAATAACTTGAATCTCTTGTGATCAATCACACACAGAACGGAGTATGTTAACGATGGATTATCACAAGACGTCTTTAGATCTACAAACAGTCTAAGGATCCCCGGAAGTGGATACTTCTGATCTAGTTTGAGTGAATCTTATATCAGAAGAGAAGATTCTCAAGCATAAACAAACTAGGTGCAATCAAAGTTCAACAACCGTTAGTCAATAAAATCAATCGAAAAGTAATAATAAACTGCAATTATCTAGTTTCCCACCAACGGTACTCGTAGAGCTTCCCAATCCCAAAGAAGTCTTTAAAACGAGCGGTCGTACGAGATTTCGCCTAATTAGGGTACTTTCCTCTCCGAATAGATGGCTCCACCAGTAACAACACAACTAGGTAGTTTTGCTAGCTCTGAGGATTACTTTGCTCGAAATGCAAACTTCAATATTTATATACCAAGGAAGTTTGGATACCAAGGAATTTCCAAAACCGAATATTCTTAAAGATATGCAATAAACGCCAAAATCGATTTTCATAATTCCTGGAAATGCTCTATCCAAATATTGACCGAAATCTCTGTAGGATCAGAATATCGCAACATCAATACATTTGCGAAATCTTTATACGACAATACTGCGCGAAGATATCGCAGATCGACTATAGAAATGACGCAACAGATGACGACATCCTAAACACGAGAAAGATGTGGAGACCTAGCGAGATTTAGGAGTGTTGCGAAATCTAACACTTGTATACTTGCGAGAATATCGCAAGTCAGATCCTAAAATAAAGGTGGAAACACTTAGTCATCACCCACTATGTAATATCCTATATAAAGAGCCAGAAGGGCTTAAGAGAAAAGAGAGATCTTTTTTAGAGTGGAGGGAAAGTTTTTAGAGAGAGAAAGTCTAGAGCACTAGTTGTATTCTTGATTTCATTTCCTCTTTGTAAAATTCTTTAACTCAATTAATAAAAAGTGTGATTGTTGATCTTAAAGATGGGTTGATTATTATGAATTCTTGTGAGGGATGTATTGTAGGATTTCCCTAACTACATAATGGCGCTAGAAAAGCGATTGAAGGTTGATATTGTGATTTGAAAGAATTTGGAGTAGTAGATAAAGAATTTCATATAATTTTCAACAACTCATTAAGATTGAAAAATGGCTAGAAGAAGAAATACATCAAAACAACCAACAACTATTAAAAGGAGTAGGAGACTTTATGGAAAAGGGAGAGATGAAATGGAGAAATCTTCAAGAGTGAACACAAGAAACAATGGAGAAAATCAAGTTCAACCGCCAATTCAAGGTACACCAATACAAAATAGAACTGTGGATTATGACAGAGTGAGTGTACATACTTGGCGATCATTTCTCAGTAGATGAAATGGGAGAAAAACAACAATTAGAAAGTAATGGACGAGAAGAGAGAGACCAAGAAGTAATTGGAGGAATAATTCATGGAAATGAAGAGATTGCAGCGTTAGAGGCATTGAGGAAAAGAATACATGAAGAAAGGTGATTAGAAGCAGAAGAACGTGCAAATCTGACACGGCAAAATCATGAGTTGAGGATGAAAAACATGAGATTACAAAGTAGAAGGTCAAGAAGCACTACAAGATCAAGTTCAAGTTCAGTTAGAGAAGAAATAAGACGAAATCCTTTGTAGAAAATGCTAATGAAGATACTCGAGAGGAAATACAAAATCCAGACGAAGAACGTCGTGAAAAAAGAGAAATAATAGAAGATCGTTATATTCAACATGGTGAAATTCTTCAAAATGGACAAAATAACGGAAATCAGGGAAATAGGCAACGTCAGGAACGAAATAATCAAGATGGCGAAGAAAATCAGGGAGAAGGAAGGAGAACATTACATGTGAGAGAAGTTCAAAGAAATCGACAAATGATTGAAGATGAAATCGAAAGACATTACACTGAACAAGCACGTCTAGCTTGCGATAGAGAAAGACTGAGAGCAGAAGTGGAAGAACAAGAGCTACAAGAGGCAATTCGCCAGAACAATCATGGTAATCGAGAAAGAAGGCATGAACAAAATCGCAATACACTAGTCCAAAATGCGGAATTTAGGACAGACCAAAACTGTCGAAAATACAGTTATAAGACTAATACCATCTGTCCTAAAGTCTGTCCTATTTTCGGTGTCCTATTTATAATAGGACGGTTTGTTTTTGTCTAAAATAAACAATGATTAATTAATCTAAAATTAACGGCCGAACATGAATGTCGAAATTATATAATCGAGATTCAGACAAATCGATTAAGGTGAGTCATTTCCCAGACGAATCAAAGTAGTCGATTCAGCACAAATCGATTGATCGAGCCGGGATTCGTGCCGTCGATCAAAGCGAGTTAGTTTCAAATTTAAACCCGATTCGGCGAGTTAGTTTTCAAGTTGAATCGATTAGGTGACTCACCCTAATCCGATTGATCTATAAGAAAATATTTTTCTCGTTATTGTTTTTGGATCAATACTACACACAAGAACACATACGATATTTTGCAAGCAAACACAACCAATTCTATTAAACTTTGAATTAGGTCAACAACTTAACAACCCAAACATCTCTAAATTCAACAACTACATGTTCAAAACAACAAAGAAGGGGAAAAGAAAGAAATAAAGTGTGATTTAACATCCAACCGAACGAGTCACGTATTTCTTTGGCCATTCAATCGTCTCACCTAGAACAATATCTCCAAGTTTTCCATCTCCAACACATAGTTCCATATGTTCATCGACAATTTCATCAACAACGACTTCATAGTTCTCGTCATTTGGGGATGTACTAAAATTAACACGTCCAAGTGCAACTACTTTCTTCCTTAAATTCCTCAAGACGCATCCATTTGCTTGATTCTCAATAACCGTAGTATGGGACCAAATTGTTATATGGAGTGAAATTTATACAAAGAAAATATAGAAATCCAGAAAAAAGTATGGAATTTTTTGGCTGTATCAACAAACAGGCATGATGCTTTGAAAAGATGCAACCAAAAGATCAATCATCAAGATCTCTGGATCATCATATAGACTTACAATAAGTCGAGAACCTGCTATTCTACTTAGAAAAATGTCATCGAGGAAAGAACAATTAACAAGCACATCATACCCGTAGTGGAGGCAGCATTGGAGGGTTGAGAAGTATTGTTATCCCCGCTTTCTCGCCACAAAAACATTAAATCTTTCCTCTAAAGCATTCATCGAGTTTGAAGACCTTGATTCTTCAATTTCTCAATACGTAATTGTTCCCTAGAAGCTGCGAAGTAAGAATTTCTGTCTTTGATACCTCGCCACCCATCCCACGTACATAGCCCTTTCCATCACGTCCAAATACCTATTAGAACAATAATAACAATTTCAGCAGAACGAGATGGTATAAAAGTCACCAAAATCTAATTACTTCTGAAGATACAATATCATGGTAAATTTCATTTCCACCAACCGATGAAACATCATCGAATCCAAATGCTTTTGTGTTGATGAGTTAGGGATCGCGTTCATATATTTCTCTAACCTCTTCCGCACAATGCATGACATAATTTCATTGCTAAGTTAAAATTATATGACCAATTAATTATACCTGACGCTCGAGAAATCAACAAAACTTACCGCTTTCTTCGTGTGATCGTCTATGTATATGAGATCGAGACAATACGACAACAAGATAACTTGTGTGATTGACTATGGATACAAGATCGAGAATACAACAACGAAGTATGTTACTTGATAATAGGTTCGGTAATAACCAAACTCTATAGGATCACTATCAAGTAACGCAGAGTTAACATATATGTGTATTTTACTTTATTATAATAAACAATTTTAATGTGGAAATCAAAGTAAAAGACACAACAAGATTTTGCTAATGAGGAAAACGCAAATGCAGAAAAACCCCGGAACCTAGTCCAGTTTTGAATACTCTCAGAATTAAGTCGTTATACAAAATCTAAACCAACTTTATATAGTTGAGACCAAATAGACTACCCCTATCTACTTAGTTCCCTCGGTGTCCATGCGCCTTAGACTTCTAGAGTCACGCCCGTGAATAACAAGTCCTTTGGATAGTATTCCAAACAGCAAAGGGAGAATCTGTTTGGTAACCACTCTAATCAATCTTTGCTACAAGATATAGATGAGTCGTTGACAAAGGCTCTTCCATTTAATCTAATAAACTCCTTTGTATGGTTAGATCAATCTAACTTTAACTACCGAAATAATCAAGTATAGATTGACACTTAATCAAAATAAATATCAAAGAGATATATTGATAATGACGATCTCACGCAACTAATCAATCGAATAAATCCGATACTAGTTGATCCCAGCCGATCAAGGTTTGTGCACACAATTCACAAGATATGAAAACCAATAAGAAATCTTCTTCGTCTTCAAATCTTCTTTAATCTTCAATAACCTGCACAACACCAGTTGAATCTCTTGTGATCAATCATGCAAAAAACGGAGTTTGTTAACAATGGATCATCACAAGATGTCTTTAGATCTAACAACAGTTCTAAAGATACCGTCGATACCCTGATCTAGTTTGACTGAATCTTATATCAGAAGAGAAGATTCTCAAGAATAAACAAACTAAATGCAATCAAAGTTTCAACAACCGTTAGTCAATCAAATCAATCGAAAACTAATAACACTACAATTATATAGTTTCCCACCAAAGGTACTCGTAGAGCTTCTTAATCCCATAAAAGTCTTTAAACGAGCAGTCGTTAGAGATTTCACCTAATTAGGATACTTTCCTCTCCGAATAGACGGCTCCACTAGAAACAACAAGAAATGAAGTTTGCCTGGATCTAATGATAGTTTGCTAGAAATGCAAACTTATGTATTTATAAACGAAGACTGTTTGGACACCAAGTAATTCCCAAAACCGAAGATATTCTCAAGATATGCAATGAATGGAAAAATTCGGTTTTCATAATTCCAATAAATGCTTGTCCGGTATTTTTGAAATATCTCAATAGAAAATCTCCAATTAGTAAATGCACATTACTAATTTTTATTCTCTAGAGATATGCATTAATTGCTGGTAATTAAAGCATATAAAACCAAAACTCTTAATTAAAAGATTCTTAATTTATTTCGGCACAAGATCACCGTGAATACTAAGGAATATCTTTGAACAATAAATGAATGGGTTATTTAGTTTTTGGTATTTACATTTTGTCCAAAGTTAGTGTTTGGTCTAATTTTTGTCCAACTTAGGGTTTGGTACTTGGAAATGACGTTGACCTTTGTTGACCATCTTAAATCTTGACTTCCGTAAAGAATTTATTAATTTTTTTTTATAAAATGAAATAACTAATATATTTCCCAATACACCCTTATAATTCATTAAACCTAATTCTTTCAAAAGAGAAATCCCAATGCTTCCTTCCCAAACCCTTCACCGCCGCACCACCATCACTCTTTTTCTCTATATCACTACTACTGTAAAACCATCACAACCACCTTCTCACTTTCTCTGTTTCTTTCCTATTGCCAACCCAACTTCTATTCCTTCTCCGAACCCCAATAATCTTAAATGAGACGAAGTTTTTGTTATTAGTTTCACAAGTTCATAAATCAAATTCAGAGGTTAACCAAGATTAAATTTTAGATTAGATTCTTATGCATGATTCTAAAACAGTAGCTAGACGACACTTATTGACTTGAGGTTAATAAGTTTGGATGGAGTTTTCAAATTTGTGAAGTTGGTCTGAAAATGCACAGTGAATTAATTTGAAAGCAGGTAAATCATACTAATCAGACTCGCAGTGCAGAATAGATTGATATTGAAGATTTTTGTTAAAATTGGTGGGTTTAGATTGAATCACAGTGGTTTATGATCAGAATCTGATTTTAATCAAAAATTGAAGAAATCAAGATCCAATTTAGGGTTTTGGGGAAGATTGGAATAAAAATTCAGTAAATGAATAATAATAAATTGTGATCTTTCTATAATGATATTTGCAATTGATGGAGTAAAAACAAGAAAATAAATATGTTCAGGAGTGAAGCTAAATGACAGAGAAAATTCCAAACAGGTAATTGAGAGTTTAAGAAATCGAAATGTTCGGTCTTTCTTAAAAAAAAAAAAAAAAAAAAATTGAAACTTGGTGGTGGATAGGTGTAAGTTGATTTTTTGATAATTTTTTTGATTGATGAATAAATGTATTTTTTAAAATTGATTTTTTGGATGATTGTTTTACGATGGATTTACTCAAGGTTCTGGTTGAAAGGTGGTGGTGGGGATGGTGAAAGTCTGGTCGGCAGATGGAAGAGAGAAGGAAGGTGGAAGAAAATGAGACGGGGGTTAGGTTAGGTTGATTTTGAACCGTGTAAAAAGCGTGTGTGCAAGGGTAAAATAGTAAATGCCTAAATATGGAGATAATAATTTAATTAGAATTAAATTTAACTTAGTCAAAGAAAGTCAACGTTATTTTCAAGTACTAAACCCTAAGTTGGACAAATGTTAGACCAAACACTAACTTTGGACAAAATGTAAGTACCAAAGGCCAAATAACCCTAAATGAATACTAAGGAATATCTTTGAACAATGAAGTTTTCCTGGCTCTAATGATAGTTTGCTAGAAATGCACACTTATGTATTTATAAACGAAGAATGTTTGGACACCAAGTAATTCCCAAAACCGAAGATATTCTCAAGATATGCAATGAATGGAAAAATTCGGTTTTCATAATTCCAATATAAATGCTTGTCCGATATTTTTGAAATATCTCAATAGAAAATATCCAATTAGTAAATGCATATTACTAATTTTTATTCTCTAGAGATATGCATTAATTCTTTAGTAATTAAAGCATATAAAACCAAAAACCTTAAGTAAAAGATTCTTAATTTATTTGGCACAAGATCACCTTGAATACTAAGGAATATCTTTGAACAATAAATGATAAGAGTTACTGCTCGTGTTCAATGTGTATGTTGACATCTTTTCACCGCAAATCCTTATTTTGTATTTACATAGATTTGCATTCTTGGAATCAGTTATACCACACTTCCAAGCAAGTTTAGAATTGGTTCTGTTTTCCAATACTACTATGTTATTGATCAAATACCAAATAACATACATGGGTTCTGTCGGTTCTACCAATTACTAGGATCGGTTATACCTAATTATGGAAACACTTGTGATCGGTCACACTAGTTACTAGGATTGGTTACACCAGTTACAAGGATCGGTTCCATATACACATGGTATTACTTGTAATCGGTCACACAAGTTACCAGGACCAGTTACACCAATGACAAGCATCGGTCCCACACACTCATGATCGGTCACACTAATTACAAGGATCGATCATACCATCACATGGTGATTACTTAGGATCGGTTACAACAATTGATAAAAACCAGACATACAGGTAGTGTGATTAGTTATACTAAGATACATAACCTAAGTTAAGATCGGTTCTACCATCTCACACATATTGGTCGTCCAAAGATTTGCAATGAATAGCCGGACCAATAAGCATAATGATTTCCCTTTTGATTCAAGAAACAAGTTCATGAATGTACTTCCTTTAAATAAATGTAAGAAATTATTTCCTAGGATGAAATCTTCACCATAACCCATTCACATAATCATAACAATATATACAAGATTATGTCGATGTCATATCTACGAAGTTCAAAAGATAAGCGTTATACTTCGTAATCTAATTCCCTAATACTATGATCATACTATTATGATCATGTCACATCACTAGAGTATTATACAATATGTACAATATATACAGCTTCGCAGTTATTTTTTCAATATAGCACGACTTGCAATATACGTTAGGAATGAAACAAGTCGATGTTACTAACCTCAAGTGGAAGGATGATGTCGTCGTTGTAGTTCATTACTTCTTCACATTCTTCGGTCTTCGGAGTAATACTCGTATGTCTCAACATTACTAGACTTTTTAGTCCAACCTAAACGAAGTTGAATCTAGTATTTAATCAAACGACTCTAGATGAGTTTTGATACTAAAATATGACAACCAAACTTGGCATACCAACGCTTGGTGAGTTCAACTGAGTTATGCTCTAATAATCTCCCCCTTTGTAAATTTTGATGACAAAACTCTTATTACATATGGATAAAAAAAATTACAAAATAATTCATTTTACATACGCTTGATTCCAAGTTTCAACAAGACAATAACTTTGCATATATTCAATCAATAAATGTCGTTGTTGCCATTTGAATAACAAAAGCTTTTACTCCCCCTAAAGGTTAGTTAGGTAAATATTCAATCCGAACATCTTTGTTATTCCCCTTTTTAGCAAGAATTACTACTCAACAATATGATATGTTTCTCCCCTTAGTCAATGCTTTACTATTTCGTCGGATATAACGTTTAAGCACAATTGTCCTTTCCTTAGTGATTAAAAATCACTTGTTTACTCCATATATTTCTCCCCCTTTTTGTCACAAAATGACAAAGGTTCGAGCAAATAAAGGACAAAACGAAAGGATCTTACAAATATAAAAGACTTGTATAAAACCTATAAGAGTTAAGCACGAAGGTTTCACATACCACTATAGATAACCAATATTAAAACCGAAACTACAAAGTAACTTAGTTTTAATATATTATCAAGGAAACAATTGCCCGAAGCAATTTTCCTTAATAGTCTAACAAATCGACTAAGAAACATAATTCCCTTGTTAGACCGAATGTGTATGCAAAATCGATTATTTTGATAAGACCAAAATAAACATCATAATTAACTTTATTTCTCTCATCGGGTTCTAATTATTCAGACAATAACTTTGACCTTTCCCTTTAGACAAGACAAACACTAGGTTAGTTAACTAGTTTATCTTGTCAAGGAATTCGGTTAGACTTGAATAACCGAATCCTCCAATTTGATAAGTCTAACTAAGATCAGAATTAACTTTGTTTCTCTTATCCGGAATCAATTGGATTAAACAAATGATATCATATTTTTGTTAAGCCTAAAAAATACATACAAACCAAAATAAATTGACTTTTATAACACCGTAATTGCAGCGAATTTCGTTAAGCAAAAAAAATTTGATACCCAACAATAAAGAAGATACCAATCAATAATCCAAATAAATTGACATGGTTTTTCTTAAGCGGAAACAATTGAGTCACACACACATGCATACACAATATAATGGAACATATGAATTGTACCGAAATTTTATTAAGCAAAAGCAAAAATATATGCAATATAAACCGGCTTTTCTTAAACGGGAAAACGATTAACTAACAAATTCATAACCTCAAATTCCACAAACCTCTTCTCCCAAAGAAAGATATATCATTAAGCGCAAGTTCAAATAAGAACTCTCCCCCGGTGTGTTGTCATCCTCTCGCAAGAACAAAAGAACAACAACAAGAGAAACCTTTACAGAGGAAGGTTGAATCAGTTTTAACTAATGCGTGCCAATAGCAAAAGTTGAAAAACCGAAACACATATGTTATGTTAAACACAACTCATGCAAACACAAATCGATTCAACATCTTGTGACTTTTTGTAGATGGGAAAAAACGATTTCTTTGGTTTTTACGGAATTGAAGAGTCGAACGTGTGGAGACTCCTTGAACCGAGCGAAATGTTGAACCTCACACGGATGCACTACAATAAGGGAGTGCTTTAAGTTTGAGAGATCAACTCGTAAGACTCCGGCCTAAACCAAGAACAATGGCCGTTCAGTCAATTCGATCACAAGAGAGGATGGGTTGATTCAGTAGGAGGGAGGCGAGAAAATGCGTGAGATCAATGGCGATCTCGAGATTGTAGGTGTGTTGTGAATTCGGTGTAAGAACGCATTGAATGATTGAATTTTGCTCAATTGAGAGTGATTTCTCTGAGTTCGTATAGACGAAAGATTGTCTGTATGAACTTTGATGAAAAATTGCTCGTTTTTGCCAAATGTTCGAGTGTTCGAATCTTCTTCTTTCAATCGGGATTCGAGACATTTTATAATGCGGAGTTGAAAACACCATGATCCCATGAAGTGTGACAGTTTTGGGAGAATCGAGAGAATGGGGAAGTGGGAAATCGTGTTAAAAACTAGTTGCTCATCGTGCAGAGACTTGGTTAATTTTCCACCCAATACTTTGTTGACTCTTCAAGCGATTGCTCGGTCCCGCGACAACTTTCCCTAATTTTATTATTTCTTTGATAAAATCATGAGATTAGAGAATTTCTTTGAAACGTAGGATCACGAGATCGGGGAAAAATAATAAAATATGACAAAATATAAAAGCGGGCGCGGGATTGGTCATGGCATGACCGGCGGTGATGAGCCAGTCACCTGTCGCCTTTGCTAATATTTTTTTATTATTATTTTTCGTTCGATTTTGCATAGGTTCATCGTTCATTCATATTTTTGAAATGCTCGTTTGCGCATTCAAATGCTTGGTCTATGCATTATTGTTAAGTACACTTGCACCATTTTAGCCGGGGCTTATTCGATGCTCGATGCTGTCTCGTTGAATATTTATCACTAACCCGTGGAATTCGCCGGGAAGAACCACGAATTGAAGTGACGAAATATAAGAAGTATCATAAAATATTCTTTTGGATATTCGAGGCGATTAGAGATAATTAATTGATGGCTCTATACTACCCAGGGCTTCTATCTAGGAGCATTAATTATCTGAGGGTTGAGCAATATGAACTTGCTGGAGTGTCATATTCCTCTTGTATAGTCAGGGAAAACATGGTTGCATCCTGAAGACGTTATTGCTCTATACTAGCAGACATGCTGTCTAGGAGCCGTCCAATCTTGCAATTCTATACAATATGAGATGTCTTTGTGGTCTCACATTTGGGAGATTACACGTCTTCATCCTCTCGAGAGACTTTCTCGGTCGAGGTTTTATGGCATGAGCTTTCACGCTTAGAGACATGAGTCTCAATACTCATCCGATTGCCGGATCCGGAGTATTCGAAATTTCTCGGTATTTAGGAGATGTGCCGTGGCTTGGGAGGGAGACTACACATCTACATATACTCTAAGAGACAACCTTCGGTGAGAGATTTATGGCATGAGCTTTCATGCTTTAATGAGAGACTTGGGACTCAATACTCATCCGATTGCCGGGACCGGAGTATAGTTTTACAATTTTACCATTTGTCAAAAATCCACCATCTACATTAAGTCCCCTTCTTAGTGAAGAACAATCATGTTCCTCAGTCAGCATTGAATGGTGATTTTCCAGGTAAAACAGAAATAAGTAATTGAAATTTAGTCATAAGATAAGATATTGTCGGATTTCGACTGAATGAGCAAACCATGGTTTGAGAGGAAACCCAGTGGCATAATAGAGCATCATCCAGTGAGCAAAATTGGTGTAGAACCGCTGATTTGATGGTGGAACCCTGGTTGGTTTAGGATTCAAGAGCCGGGCCCAAAAAGGAAATCCTTATGGAATTAGGTTTTGGAAGTAAAATTTGATATAAAAGGAATTAATTCCCTTTCTTTTTTTTTATTCTTCCGACACGACCACCATCTTCTTCATCCTCACATCACCTTCACGCCCGAGCTTAGCAAGAGAAGGGAAGATTTTGCCGGAGCGCCACCGTTCGTCCGACCGGAGCTAGCACCGTCCGACCAACTTCCGGCCGGCACCGACCGGATAAGCAACTTTTTTTTGTTTCTGATTTAATGAGTTATTCATGTTTGAAATTCTATACATGTGTATATATTAGCGTAAGTTTTGTAGAAAAACCCTTATTTTATTAAACGTATGTTCGTTCGATCGTTAGTTTAAGAAAGAACCCACAATTGGGGGATATAAAAACTAATCGGGGATATGAATTACTTCCCCCAACTCATGGTGTGTGCTAATGGGTGACTTTTGGGGCGAAAATACTAAAACACCCTTCCCTCAAAATAAAAATCAAAAAACTTAAAATCAAAAAACAAAATCATATTCCCCATTTCCATCTCCACTTCTTATTAATCTTTTAGGGTTAAAACTTTGAAACCCAAATGTTCCCCATTCTCTTTCAAATTCTAATTTTTCCCATTTCCTTTCAAATTCTCTTCTCCTTCTCCGCTCGGAAGTGATGAAGAACATGTCGGAAATGATGAAGAACATCTTAGGAAATGATAAAGACCACGTAGGAAGTGATGAAGAACATGTCGGAAATGATGAAGGTCACGTCGGAAGTGATGAAGACCATGCGGAATTGATGTAATTCAATGCCGGAACTAAATTCTGGCATGCTCGATATAAATCTATTAATGCCGATAGTCAAGTGAAAAAAATCAATTTTCTTAATACTTTTCATCATGTTAGGCATAGAAATTTAGGATGAAGACCACACGAAGTGAGTTAGGCATGGTTATTTAGGATGAAGACCATGCGGAGTGAGTTCCAAGCATGGTTATTTAGGATGAAGACCACTAATAGGAAGTGATGAAGAACATGTCAAAAATGATGAAAACCATGCCGGAAGTGATGAAATTCAATGCGGAACTAAATGCCGGCATGCTCGATATAAATCTATCAATGCGGTAGTTAAGTGAAAAAAAAATCAATTTTACGGATACTTTTCATCATGTTAAGCATAGAAATTTAAGCAAAAACCATGCTGGAAGTAGTTCGGCATGCTCGAAAATCGAATAAGCTGCAATGAAGTAGACTCATTAAAACCTGAAAAAATAGGTTTTGAAGATCAAAACCCGAAAAATTTATGAAATCGGATAACTGGCGGAAGTAGACTGATTAAAATCAGATAACTACGCCCCTCGGGGGTGTTACGCCCCCCGAACCCCACGGATAGTGACAAACAATTTATGAAAATTTCCAGCAAATGCCGACATGGTTTTTTCTGTTGAATACCATGCCGGCACCAAGATTTTTCAGCTACAACAATGGTGGATTCAAAGAAAAAAAAATCAAATTTTCAACCTCTTAGCATCAATTCTCTCATCACAATCATCTTCCATTTTCAAAAAAATAATTCCACTCAAAAACCATTTTCCTCATTCTACTCTCAACTAACCCACACAAATTCAAATAAAAAATAAATACACACTAATTTATCCCCCAAATACTTAACATTTTACTAATTATAATCAATCAATAATCCCGATTAGTGGGGGATAGATTAGGAATTAAAAAAATAATTACATAGGGGGTCACCCAATTGCTATTGGGACATCGTTTTGTCATGTAGCTATATCCCCCAATTAATTCTCATATCCCCCAATTGCGCCTTCTTATGAAATTAGCAACAATCCCTAACTTGAGAAAGATTTTTCTTTGGAAATAGACATGTGTCCAGTGATAAAATTTTGTTTATGCAGCCGTGACATATTATGCAAAAATATGATGACATATTTTATTCACATGAGTTTGTTCTCATTAGATAAAAGTTTTAAAATTTATGTGAGTAATTCACATTAATTATTGCTTTGTAAAATCGAAACGTGGGTTCTGAGTAACCTTGAAACTTTGAGAATTTATTTATGATGAAATATTGTCTTGGTGTAAATTTCATAGTTCAGTTGTGGATGTTCATATTATGAAAATTGTGTCTATGATTTTATGAAAATCAGTTTTGAAGATTAATAAAGCCTCGTTCGTTATTGCAGGTTTCAAGGAACAAACTAATTTTGGAGTGTTAACTCTTGTGGCACAATCACTATTGTTAGTGGAATTGCAAAGAGGTAAGAGTTAAGAATTACCATTTTTGTTGATGCCGTATTCCCATTTGCATGATTCCATTATCTTGTTGAAGCTTGTATTTAGACGACTGAAGCAAAATGTTGTGTGAATTTTACAGCTACTTGGCAAGAATGTCTGATTCCCAATCTAATGATGCTTCCAGAGATGAAATGTGTGTATACAATGATGTCTCTAGAGAAGATGCATGCATGGATGAGACTTCCGTTGGCGGAGAGGAAGACGAAACACCTGGAATCAAGAATGTTCCGAATATAGATGATGCATTTTTTGAGGTTCTAGAAACTAAAAAGCGTCTCAGATCTCCAGCATATCGTCTTTTGATAAACCCTGGGACGGTTACTCAAAAGAAATTGGTGACTCATCGAGTAGTTGTTCGGTTTTGTCTTGAACGATGACTCTTCCAGGCTTCAATTATAGATTTCAAGCTCTCTCGACGCCCTTTAGAGAAGTTTTCTGGATGGTCAAGACACATGCTGGGATATCCTCGTGTTAGAGCTATGCTGTATAAAGCACAAGTTGTCAGGGCTATTCAAGCATCTGGAGATTTGTACAACTTTCATGATGCGCGAGGTCTTGTGGCCCTTCTTGCTCGATGGTGTATTCCGACTCATACCTTTATATGTAGTTGGGGAGAGTTTACCATTACCTTGGAAGATGTAGTTGCTTTATTGCATTTTCCAATCACAGGTAATTTTCCTGTAGAGATTTCCACGGAGGAGAAAGCAGTTTCCAACATCTTAACAGCTGAGATGGAGAGAATTAACAAGGTTTCTGGTCAAAGGCTGTTATGCTCACTTTCATGGTGGCCACGGGATGTTCCTCTTAACGAACCTGACGGTAACCTTGGCTTCTCCTTAATATAAAGTCTCTTAACAGGTGAGGGATTTGTTTTTGATAAACTCAATAGGAACTCATTTCCTATCTTAAACTCTGTAACCTTGGCTTCTCCTTAATATAAAGTCTCTTTCTATCAATTTGTTTTCTAATTCCCGTCTTATTTAAGCTAATGCAGACGATTTAATTATGTATCGCGGACGATTAGGCGAATTTGAGTGTTTAAAAGAGTTGGATTTTTTTTTTTTGGGAGCTTATCCAAGTGGAATTTGAGTTAGGAGAATTTGAGGTGTATGAGCATTAACATTTGGTGTTGGTTAGTCTACAAGTGGCAATCATAGTTGAACAATATAAATGTTTTGACATAACCTGAACCGAGTTATTCCCATATGTTATTAAGCTAATGATGACGATTTAGTTGTGTCGCGGACAATTTGATCTAACTAATGGCCAACGCCGGTGCAAGCATTTGTTTATCTCACGGTATGGTCCTTGAGTGTAGAGCTGTAAAGCGTGCCGTCCCAAAGACAACACGGCCCACGAAATCACGTGCTTAGCGTGCTATGTATCGTGTTGTGTTGTCCGGAGATTATGCCTTGCCCGTCTTTGCCGCGTAGTGCTAGAAGGCGTGTTGTGCTGGGTTGTGCAAGAAAAATAAACGTCTTGTCCGTGTCTTTGTCTTTGTCTTGGACACATTTATTTTATATTTTTCAATATAAATGTTTTCCGAATATTTAGATATTATATATGTTATTATGAAAATAAGTCATCATAACGATAATAAAATGTCAATAATTGGCTAGAATTTTTGTGAAATATACACAAAATGTGATGTATTGTGCCATGTTTTGTAGTATTTTATACCTATTATGACGTGCTTTCTTAACGTGTTGTGTTGTGCCGTGTCACGTGCTGGGCTGGGCTACTGTGCCGATTAGTCAAACCAGCACGTCCCATTTAACTAACGTGTTGTGTCATGCTGGGTTAATTCACGTCTTTGTCTGAAATTTTTGTGCTCAAGTTTTAGCGTCTTTGTCTTGCCCAATCAAAAAGAAAATGCTCCGTGCTCGTCTCTTGGCATAGCCCAATTTACGCCCCTACTTGAGTGCATTATCGGTTATCATCAGATTATTTCCATGGCTTGTAAGATAATTGAATTGTGATATTTAATTAGTTTTGGCTTTCAATTACATTAATACTCATATATCTACTTTTTAGGGTTTTCCTTTGCTTCTCTGTATACAGACGAGGGAGGCGCAGTTTGGAATTTTGGTGCACAAACTATACTACCTATAACGGCTTAGGGTTGCAATTATGGGTTGAATGTGTACAGTTCATGGCTGTTATTATTGATCTAATGGCTTTAATTGTATGTGAGGACGGACCGTAATATTTATCAGCGTATATGTGGACGGGCTGTGATTACTTGGTTGGGAGTGCCTAAAAGGGGATAGTTAGTCTGGAGATGCCGGCCATAATTGAACAATTGAATATTTTTGACATTTGATGGCAATCATATTCAACATAATAAAATCTTTTTTAATGTAATCAGAATCAAATTATTCCCAAAATATTTAGCTAATTCCGATATGTCGTCGTAGACAATTTGATTTAGACACCGGTGCAAGCATTTGTTTTTCACACCATATGGTCCTTGGATGCATTATCTGAGATTATTTCCATAACTTGTAACATAATTGATTGATGGTACTTAATTAGTTGTTGCACATAAATGAGTAGGAAAATAATGTGCAGAAAGGTATGCTTAACGAGTAGTAAATATGTTACCACTACACTAGGTTCCATGTGTATGAACGGTTGTCACATGATGGCACAACCGGAGACTAAAGTGATGTTTGGACCTTAGATCGAATAAAGAGCTCGCATTCGTAAACGCCACAACTGCACAACCTATGGGCAGAAGAACTTTGAAAAGATTTACCTTGCCGGTATGTACCAGACTGATTCTATTTGCCGCATCAAACCAAATGGCACTTCATTTTGAACCAAAGTGCCGCATCTCTGATTATTTCATTCCATTACTGAATATATCTTTTCTCCTTCTCTTGCGAGACTGACATTTTGAGAGGAAAAATCATAGTGGGAATGACTTGTCGTTGGTAGTGTTGATGTTATTGAACTACCATCACTTGCTTCTGCCATGAATTTTGCTTCTGCCATGAATTGCTTCTACCACAATTCAATTATGTTGGTAAACATTTGTTGTAGACGGTTGTGATCATATGCTTGGTTTATCTCACCGTAGGGGGACAATTACCATGAGATTATAACTGTAACATAATTGAATTGTGGTACTTAATTAGTTGCGGCTTTACTCATCTCTAGTATACATACAATAGGCACATCATGCAATGCCAGCAAATACCGGGTTGTCTTTTCTGCTGAAGTAGATGCACTAGGTCTTCATATTTCCCATATCAACCCGGAGAGTGATCTTCAAATTAATAAGTAACAGCGGAGGCAAGGCAATTCAGTATATATAGTTTTCCTACTGCAGAGTTGATTTGTTGGGATTTTTTGAACGTACAATTAGTTATGTTTTGAACTTTGATCGTTGCAAAAACATATAATAGTAATCAGTTCGGTTTGAAGAGTATAAGAATTTAGTCTAGTCTGATATGAAGTAAAGTTGTGATTAGAACTCTAGCATCATCATAAAGCAAGAGTTGTGGCATCTAGGCATGCTTTTACTTCTATGGTAAACACATAATCCAGATTAGATAATACGGGGGTATCTTCAATATGAAAATAAAATAACTAGATAAATAAAATGAGATGCAAATATTATGGAGTGGGACAAGAATTTCATTCAAAC
This sequence comes from Papaver armeniacum, assembly GCA_023531295.1. Classification (NCBI taxonomy): domain Eukaryota; kingdom Viridiplantae; phylum Streptophyta; class Magnoliopsida; order Ranunculales; family Papaveraceae; genus Papaver; species Papaver armeniacum. The sequence goes on from JAJJWW010012659.1 coordinate 415,602, forward strand.
ATCATACATTCATACGTACACCAAAAGTAAAATACAACTGTTCAGATCTCCAACAATTTATCATTTCGTATTTCTTCAATTTATCATAATTGTTATATGTAATTCTCAGATTAATAAAGAATTTCCTCTTCGTTTTTTTTTTCTTCTCTTTTACACTTTTAACTAGATCTCACTAAAAATCCTCCACTCCCATCACTTATCGCTTTGAATCCTTCTCTTTCACTCTCTTTTTATTCTTCTCTTCGTGCAAGATCAACAAGAGAACTTGCACGAAATCCTCGGAGCTAAGAGTACTTTCAGAATCCATCGTAGCTTACAAGGAACAAAAGTTAACATATTGAGAGGAAAAATTATAGTGCGGATAGCTTGATGTTAGTGGTGGTGATGCTATTGAACCACCGTTGATGAAAAAATCATACATGGATGAGAGAATTGTTGGGATCTGCTTTTAGGGTTTCTCTATCTTCACAGACGAGGGAGGCGCAGTTTGGGGTTTTGAGATGCACCAGTAGAACACTACACTTCTTATAAGGGTAAGATGTGTACGGTTTAGGGTTGAGTTACAATCTAACGGCTGTACACGGTTGTGATCACGCTGAGTGTCTTAGAAGGGTTGGATTACTTTTTTGAGAAGCTTGTCCGAGAGTAATTTGAGTTTTGCTGAGCTTGAGGTGCATGACCATTTACATTTGGAATGCCTGGTTGGTCTAAGCCGAACAGAACCGAGAATTATTCCCCTACTATTAAGCTAATGTCCACGATTTAATTCTGTGCGGCAGACCATGAGATTATCTCCGTAACTTGTACCGTAATTGATTTGTGGTACTCAATTAGTTGTGGCTTTCAATTCTCTATTAATAAGTAGCAGGGGAGGCAATTCTGAATTTCTGAGTAATATTTCGATAATAATGATTTGCTCGTTCTGTCAAATAAGTTGTTTATGCTTTTTAATCATTCCAGTGGCAGTGGCCAAGATAGAAATTGTTAGCTTGCATAACATATTTTGTTTGACAGACTTAATAAATATGAAGCTCCATTTCTGCTTATTTGTATGCCTAGTTTGTTCTTATAGGAACTCCAATGTAGTGATTGACCATGATGTAATGTTTAAGGACCATGGACTTGGTAGGTTTTACGCCAAGACTCATCTTTGATTCCTATCAATTCTTACACACAGAGTTATCAGTTAAGCATGTTTCTTGCTTTAATTTCTCATGTTTTTAGAATCATTTACTAGGAATTGTAGAATCGTTCACTAGGAATTGATGTATGAAAGTGATCAATGTGCAGAAAATTGAGGCACCCATTGGGCTGGGTTATCGAATTCAATGTGTATCTATTTGCCGCATCAAACTGAACGATTCATCACTTTATATCGGTAACAGACTGAAACTCTAGGTATGGCTGCACTTCTATGGTACAGACCGGAATCCAGATTAGATGATCCATGATTCCATGGTGTATTTTCGAGATTGAAGAAAATGAAAATAAAATAAAATGAGATGCAAATATTATGCAGTCAAATACTAGGAGTTCAATATGAATTAAGTTGAACATCACACATGGATGAAAGTAACATAGAAGTGTTCATATGTACAATTTTATCATTTCATTCTTTAATTTTTGACAAACGTTACATATTCTCAGATATAATAAAAAATTACTCAATACTTATTTCTCTTTTTATTAGAAAATAAAAATCCTACTCTTGCATCACTTATCCATTTCAATCCTTTTATTATATACTCTCTTTTAATTATACTTTAGCCTAAAGCACGACGACTACCTTGCTTACATGAGCTCCTTGAGCAATATTAAAGAACTACGTGAACACATGAGGCAAGGAAAAAAAAGACTAAGATTAACATATTGGGAGGAAAAATCATAGTGTGAATAGCTTGTTGTTGATGGTGATGATGCTATTGAACCACCACCACTTGCTTCAGCCATGATTTTATTGGGGATTGTTTTGATCTGTTTTTAGGGTTTTTCGTTTTCTTCTACACAGAGGGAGGCGCAGTTTGGAATTTGGGATGCACAAACTATACTATTTTTAAGGGTTGGGATAGGTGTGAACTATTTAGGGTTGAGTTACAATTTTATTATCGATCTAACGGTTGTAATCGTATTCTAGGGCTGGCATATCTGTAGACGGCTGTGATTATCTTTTTGTAATTGGGAGCTTGTCCGAGTGTAGTTCTGAGTTCAAGTGAATTTGTGGTATGAAACATTTTGGTGTTGGCTGGTTACTCGAAAACAAACATACATGCCTAGTAAAACACACTCAAAAACAAACATACATGCCCACGACTGAAGAACTCCTAACATCTGAAAGCAACGGGGAACATGATCAGCTAAGTCCTCCATCGACTCCCTCTGCCTAGTAAAATGTCTGTTGGGAAGTTCCATTTTTTAGTGGAGCAATTCACTTTTTCTAAGTTTGTTGCATAAAATGAATCAGACGTTGTATTTGTATACGAGAAGGTATTTGTAAAATGGCTGAGCAAAAAAATTTGTAAAATGACGTTAGGCAAACAATGAGGGTGAAATTTTAAACAGAAGAGAGGGTGACGCCAAGTAACATTTGTACGTTAATTTTCCTTTAGCAAAGCATGTATCCCTTGTTCCTTGCTAAACGCCAGGCGCATCTTTCTAAGCTTTGTTTTCACAGTTAATTTTTCCTCCTATGTCACATATGATTCAGTACCAGATTTCTCTATTAAAACTTAGCTATTTTAGTTTTGAATAAAGGCAAATGTTAACCTCTGCATGTATGCAAAGGTTAAGGAGCAATTAATTCCCACCTTCTGCTTTGGTATTTGAGAACTTTATGACTAATTAACACTTTACTATGGAAATCTATAATGTTCCCATTATTACCCTTGCATTAACGCGTTTTGTTTTATTTCTCTCTCTAAATGTTTCCTTTTACACTCAGAAACCGAAATTTAATTCTCTCTGAATATTTCCTTTTAATCTCCATCTATATCTCTTTGAATGAAACCATTTAAATTCCTTGATTTTTAGATCTCTCGTTAATTTAATTTTCAAATTTTAAACGCTATATACTTTAAAGTTCTCTTCTTCTCAATTAGACAGTGAAGTAAAATTATTCAACTTATCCATTGTATTAAATTAAACCATCAAAATCTGAGAAGAAGGATTAAATCATAGTTTCCTAATAAGAAAAGAAGACATGATATCCAATTATACGAGGGATATGAAATCTACTGCTAATCTTTTTAGATAGAGATTTTTACCAAAAAGAAAAAATATCGAAGAGTTTTAAAATCTGGAAAGGAAAAAGATTTAGAAAAAAAAAAGAATATGACAATTAAATTTGAAGAAGACGAAGAAGGAAGATGAGAAGTTGCAGAATTTAATAGAATAAGGGTAGGAATGGAATCATTTTATTTATGAAATTGAAACTTGTTTTGTTAGTATTCCAACATAAACTCTACATAATTTTATGTAAAATGTTACTAATGATTAGGTCATATCCTATGCACCCATGCATAGGATAACAGGACCCTTGACTAAATGTCTGATCTGTTCCTTTGAAATTTGTGGTTGATCTTCCCAGTATAGTATTTTTCGAGATATTTTGGATTCATCTTACAGTCGGCATAATAGAGGGTCTGATAGAAATCTTGTCCGCTAAAGCTGACAGAAAACTATTGGGCTTCTACAATAAGTTATTTGGGCTTCTATAATAAGCTATCCCCAAATGACTTCTACAATAAGTTATTTAGGCTTCTATAATAAGCTAGATTAGGCTTCCATAATAAGCCATCTGGGTTTCCTCAATAAACCCACCGGTTTCCACAATAAACCCACCGGTTTCCACAATAAACCGTATTGGGCTTCCATAATAAGCCATGTGGGTTTCCTCAATAATCCCACCGGTTTCCACAATAAACCGTATTGGGCTTCCATAATAAGCCACGTGGGTTTCCTCAATAAACCCACCGGTTTCCACAATAAACCGTATTGGGCTTTCATAATAAGCCATGTGGGTTTCCTCAATAAACCCACGTATTGGTTTCCTCAATAAACCAATTGGGCGTTTCCTCAATAAACCAATTGGGCTTCCTCAATAATCCAAGTGGGTTTCCTCAATAAACCCATGGTTAAAGATATTAAATAACTTGTGTGGCTCACGTAAACTATTTTAATAGAGTACAAACACTCGAGCATCCCATTCCGAGACTCAAATGAGTAGATGCGTGAGCTATTTCGAATTTATTGACGCAAATTTTGTGATTTCCAACCTATTGGTGGTGGGTTAGTGAATTCTATGTGCATTTATTGGCTGCATCAAACTGAATGACACTTTTCTATTGGATTGAAACAAGTTGTGGCCTTCTCTAGGCATGGGTTGCACTTATATGGTACTGACCAAAATCCAGATTAGATGATCCATGGGATATTTTTCAATATTAAACAAAAAAAATTCAAATATTATGCAGTGGAACTCAAATAATATTTAGGATTTCAATATGAAGTTGAACAATCATACATGGATCAAAGCAAAATAAAAGTGTTCAGATCTACACTTCATCGTTTCATATTTTTTAATTTTTGGTAATTGTTGCATAGATTTACATAAAAAAACTTCCTATTTCATTGCTCATAGTCTTTTCTATTTACCATTTTTGGTAATAGTTGTAAGACAACGACTATAACATTAACAGGAGGAGTAGGAATTGCATGAACTAATTGGAGCAAAATTGTGGACCTTCATGGGGCAATCATGCGAATTGAGACTAAAATTTTGAGAGGAAAAATCATAATGCAAATAGTTTGTTGTTGATGGTGACGATGATATTGAACCACCACCAATTGCTGTTTTTCCATGATTTTGTTGTTGTGGCTGATGAAAATCATACATAGATGAGAGAGAATTGTTATGATCTGTTTTTAGGGTTTTCATATCCTTCTCTGCGGCGCAGTTTGGAATATTGGATGGAGATGTAGAAAATTGTTCTCTACTTATAAGGGTTAGGTTAGATGTATACGTTTTAGGGTTGAGACGTTGAGTGATTTCATTATTCATCTAACGGATGTAATCCTACGTAAGGACTACCTGTAGACGGCTGTGATGATATGTTTGGTGAGTGTTTGAAAGTACATTGGAACTTTTTTCTGGAGCTTTGTCCCGGTGTAACTTGAGTAATTTAGGCGAATTTGAAGTGAATGAGCATTTACATTTGATGTTGGGACTCTCGAAATCATGCTGTGTCGCGGACAGTTTGATTTAGCTAACGGCTAATGCTTATATATATATATATGCAAGCGTTTTTTTATCACACCGTATGGTCCTTGACTGTATTATCCGGAAACTGCATGGAATAAAGGAAGAAACGCAGTTAGGGGGTTGAGGAGATGTCCATCGAATTTGGATATGTTGCTGAAAATTTGCGAGAGCATGAGCACAAGAATGGGTGGTCACTGGTAATAGCCAATATGTAAATGTGATTGCCTCGGCATTCCCTAGCAACAACAACACAAGCAACTCTAGCATATTTAGCAGCTGCGTCCATATTGATTTTAATATCCCCCTGAGGCGGTGGAGACCAAAGACAAGTGGCAGAACCATGACCGGATGACCCTGATTAGATGGAGAACTCGGAGCAGTAACATCACTATCATCCTAACCATGAAAATTGAGAGAATGGAACCAGTACCGCCCATCTCGAACAATTTCTTGGATATTGGGTTAATGTTTCTCAAAACATAGCTTGTTTCTAGCCTTCCACGTGAGACCAGCACCCAAGTAAAAACTATAATTAGTATTCTCCAAAAATTAGTATTCTTAAGATCTTTGGCTCCAAAAAAGTGTGCCCCATAGAGAAATTGAGTCATTGAGAAACCTCAAAACCATCAAAGTGGTTCTTCCTGCAATAACAAATTGAGGCATTGATTTTGAGTTTGTGCACAAAGGAAATTTTAACAAATACTAGAGATGTTACCACGTCCGTAATTGTCCATTCACTGCCTAATATCACATAGTGTGTATGTGTGTGTGTTTTGCAATTGTAATTAATTTTTGCATCTTTTTTTTAGGGTGCACAACCATTTAAAGCTGAAGATAAAATAGATGCTTGGACCTTGGATTGGATAAAGAGCTCGCACTCCATATATCTCACTTTGCAAAATTTTGAGAGGATTTACCTTGCAGGCGTACTAGTTCAGAACTTGAATCAGGATAAGACCTTGTTTGTATGTACAACATATTTCTGACCCGTTGGTGGTGAACTCTACAGGCATCTGTTTGCCGCATTAAACACTTCATTTTTCTAAACGTAACTGACCGAACACAAGAATTGTGGCATCTAGGAATGTTTTTTACTTTTATGGTAAATTCAGAATCCAGATTAGACGATACACAATATGAAATAAATAAATAAATAAAATGAGATCTAGATGCAAATATTATGCAATGGGACTCGAGATTGAGGATTTCATTCAAGCATCATATATGGATCAAAAGTAAAATAGAAATGTTCAGATCTCCTACAATTCATATTTCTTTAATTTTTTGATAATTGTTGCATATACTCGAGATAAAATAAAATCTTCCTCTTCCATTACCCAATATTTCTTAAATTTTTGATAATTCTCCTTGCTCTTTTAATTAGAAAATAAAAATCCTCTCTTTCATCACTTTAATCCTTGTATTTCATTCACGTTTAATTCTTTTCAGAAAGCCCAATTTTAGCCTGCAAGACTACTGGTAACACATTAGGATTGGACTTACAGCTGGTTGGAGGTGAATTATAGAACTCTTCAAAGTTATGGGATTAGATCAAGGACAAAAATTAACATTTTGAGAAGAAAAATCATTGTGCCAATAGCAGCTTGTTGTTGGTGATGTTATTGAACCACAAATTGCTGCTCCTGCCATTAATTTGTTGTGGAAAACCCTTCTATTTCTCTCGATCCATAGAAGGGTTTATCTTTCTTTCTCCATATACACGGACAAGAGGGAGGCGCAGTTTGGAATTTTGGATGCACAAGTAGAAAACTATTCTCTACTTATAAGGGTTAGGCTTTAGGGTTGAGTTATTATAGTTGATCCAACGGCAGTAATATGTGATATCATCGTATTTGTAGACGGTTGTGATTTTCCGTTTGGATTTATTTTTGGGAGCTTGTCCGAGTGGATTTTACCGTGCAGGTACTAGTTTAGACCGTCGTCTAGAAGACGATGTTTTAACCAGTGGGCTGATTATAAAACAAATTTGACCCTTCTGGATAAGACGTTGGTTGTATGTAAAAAAAAATTACCCTGGCAGTCCCCTTTTGAGACTCAAACAGTAAATGCATGGGCTATTAATTTTGAATTTATTGACTAACATGAACTCATGGGACTAGAGGAAATACCGAAAATTAAGATACTGAGAGGAAAAGTGAGAATAGCTGCTAGTTTAACCACCATTTGATGGTTCTACCTGGATTTTGCTGTTGTCACTCCCGCCCAAGTTATATTCCTCGGGTTCCCCGGGTTTCTTGGGTTGACCCATGCTAATACTTTACAACACATAAATTGTGGACAATTTGTAGACTCGTATATACACACACAAATAGAAACCCTAATGACTTTAATTTAAGTCTTAAAATTTATTTTTATTAATGTGATAACAAATTTTATTAATTATAAGATTTAATTATTGTATTTAGCTTAAATTTCCAAATAACTTATGATTATTGATAATAAATTTTTTTCATATTGAATTAATAATGCGATAGATATGATTTATATTTTCATTATTAGGTTTGAAGATAATGGCTAAAATTGATCTTAATAGATAATACTACCAATTATAAAATAGTTTATATAATTATATTATAGTTCCTCGGGTTGGGTGGGTTGTTCGGGTTAAAAATATTTGTGCTTATGCTTGCCCAAGTTTAACTCGGGTTTATTAAAATTGTGCCCGAGCTTGCCCAAAAATTTAAAATTCACTGCCCATGAGGTGTAGAATACACCGTATTTACTATCTAGTAGTTTATACTTTCTTTGCCTATTTTTCTTGTAAATTATGTATTTTACGCTTGTTTTGAGTTTTATAGCTACTTTGGAGTCACACGGAGGAAAAGAGGAAGAAATCACCCAATTTGAGCCAAAAGGGCAAAAAGGTCATTTTACAGGCGATTGATATATGGAGCCCAGTTGAGGTTAAGGGGCAACCCAATTGGAGGAGTACTAAAACCAGGCCCGAGTCAAGGTTAAGGGGTGTTGATATCGGGGTACCCCTTATAATCTATCGAGTGGGTGCATTTATCTCGTGGGGTGTACCTATCCATTTCGTTCACCCCTAAAAGAACTCACCTTTCATTCATTCATCTCATTATTTTTGTTCACCTGAGAAAGCGAGAAAAGCCGCGCGCAGCACTATGGATCCGAAATTGAGATTCGAGCAGAGATGATGGAGTGCGGTCGAGTTGATCGAATCGACAAGGGAAGATGGTGGTGGGTTTAGCGCAGATTCACGGTTCGGTGAAGATGGGTCTCATTCTTGAAGAAATTAAGGGTTTCTCTATGAAGATTTCTATTTCGGAGAAGAAATTAAGATAATGGGTACGTGATTGAGTTCGGTGAAGAACCAGAAGATGGGTTTTAGCCAAATGGTGATGCAAGTATTTGGTTGTGGCGATTGAGCAGGTGTTGGTGGTAATGGATTTAAGATCGAGAAGCTGCTTTGCCGTTGTTGTGAAGCTCGGACGAGAATCGAGAAATTGTGTGGAGAATGGGTTTTGGTTGAATTCGGTTTTGAAAAGGCTGCTGAGAGTTAGGGTTTATTCAATCAGCGAGAGGTGGTGCTCGGCAAAGAGATGGTGGTATTTGTCGATATGTAAATACGAAGTGACAAGAGAGATCGAAATCTTTGGTGATGGGTTTTACCTCGGATTTGAGTTTGGGTTAAGGTCGGATGATTGTGGTCTTGCTCGGGGAGATAGGGTGCGATTAGAGTCCTCCGTAGTGAAGGTGTAGAGAAGATGGAGTTGAGTAGATCGAAGTGAGTCTTTGCCGAGAGTTTACCGATCTTGTGTGAATCGAGATGTGAAGCAAATCAAGTTTGAGAAGAATGGGTTATAGTCTTTGTGTTCTTGAACCGATAAAAATATGTCGATCTTTGATTTAGCTAAAGCGAGCGAGAAATTGAACATGGGTTTTTTGATGATTATTATGTACATTGAAGAAATTGAAGATCGAGTTATAGTTTATTCACGTGGGGAAGATTCAATTTGTTCGTGAGTTTAGATGTTGGCCAAGTTGATATTGCAACGACGATAAGAGGGTAATGAGAAGAGTAGATGTATGCTAGGATTTACGGGGAGAAGAATCGACTCGAAAATGGCTTGCGAATTGTCTAAAATCGGAGAAACTCTGGCCAATTTTCCCCTCACGGCGAGCCGACTCGGGCCGTCCGGACGATCCCGATAGCCGATCCCAAAGGAGTTCGGTGGCCAGATTCGGAGCCCGATTAGATTAAGTCGGCGAGTAAGCGGTGACTCGGTTGATTCACCGAGTGAGCCCGATTAGCGAGTCGGAAGCTAACTGAGTCGACTCACTCCTTCTCATTGACTTTTGACTAACTTGTTGGTTGACGGTTGACTCGTTTGACCGTTAGTCCTATCCGGATGGATGGACGGAATATTCCGTCGAATATTCTCTCGGCGACAAAATTTTCGGGCGGCCGTGGCGACGTTTCAGAAGCCAAATTCCGGCCATAATCCATTTTCGTGAGCAAAATTCCGAAATTTTCTATGGACCTCTCTCATGGGTGTGAAGACTTGGGCTTGGAATTGAATGGAGAATTGGACTCAAATTTGGAAAGAGAAGGTGGAAGAGTTGAGAAAAGCTTGGATTTGGAAATTGAATTGCAAAGGAAAAGGATTCTAATCCTTGGGAGATTTGGAGAATATTGAAGCCTATAAATAGAGAAGTTTTCTACAACTTCTACACACCTCTCTACACACACACATCACTTGTGTTTTTGCTTGCTTTTCTAAGATTTTTCTTTTTAATTACTTGTGTGAATTTGAAACTTCTTCTTTTAATTATTATTATTTGTGTGAATTTCAAAAACATGAGTAGCTAAATTTCTTATTGATTGAGGATGAATTCCTAGTTCTTAACATGATTTGAGTTTTTGTTTTCAAATTCTATCTTGAAGTTTTTTCACATAATTATCGCTTGTTTTTACTAATAGGAGTGATCTTAAAGACATTCATGATTGATTGATAGATTGTTTGGGTGGCCAACTAAATTGATTTGTTAATTCGATCTAAAGCTAGTGAAAGTTAGGGGATAAGTAATCGTTCTTTGACTCTTTACATAAGTAGCAAACACGAGACCTTGCGGAGGGATTCCGTGGAGCAATTGTGTGTAGAAACAACGTTAGCAAGTAGACCTTGAGCTAAGAGTCTAACTACTAATATCAACCTAAGAAATTCACAAAACCTAATGCATGAGCCAAGTTACATCTAGGTTGAGCTAATTCTAGGTGGCTTGGTGATTAGAATCCGGTAGTCGAGAACTTCCGTGTCCGGTGATAAAGGGATTTAGGGGTTTAGCATGAGCTAGCTGCTTTACCTACGGTTGGTGATAATTTGTGACTAATAACAAGTAGAATAGAACATAACTTGATTCATTGTTTCGTAACGAAGAAGGATTCCTTGATCTTCTCTCTCTTATTGTTTTCATCTTTCAACTTTCGATTTTAATTGCTTTGTTTATTTTTATTTTGCTTTTTACACCCCCCTTTCGTGACAACTTTTACAACTAAGATCACTTGCTCCTCGTGGGAACGAACTTGACTTCCATTATATTATTTTTAATTGAGTGGAAATTTTGAATTAATTTGATTGCACCTCGACACGCATCAAATTTTGGCGCCGTGTAGGGGAGCAGCAGGCGATTTTTAGTTGTTTTTATTTTTCTTTTTGCTTTGTTAGATTCTTTACCGTATCTAACTTAGTTTGTGAGAATCTTGTTTCAGGTGTTATACCTTTGGTGAATGCTAAAAGGGGTAGACCGAGTCAATACGTCTTCGATCCGGCACTCAACTAAAGGATTTCATTCGTGCGATTAACACTCCACTTTCTCCTTCTTCATCAAGTGATTCGGACAAGAGGAAGAAACAATGGCTGATCGTACACTAAAGGACCTAGCTTCTCACAAGCTTGACACACAACAATGGTGTATCCAAACTAATTGACCTTCGAGATCAAGCAGGGGTTGATTAGAGAGTTACCAAAGTTCCATGGCATGGTGAATGAGGACCCAAACAAACATCTTATGGACTTTTATGCCATAGTTATGGCTATGCTTCCACCTGGAAGGAGACTAATGCGGATGGAGCAATGTTGAAAGCTTTCCGTTTTTCTTTGGCGGGCAATCTTCAAGGAATGGTTATATTATTTGCCTTAGGAAGTATCACAACGTGGAATGGGATGAAGAAAATTTTCCTCGAGAGATATTTTCCCGCATCCAAAGCTACTCAAATTCGCAAGGAGATTTGTGGATTGAAACAACAAGTAGGAGAATCATTGTATGAATGTTGGGAGCGATACAAGAGGTTGGTGGCAAGCTGTCCACACCATCAATTTAGTGACGTGATGATACTCAATACTTCTATGAAGCTCTCCACTCAAGTGATAGGTCTCTTCTTGGCGCTCATGTGGGTGGTGGTGCACTAATGAACAAGACTTTGACCGAGAAGCTAGAGAGTTGATTGAAAGTATGGCGTGAACTCGCAACAATTCTACACAAAGGGATGAACCAACGGTTGGCGAGTGCATGAAGTTAGTGATTCGTCATCACATCTTGATCAAAGGATGAGTAACATGGAGATTATGATGCAAAGAATGGCCGCGGTAATTATTCCGGATGATGAGACCGAACAAGTGAATGCTTTATATCCAAATCAAAGGCCAAGGTACGATCCATACTCAATACCTATAATCCGAGGTTGGAAGGATCATCCCAACTTTAGTTATGCAAACAAGCAAGCGGCGGCTCCTAATCCATATGCACAACAAGGTGGTTTTCAACAATCACGATTCCAACCTCAACAACAAGGTGGTTATCAACAATTCCAACCTCAAGTGAAAGAACAAGGATCTTGATTGATGATAAGCTTAATGTCATGATGCAAGGTTTGCAAGGTCTTACTTCTATGTTCCAACAAAGCCAACAAAGCCAACAAAAGACAGGTTCGGCCATCAAGGACTTACAAACTCAAATGGGACAATTGGCGACCGATGTGAATTTATTGAAATCTCAAGCATCCACAAAACTTCCTTCACAGTGTTTGTGAATCAAGAGAGAATGTTAATGCGGTTACTTTAAGAAGTGGAAGACAAGTGGAGGGTCCAAGTCATCATGAAGAAGTTATTGAAGAGGTAGTCAAAGATAAGGAGGAAACCGCACAAAGGAGAATTCACACCAAAAGCGACCAATCCAAGGAACCGATTTCTACTTTCACTACTCCACCTCCTTTTCCTAGTCGTTTCTTAAATCCAAGAAAGAAGCTCAAGACAAGGCACTTATGGATATCTTCAAGAAGATTGAAATCAACATCCCATTCATTGAGGCCATTAAGAAAATATCCAATAGAAAACTTCCGTGTCCGGTGATAAAAGGGATTTAGGGGTTTAGCACTGAGCTAGCTGCTTTACCTACGGTTGGTGATAATTTGTGACTAATAACAAGTAGAATAGAACATAACTTGATTCATTGTTTCGTAACGAAGAAGGATTCCTTGATCTTCTCTCTCTTATTGTGTTCATCTTTCAACTTTCGATTTTAATTGCTTTGTTTATTTTTATTTTTGCTTTTTACACCCCCTTTCGTGACAACTTTTACAACTAAGATCACTTGCTCCTCGTGGGAACGAACTTGACTTCCATTATATTATTTTTAATTGGTGGAAATTTTGAAT